>JACEVL010000502.1:347500-417500 GCA_020284085.1 Aporrectodea caliginosa
TTATGGACCTAAGCAGAAACGCAGACCAGCGTATTGGCCTAGATAACGACTCACGTTAACAGCAGTCGAAAGGTTTTGACATGTGTGAGATTTGTTGATAAGAGTGTGTTTACGTTACCTCTTAATCTACTCTGCGAACGGGAAAAACCAACTCTTATAATAAAGTTAAATTAAGTATTTAAATGTATAACAATTTCGTTACACTGGCACTGTTTCAATCGTGACAAGAACAGCAATAAATTTAAAATTATCAACAGTCCCTGGTATTAGAAATAGAGTCATAATGATAGGCTACATTTCGTAAAACAGGATTATATATTTTGCTACGTAGAGTTTAGCGAATAGGACAACAGTGTTTTCTCCGACAGGACTAACTTACAGTGTATAGATAAAATAAAATTGTGAACATTTTATATATGCATTTAAGAACTAAAGATTTTGAAGAACTGTGAACATGTTTTCTCGTTTTGTTAGGTGTTGCCAATCTGCTCGGGTCTTTTCTTTCCGCGTATCCGATCACAGGAACATTCTCAGGGTAAAATATCTCAATCAATCTCTCTTCTCTCGTCTTCATTTTATTTATTTAGTAAATAAGTAAGTATATTATTTATTAAACCAGCTGCCAAACAACGGTCCGGCGGACAAACATCTACAGTATGGTTAATTAAACAAACATATCATCTAAAGTAGATAAGTAAACAATAGAGTGAAGTATGACCAATCTCCTACTCCTCATAATAATATGCAGATATGCATGTATGTATGTATGCATACTATGTATATATAACTATATATATAACAGCACTCTGGTGAACAAACTTCTAGCGCAGCCTGTGATAAGCAAATGACTGATGGAACTTTTCATGTCTTTGCAGGAGTGCTGTGAATTTCCAGAGCGGTGTTAGAACAACGGGAGCTGGTCTTTACACAGGTAAGAACGTCGGACAATCAGCTAACAGTGCTATTCCTAATAATAATGACAGAGTACCTCGTTATTTTTAGTAGTAGCAATAGGTAACTACTGCTCCTAATAATGATGGGTAGTTCTATTCCTCACGCCTGAGTATTCTCACCGACAGCATACGGTCAGCGTAGTGATTTCATACTTGAGTACGTCTATGTCTGTCTGTCTGTCTGTCTCTTTGTCTGTCTCTCTCAGGGTACTAATAGAGCACAAATTCCTAAACATCTTACACCGCTGCGCGTTTGAATGGGTGTCACGCCATTTAAGGTCCCCGTGTACGGACCGTGCTAACCCAAGATTAATATCTCTTAAATTAGCCATTCGTCGACATGCGAACTGGCATTGCACGCAAAGAGGGCGCATGGGACATGCACTCTCACCAATGCAGCCAACCTGACTACTAGCAATATAGTTAAAGCAATAATCCTTGTTTACAAAATGTACAGTCAGTTTAGCAATTAGCTAACTCAAAAGAATAAATGCCTAGCTTATTATAGGACCTGCTTAATAGGACCTGTTTATTTAAGGATCTAGTTAAGTTTATAGTTAAGATCGTGTTATCACTTGTTTCTGGTTAATTCAACTCTTGTTGTCTCTAGTCACCTCCTGGTTCAGTTTCTGCTTTTTATTGGCTAAGTGGGAATTTTTACTTGAAATTCGCTATCAGGGTGACCCTCCTTGGCTGGATCTCCATCCCTTTTTGGCCTCCGTTTGTCGCCAATGCATTTTGTTATATTTACATTCTCTGGCATTATTGTAATGTTTTGGTTGCAATAAAACAACTTGACTTGACTTGACTTAAGTCCTTCGTCGTGTCGATCTTAAGTGTAGAATTAATTTCGTTTAGGTGGTCTGGTGATGTTGGTGCTACTGTTTCTGACTCCGTTCTTCTACTACATTCCCGATGCTACCTTGGCGGCTGTCATCATGTTGGCGGTTCTCGACCTCGCGGATTTCGGTCTCGTCATCAAACTTTGGAACGTCAAGAGTGAGTAGTGCACATGACTGAAGTCACCTATACTCTATTTTTTTTATGTCATCTATCAAACCTAGATTGACATCCGTTGGCTGTGCTCTACGAGTTTGCGGGAGCTCATGATCACATGCCTTTTCTTTAGTTGCCTGATGACTGCTTGCTAGTGAACTTTGTTTTCTTAATTACATTTAACATCGTTTAGGCTAGCGTAGAGAGCAACTCGGACTAGCGATATAAATAGCCAATAATTAACTACAATTAGATGGTGTTCCTGTTTTTAACCAGGAACCTTCGAATGGATAGCTGTTTCGAATGAGCGAAAACAGCCCTACATAAAGTTATCGATCAGAGCTTAATGCAATCCGCTATTGTGTCATTTGTCACTATCATCAGTAATATATTATGTTTCGTCAACTATTTTCGTTCCTCGGTTGATATATTTATAGGCTGAGGTCGTTTTATAACAGCAGATAATTTCATAGGCTATAAATCAATAGCGCCTGTCGTGAAACCACAAAATGTCCTCATACCTGGACAGTTTCTACTTCTTGACCTCGGCATAGTGTGGCCAGATAAGGTCATCAAATTCAAGGTTAAATTGACAGGTACTAGAGCGCAGCTGAAATAAAGGACAGTTAAGGCTACTAATAGCTTACTCTCCCCCTTCTAACCTAATTCTCTGTTCTGTTCTGGTCCACTGCTATGCATGACAATGTCTTCAGTCTCAAAGATCTACATGTAGTTAGGTTACACATTAAAATAAATGGGACTAAACATGACCCTACACTGATAAGCGCACCATTGAGATGAAGCGGTTCACTGTACATGTATATTTGTGGCGACAGCTTTCGATAGGAGGTTAATGAAGTCGTTTAACGGAAGATTCCGTTCACTGATTGTAAAGAGAGTAATGGTTAATCTACTTTGAATATGATAAAACAATATCAATCCATAAGCGTTGCTATCATTTTATTTCGTGTAGAAATAGACCTTGTTCCATGGTTCGTGACATTTATTTGCGGCCTGTGTCTTGGCATTGAGGTAGGTCTACCTGGACCAATTGCTGAACGTGCTTACCTATGGGCCTAATAATTACGTTCGCATATATGCCTAGAACAAAGAAGCTTAGCTTTACAGTGAGATGGTCAAACCTTCGCAATGACAAGCTCAAGCTTTCATTAATCATCACCTGTAACGTCATAATTGTTCTTCGTATTAAAAATGGATCAACCAGTTTCTTTGTGTTCCTCCTCCTCCTATTACTCTTTCATTCTTTAGACGGGATTATTTCTGTGTTTCTGGTAATTCTGTCCTCTCTATCCTCTCTGTAACAAAGTCCTCTTCACTCAGTATCTCTTTCCTCCAGTTATTTATCTTTCTATGCAACAAAGGATCTGTGTGTGTGCGTGTGCGTGTGTGTGCGTTTGCGTGTGTGTGTGTCCTGGATATCTTATCTCTTTCATGCATCCTTGTTTTCTCTCTCACTGAATTGTCCCTCAAGTGTATTCTTCCTCGAGTCACATGACATACATGTACATATTCGAGCGTGGTCTACTTTAGACGACCAGTCTCTGGGCTAATTTTCTGTTTCTCGAAATCAAAACAATCCCGTCATTATGTATGCACATTGCACAAGACAAAATCATTACGAGGAGACATGCTTTACGCTTTGGCTTTACTGTTCGCTTATTATCTGCTTTTATGTTCTATGTTAAGTAAGATCCGTAGCCTTAGTTCCGATTTAGATTCGAATGGCTGAAACACAGTTCATTTCTCTGGTAATTAAGGCCAAAGTTAAAAGTGGGATCACTGAATTTTGATCTGAAGTCTGTGCCGGGGGCACAGGATGATTAGAAATTTTCGGAGTCTCATCTGAAACAGATAAATACATGTTTTGCCCTTTCAAGAGATCCAATGGGCTGTGTTTGCGTTGTTGACGAACCATCCTTCAAACCAACGACCATTCATTTGAGGAAATTTATTATTAAAAGAATTGTCTTAATAAAGTATACGTTACTTTGCCGAACGGGTGTAGCCAAAATTTTAAAACCGTCAGCAAGAAAGAAGAGATGCCGAGCTTGGAGTTAAGAATAACGCCATTTAATGACTAAAGGTAAGATGTCCAAACTCAGCAACACAGCCTTCGAGCAGAAGATAATTACCACATGGGGCACAGTAGCACAACAACGTTGAGATCATGTAGAATAAAAATACAGGAACCAAATGATGGTCCCTGATAAAATTAAAAATCTTAAGTATATAACTTGATTTAAAACTAACTTAAAACAGCACTTATTATAAGTCTTATAGACGACATAAATCCAATTTTTAGTAGAGTTGTATTTAAAACGCGGCATAATAATTATGTATGCTATCTGTTATTTTTTCCCTTTGTTTTTTGTCGTTTACTTTAAATGAAGAAGCTTAGCTTTGTAAAAGTTGCCTATCGCTTTATACAGTTTTAAATCTGCTTTAATCTGGTTTCCATTTAACAGTAATTTCTCGTTCGACCTGTGATAGTCCAATGGATTGCCTACTGGACTGTCAGCTGAGAGGTTGTGGGTTCGAATCCAGGCCAAGGCAGAACTTTCTTCCAGATTTTCTGCTCCACCTCTAACCAACTCGGACATAATGAATACACTTACTATAAATTATAGTCTACTGTCGGTGAGAAGATGAGACGGGGAAGGAGAGGACTGGCCACCTACCCTCATAATAATTTATTATACCGAGGCTAAGAAAAAATGAAGTCGCTCACATTTCATACCCACGACTGCCTCTCTGGTTCATCTTAAGGGACTGCTCTTCAACGTTGCGTGATATTCACACCATCTTAACTACAATTAATTATCCGAGGTACGTTGGGCTGAGATAATCTGAGTGATCAGCCATTGGCCCAGCGAGTTTTCCAACCTTTTCGAACTTGTCTGCCTAATGCACAACATATTTTGGCCCATCTTCAGAGCTTGAATTGACAGTCTTTGCCTCTTGAGACTTATAAAATCAACAGAAAGAGAATAGCTTCATTAGTTACAGTAGGCCTACTTACTTCTATCGACGCCTAGGATGCACTCTGTTGGGAAGGGTTGATACATATGTTATGCTGTTATTTCATAACTGACGACTTTCCTAAAGCTACTTCAGAGTTCGTTGACTTTAGAAACGCCTGCAGAGCGCGAACAAATATATACATAATCGAGTTAAGGACCAATTTGTGTTTGTTTAGAATCCTACGACACCAATTAGAGATCTTTTAGGCCTACATAGCTTATTTCGATTAAAATCTTTGGGCGTAATTCCTAGTATCGCATCTACAAGTGACCATTCTGGGCACTTTAGCACGTTAGTTATGACAACATCAAGTCATACTTGGGAACTGAATAAATATTGTTATTTTCATCGACGAGGATTATTGTCTTCATTTTACAGAATCGCAACACGTCAAGTGATGCTGACGATTTGTTATTCAGTGAATGTTGATGCAAATTTTCAACGTCTATTATGTTTGCGATTTCATAAGCACCCTTACGCTTATTTATGACGTGTCAGACCCTATGAGTGACACTTGACAAATGATGAATCTTCTTAGCTTACCTTGCCCAATTTACGTTACTTAATAATGCGTTGAGTTATATCCTGTAAACTGTTAAACAAGTCTCTGATGAACTATTGCTATCTCTTGATTATTCCCATAATGGTCTACGTTTGCATTGCAGAATGGCATACTTCTCGGAATCATCGTCGCGCTGTGTATATTGATCTTCCCTGCTTCTCGACCGAAAGTATACGTAAGTTTCATTCCTGAGTAACAGGCTCACATGTAATATGAGTTATACTGCAGAGCAGAGCACAAATTGAACTCATGAAAAACTGTTGCTAATCAAAGTACACGGTCTTTCAACGTGGACGACCCCCTCTGAGACTGTGTAGGAACCTTGAGCGAGATCCTCACACACATTGCTTCGCGCCTCAGATTCAGAATCTTTGAGCTTGCGCTCGTAATAAAATATGATGATGATGATGATGATGATGATGATGATGATGATGATGATGATGATGATGATGATGATGATGATGATGATGATGATGATGATTATGGGCCTATTGAACATGGTTACACTTCGCATTTCACTTTAGAAAACATAATTATTTCTAATGCCACAGTTTGCTTTTCTAAGCTTTTGTTGAAGGTGACAAATTGAACTGTAGAATAACAAAATTAAGCTATTAAAATTGTAGAATCAGTTTCTTAAGCAGCATAGACTTTTTATAATGCTAATATGTTTATAATATGCTGCTTAGTTCTATGTTTCTTTAAAAAATGTAATCTTACCATTTGATTATAATAATAATAATAATAATAATCTTTTCTTTATTAAGCGCCTGACAAACGCACTGCGCTGTACATTTACATGTTATGCAATTGAAATCTTAACTACTAACAGAACAGACAGCCATGTAATACAACGGCGCTAATAGCAGCCTACAAAGCAAAGTAGGGGCTCGAACTCGGTACCTCTCGGTCTCTGTGCCAGCTGTTATCCAAAGCGCCACGGGCTGCGTTCCATTTTGTTTCATTTGCAATATTACTATTTCATTTGTTTCAGTCGGAGCAAATTACAGGAAGCAAAATTTCAATAACGGTAAGCGAGCCATCGTCATTATCAACAGTTTCCTCTTAACTTACAAAATAACTAGCTAACTTAGCTGGGCATGTACATTGGCCAGCCTTTCTCTTGCAATGTCTATCCTTCAGTATAAAGTAAGCCGATCATGTCTCTGAATTAGTCTTCACGAGGAAGGCAATCAATTGGCAAAGGAAACTGGAAAACGGAGCGATGTCTTTCCGTTAACGTTTTTCATATGGCATTGCGATCCTTGGCAATCCGTTAACGAAAATCGTAATCGTAATCGTAAATTCCAAGTATCTAAAGCGCTACTCTAAAGATCAGCGCAAAACACGAGCCCAATATGGCATCTAAATGATCACAAATAACACGACTGATCTGCCCATTCTGAAGACTTCGGTTGCTCTTCTGACCCCTACAGCTTTGTCACCTGATTTGGCTTTAGAACTTAAAATAATTGTTGAACCAATTACTGAAGAATTCGATAGATATGTATTATGTAAGTTTACAGTGAAAGCTTAAGATGCGGCTAGAAATAAAATTAGGATAGTTTTAAAGCTTTGAAGTTTCGAGGCTTATAATGACTGCTTATTTATTTCAGAGTTCGGTCGCGTCAGAGTATGTTGTTTTGGTGATCGATCAAGGACTGATGTTCCCGAGTGTGGAGTATTTTGTGGAACATGTCATGAGCTGCGTTCTTGAAGGTTCGTTGGCTACTCCAAATTCTTTATTAGACTGGCACACAGATTAGAAATTCGACGAAATCATAACGAGAGATTTAATAACTGCGTGCTGTAGTTCTAAAATGAGACTCTATAGGAAATGGATTTATGGTTTCCATGTATGGTCCGATACCTATGCAAATCTCAGACTTTTAAAGCAAGTCATACTTTCAAGTAAAGCAGAGCAACTTATGTTTTGCTACTTTCTCTTGCGCACTTTTAATGCTCATGCGATCGGCTACATTTTGAAATAAACAAAATTTCTCAAAGGTTAGAGTTAGTATTCCTGATTCGGAAAACTCATGTAAGTTTTATCTGTTATCAATTTGCTGTTTTAAAATGAACAAAATATTATTCGTCTCCGGAGAATAATTCGTTCTCAAGATATGAGGCCCAAATAATGTTTGAAGGGACACAGGAGCCGATAGGTTAAGGCGATCGTCTTGTAATGCGGAGAGCACGGGTTCGAGCCTCTCTGAGACGGTTTACTGTGTTGGGGGACCTTGAACAAGTCGTTCACTACAATTGCTCAGCGCCATCGATTGATGCTTGTTCATTAGATAATGGTGCTTAATAAATGCATAAATAATAATAAAATGGTATTATTATTATTATTATTATTTCATTATTATTATTATTTCATTATTATTATTATTTCATTATTATTATTATTATTATTATTATTATTATTATTATTATTATTATTATTATTATTATTATTATTATTATTATTATTATTATTATTATCATCATCATCATCATCATCATCATCATCATCATCATCATCATCATCATCATCATCATCATCATCATCATCATCATCATCATCATCATCATCATCATCATCATCATTATTATTATTATTAGTAGTAGTAGTAGTAGTAGTAGTATTATTATTATTATTACTATTATTAACTGAAAAGATCAACGCTCTCAGATAGATACCTGCGAAAACTGAATGTATGGGTGATTATGAAACGCGTTAAAAGAAATTGAAATAGACGGCTGGTAAAGCTTAATCAGCCAGCCAGAGGTAATGTAGTAATGTGTTTCGATGTTGTACTTTGTGTACAGGTGGCGGCAGCGGTGCATTCAGATCGATCATCTTAGATTTCGTTCATATTGCTTCTGTTGACTTCAGTCTCGTCGAGGTACGTTGAGTCCAGTGTGACCACTCCTTGGAATTTTTCCCAAGATCTTGGGATTTTGGAGGGTCAACTTGGGATCTGAGAATTTTGCATAGCAATCTTGGGATTTTTCTAAGGTCTACAGACGAGTTTTTACCGTATTTTTTAGCAGTGGCAGCGAATTAGATCAGAAAAAACTTGCTCAGTGGGTCTGTCGGAAAGACGTTTATTATTACTGTTACTTATAAGCATTGTAATTTGTTAATTCAATGTTAATCTCCAGTTATTTTTCTTAGCCAGTTCTTAGCTCGGCATTTTTGTGAATAATCTTGATTGCTAAAACGCATTTCATATTAAATTTTCATCGTAACTTTTTTCTTATCAGTAACTTGTTTTTTTGTACACTTTTGGCCAATCTTGGGATTTTCTGACAAGAGCTTGGGATTTCAGAAAATGGAGAGTGGTCGCACTGGTTTAGTCGAATCAAAGTTTCCGGTTGAAAACAATTATTAGAATAAATTTTAAATATTGCAAGCCAAGACTAATCGCCTAAAAGCATGCTTAGTTTAAGCACAGTAAACATGCTTGCGGTCGAATTGTTTTAACCAGGGTCCTTTGATAACGGGAAGTGGGAATATTCTTAGAATACTCTCTCTTTGGTTCGGACTTTCATCAACTTAGATGCATTTCCCAAATCATTTTCCTGCCCATGCCCGCTGGTCTTTTTCAACTTCCTGCTTCCAACGACCTTGTCCATGTTTAAATATTCATATGTTCTTCTGTATATAGGCTTAATAGCTAGCTGAGTGCATTCAAACAAGCTGCAGTTGTATTATTACAATGCTTTTTATCTGCTGTACTTTACGCATGTAACGTATATATATATATATATATATATATATATATATATATATATATATATATATATATATATATTGTAGGTCTACTGTGGGGTTGCAATAGTAAAATGTGTTTATATGATTAGACACAAGGATGTTTTGTTATGATGCAACTGTAACTATGTCTATGAATTTAAGTATATATAGACATAATAGCATATAGATATATGTGTACTTATATATATATATATATATATATATATATATATATATATATATATATATATATATATATGCGCGTGTCACGTGTGTGTGTATATATATAATGCAATCGTGCAGTCATTGTTATAGTACGTGCAGTGTATTATATGGTAAAGCTGCGTGTGTTTATTGTGAAAGCTATGGCGCCTTTGACAAATTGACCTGGCCCCACAATTACCGCAGAGGGCCATTCACAGGAAGCCGATGTATGCCTTAGTCGACCACAAAAGCGCATTATCTCCGGTTTGCAGGTTGTGTCAATGGCGTCGAGAATGGTGGATGGCCTTTTTCTGCTGATTAATATCCCTTGCCTTCGCTTCATTCTTCTCCATATCTTTTAAGCATAGTTTCCTCACGCGTGTGGACCACGGTAATAGGACTGTACCGCATAGGAACTGGAAGGTGATAGTTAAGGCTCATAGGCTGTTTGTGGTTAGTGTTCCCACACTTCAATGTGCGCCCTTGTAAGGGGTATTATCATATGTAGGGCCCATTGTATTGTAAAGACAATTGTGATAGTTAAAGCTCATGGATTGTTTCAGTGTTTGTGGTTGGTGTTGCCACGGTTCAATGTGCACCTTTGAACTTTGTAAGGGCCAGCATCATATGTAGGCCTATTGTATTGTATAGATAATTGTGTTTGCTATCTAAGTTGCGATTATTTACATAATTAGTGTTTAATATTTGCATTGTTGTCATTTATTTTCGATAACATATCTTCAGAAAAAAATTATTTTTTTTTGTTTCAGGGCCTCAGTCAATTGGCGGAAGATTTTGAAATTATGGACGTGAAATTAGTTTTGTGCAGAGTTAGGGTAAGCATTTTATTTGAAACTTACCTGGGTAATATGGACATAAACGTGAAATAACTTAAGCTTATTATTGAATGCATACAATTTGGTCTAAACCAGCCATTTTGACTGACTGAGAAAAAGACTCATTGCAAAATAATACTGCCATCTGCTCAATGTTGAGATTATTCAACGGATTTCATAAAGCGGAATTCATCATAGATTATTTGCCAATGCCGTGCAAATCAGTTCAGGCTTCCCACAATCTGTAGGCTCTACGACCAAGTTACACACACAGTTCCAAATGGAAAACGGCCATATTTATAAGCTGTCCGGTAAAAACAGTTTGTGGACTCATTGTGTGAAAGCCCAGGAAACTCTTTAGAACATTTCGTCCAATACATAAGACTTTAGTATCGTAGTATATCAATTTGCTTCAATGGGTCTACGGGTAAATGAACTGAAACGATCCAGTAAGTCAAAGCTCTATTTGCCACTATATTGGCTGACCCTGGGCATGTCCTCTATGGCTTTCTCCATCCAGTTCATGACTTGCAATACTCTTTACGGCCACGTCCTCGCAACCGTGAAATTCCACGTTCCGACCTCCTCACCAGAAAGGGATTCATAACCAGGATGCTTTACACTTATTAAGATGTGTTATAACTGTACTATTCATTATTATTACTATACATTATTATTAATTCTGTGTGTCATACGTTCTATTTCGATGTCTCAATGTGCGTTTGTTAATGGAGTAATAAAGGCTATACTTACTTTTAATTCACATTTCAATGCATATTTCGAGTCAAAACACAACAGTTGAACATCCAACAATCTTCTGCGTTACCCCATACGTTTTAAAAACCTGACTTTCAAATAAACAGCGAGTAAATGCCTCGTGGACATTCAATCAATACAGTACAACTGAAATCTGACAATGCCCCACTTACAAAGCCCAGAGATCACTATGCGCTAGCCTCACGATATTAAATGTCATTAAGAAACTGAACATTAGTCAGTTAGCAAACATTGTTCAAGTGACATTGATCATTTATCAAGAGCATGTAACTCAACTGATGGGTCCCTGTGGATACTCGTAATATATTAAACAGCTGGAAACATATGTGAATATTCTTATGATGGTGGCTTTATTTGTACTGCAACTCATTCTTTCATCTTTCAGCGTCCTGTTCAGAAAGTCTTGAGAAAGTCCGGCATCAAGGATCTGGTGTTTGCGAAAGATGTCGAAGAAGCCGTTCGAATTATGAGACGTGAGTTTTCCTTAGCAATAATTGTGGGATTGGTTTATTGTCTGTTAATTAACACTAATCGACCACACTATTAAGACACAGTGGAGGCGCCAGGGGGTTAGGGGGCTTAGCCCCCTTAACTGCGGCTCAGCCCCCCAAAATAGTGGGAAATCACTGCAAATCACAGGGAGGAGGGGACAAAAAGGAAGGGCTTGGAGCTTTAGCCCCCAAACCTGAAATCCCGGCGCTTCCACTGTTAAGCCATTAATGAGAATCAGCGATACATCGTTGTCCAGTTGTGGAGATGCTGTTCTCTTGTTTGATATACAACCTCTTACACTGTATATATTGAGACCCACTCTATTTGCAACTTTATCGCAGAATGCGATTACGACTTGCTGATGCGATGAGAATATATAATATATATACACACATGTATATGTATATATATATATGATTACATGGTGACCCGTCAAAAGCGCCCGTGACAAAAGCGCCCCGATAAATGAGACCCGATACACACGCCCATGCAAATGCACCACAGGAAATCCCGACAATTGCGTCTAAAAATGAGCGACATGCATCCAAAGAAACAAACATACATATATGTATACATGTAGACGTACGTATATACATATATACATACCTACGTATATGTTTACATACATTCAAACACACATGTATGTATATGGCCATTTATATAGCGCCTTACAAGAAACTCACGAAGGCGCTAATACATACATATATGTATACATACACAAGAACATAGTACATACATGCATCATACATACAAACATATTGTACTTACATACATACACACATTCGTGCATGCATACATAGTACATACATTCAACGGCATGCCTGGTTACGGCGCCATATAAATTTTAATTTTTATTGTTGTTGTTGTTGTTGTTGTTGTTGTTGTTGTACAACGATGATGACTAGCAAAGTGTTTATCTTTTGTTCTAATAATAATTATATTCGTTTATTGAGAAAGACAACTCTGATTGGCACACCGTAATCAGTTACACTGTCTACAATGTCACAATGTCTGTGTGTGTACAGCGTCTGTCTCGTTGGCTGATGATGATGAGAAGGCTGATCTGAAGCAGGGCTCCGTATTTGTGGTGTCATCGAACATTGATCTGGACGATGGAGGAGTCTATCTCGATGTGGACAGCAACAGCAGCAGCCTTAAGAAGCGAAAAGACGAGAGAAAGGATTCATCGTTCTATTCATTGAGAGAGGAAGACACAATTGCTTCTGTCTCAGATGAAGAAAAAGACAATACCCCTTCCACTGGTGGCACTGACAACCTCTCATTCAGATTCTAGCACAAACAGCTTCCGATTGTATATACATGTAGGTGTACTTCGTCGAATGTAAATACGTTTTCCGTAAAAACATAACTGACAGTTCCAATACTTATGTATATCTGTTCAAATGTATGATACAGCTCTAACGCATATGCAGAAATACGTGACAATTTAACTTAGTTTGTAGGCATTATTTTATCGTGCTTTTTACGGCGAAAAGCAGGCGCTGCAGCTTTTGATATAGGCCTACGAGTTCAACAGGATTTTGTCTGCAGCGTGTACTATGATCTTAAAGACAATATAGTTAAATCTGTGTCAAAAGGTTTCGTTTAGTTTCTTCTAGATTGATAGGCCTACAACTTGACTCTGAAGTTGCAGAATGTCTTTCGGCGCTGAAACATAGATGAAGCGTAGAATTATGCGTATCGTTGTCTATGTTGGCATTGAAATAAAATATACATCACGAGGTGTTATGTTCATCAAGACATCAGTTTCCAGGTGGATTTTGAGACATTATCAAACATGGCAAACGTTCATATCATACAGACCTTGAGCTACCTATTCGGCACCTATAAATTCATATATTGTTATCCTATTTGTCTTTGTAAAGGCAGCGCTGTGCTTCCCTCTTACAATCTATTCCGTAACGGAAAGGTTTCTTGCATTGGGTGAGGGACGAATAAATGAATCCTTAAGCTTTGTCCGTGTGTGACAGCTATACTATAGCAATTGGTCTTAGACTTTTTTGTTTCCTAATGCAGGCACTGACGCAGGTCGAGATCGCTGCTGATTTTTGCTATATAAATGTTCGATTACAATTACAATTACAATTACAATTATGCTGAAACATTTTACATTGCAATCATAAACTATTTGAAATAGATGGCGCTAAGCAATGCGTTTATGATAAATAGGGTTTTTCCGTTAAACATAAAATACTTAATGTCCAAGAACAAAACCTACACTTTACATTCAGACCAACAGTCGCCAAAATAACTTATCAATGGCTATTGATAATGACCTCTTTTGGGTTCTCGCTAGCGGCACATCTCGCTGGTAGCGCATTCGTGATCCGCCAAATTTTATTCGAAACGAATGTACAATTTTTGGGGGTTTCAAGCTTTTTGCATGCGAATGTGTCGTATTTTCGTTGGTATATTGCGCCATAATTCACTTCTGTGGTGCTTGTCAAATCACTGCGGGAAATTTTCTCGTTTTCCGACGATTTTACTTCTCATAGCTGCATGACAGCCGCCATGTTTTTGCCAGTTGTCAATTGACACGACAGTAGTTACTGCCTGTCAGTGTCTGATAACTTTTTGAACACACTGTGTTTATTTGAATAGTGACATGCCTTCGACCCATTGTAATGCACTGTTCTAAGTTGAAATTGATATAGGCCTAACGCCGTTTCAAGTGAATCTATGATCATGGGGCTACGCATCGATAGTCCGAAGGTTCGATAGTCCGAAGGTTCGATAGTCCGAAGGTTCGATAGTCCGAAGGTTCGATAGTCCGAAGCGCTCGATAGTCCGAAGATTCTGTAGTAGGACATTAATAATTAATTAATCCGACATAAAATCGTTGCATGAATTGAACTTCTAATTACACTGCAATATCTTTTCATCATTCCAACTTTCATTTAAGCAGGGATTATTTTCATCAATCCAACTTCTATTTAATTAAGCAAGAATTCTGTTAATTAATCCAACTTCTACTCAAGCAAGAATTATTTTAATCCGTAAAGCTACTACGAATCTTCGGACTATCGAACCTTCGGACTATCGAACCTTCGGACTATCGTCTATCGTTACCGATCATAGAAGCCTGCTATATCCAGAGAACGTTTAACTTAGGGTAATCCTCCAGCTTTGGTGTTCAAATTATTTTTACATTGGCATATTTCATATTGTCAAAATGGAAGCTGGATTGACGAAAATAATTGTTTGCCTAATTGAAGCTAGATTGACTACAATAGTTTCTCGTGAAACTATAAGTTGGATTGATCAGAAAAATTCTTTGCTTAAATATAAGTTGGATTCATTAAAAGAATTCCTGCTAAATGGAAGTGAGATTGATGAAAAGAATTCTTACGTAAATAGAAGTGGTATTGATGAAAAGCTAAACTGCAGATTCAGTGCATTCCAAAGCGAAGTAATTTGAGCGCTTAAACTGGACGATTACCTAACTTAGTTTATCGCCGATGACGGCGCTCCTCCAATAAAAATTAGTTTCTGATTCCGAAATCAAAATAAATATCTTTGTTGGTCTTCCGACCAGCTGAACCGGATATTTGAACATAGAGACGAATCTCCAATGCCAAGTATATATACATATATATACATATATATACATATATATATATATATAATTATATATATATATATAATATATATATATACATATATATACATATATATATATATATATATACATATACATATACATATACATATACATATATATATATATATATATACATATACATATATATACATATATGTATATAGTGGTGTTTCCGTGTTCTGAATAATTGATGGGCTATTATCCACCGGGAAGCGAAAGCCAGGAACCAGTGACGATTAGAATTCAATCGATTCAATTCAATCCAGCAGTTAGATGTTGGCAAAAGATAATATTTATTAGTATGGCACACACATTCAGCATTGATCGTATGCCTGTTGTTTGTTGATGCCGAAAGGATAGTTGTCCCCACAAGACTTAAGTCCGCTCTTGCAGATCGGGCGATTTATTGAAAACACTTGAAACTGTTCTTTTCCGCAGAGGTTGGGCTGAGAGCGACTCTGAGTAGTTAGTTATAAACATATGGCGCTATATAAATGTTCTGAATGAATGAATGAATGAATTGCATGTGCTTATGCATTGCATTGTTATATATATATATATATATATATATATATATATATATATATATATATATATATATATATATATTAGTCTATAGTCGGTCTCCATCTTTGCTTAAGAAACCACTGCAAATAACTAACTATTGTCATGGATGGGCAAATTACTCGGAAAATGTAATTGAATTACAAATTACAAATTACTTCGGGACATGAAATATAATTTCAAAATTTATTTTTTTACAAAATACATGAGAAGATGTAATTGAATTCCAAATTACCAATGACAAAATTACGTGTGTTCAAGTAATTTAAATTACGTAATTTCAATTACTGCCCTAAGACGAAGAGGAATCGACTGGAAAGATAGGAGGCTTATAGGGAACCTCTATATTAATCAGCAAGTAAAGATAAGAATAGATGGAGAATGTTCAGAGGAAGGAGAAATTGGAAGGGGAGTAAGACAAGGATGTCCTCTATCACCACTCCTCTTTAACATATATATAGAGGAGCTAATACAGGAGGCAATGGAGGAGATGGAAGAAGGAGTAAAGGTAGGAGGAAGACTTATAAAAGCCTTAAGATTTGCTGACGATCAAGCAATGTTGGCGACGACACAGGCAGGTCTACAGAAGATGATGGACAAATTAAATCTGACCTCAAAGACATACAACATGAAAATAAACATTGGAAAGACAAAGAGTATGAGGATAAGCCGAGAGGAGGGGGAGGTAACAGAGAAAATAAATATCAACGGTGAAGTGGTGGAACAGGTCAAGAGCTTTTGTTACTTGGGAAGCATGATAACAACAGATGCAAGGTGTCAAAGCGACGTGAAACGAAGAATAGCACTGGGAAAAGATGCTTTCATGAAAAGAGGAGAATTGTTGAGAGGAGGGCTAAATAAAAGCCTAAAGAAAAGACTGGTCAAAACACTGGTATGGAGTGTGGCACTATATGGGTCAGAGACCTGGACCATCAGGAAAGATGAGATTAAGAAATTAGAAGCTTTTGAGATGTGGATCTGGAGAAGGATGGAGAAGGTGAGCTGGACTGAGCATATAACGAATGACGAAGTACTACAAATGGTTGATGAAAACGATCGCTAATAACAACAATAAGAGAAAGACAGAAGAACTGGGTGGGGCACGTATTAAGAGGAGACTCCCTCCTGAAAGAAATCATAGAAGGGAGAATGGTAGGGAAAAGAGGGAGGGGAAGACCGAGGCAGATGATGCTGGGATGGATGGCCGACGGATACAGCGAACTAAAGGAAAAAGCACAGCACAGAGAAGAGTGGCGTCATTGGAAGTTGGAACCTGCCGAAGGGCAGAGAACTTAAAGAAGAATTACTGCCCATCCCTAACTATTGTCCCTATTGTACCAGATGCTTGTTCTATACCAGGCCATATATAGGTAAACTAATGGAAATCACCATCGTTTAGAGACAATGGGGCGCGGTGGTGTAGGGGTATGCTCGGTGCCTTGCAGCCGGAGGGTTGCGGGTTCGAATCCACCTCAAGCCGCCGCGTAGGGACCCTGGGCAAGTCCTTCTCTCGCAATTGCTCATGCGCTTCGGCATGAAACTCCGATTCAGTGTTCGCGCTGTAGTCGGAAGCGCCTCTGAGTAGAAATCTTGAAGGGGCGCTATAACAAGTGCTCATACATACATACATACATACATACATACATACATACATACATACATACATACATACATACATACATACATACATACATACATACATACATACATACATACATACATACATACATACATACATACATACATACATACATACATACATACATACATACATACATAGCCTACATACAATGCTGCGTGAAGTAGCGTCTCGAAGTATATTGAGCGCAGACGGTATCATCTCTTGTGATATTTTAAATGTTCATTCAGTGTGAAAAAGCCTTGCATTTGTGATGTGAACTGGGCTTTGAAAAGGACTCCGATGACCTTTTTATACTACGGTTTCGTCATCGATTGACGTCTTATACGGCTAAGTATCTGGGATTTTATAGAGCGCTTTTATAAAAGATCTCCTCAATGGAGCTGCCCAATAGAACTCTTTAGAAGAGAAGCCATAATAGACTTAAGGAATTACTTCATAAAGAAGAAGCTTTTCCTGTATCATCTGATACTTCTGCAGCAACATATGTTAGAAGTAGAATGGAACACCGACACGACATAGCATAACATAATATTGAATTACATAACATTGCTTAACATAATATTGTGTAACATAACATGGCATAACATAACATAACATTAGATAATATAATGTAATGTAATATAACATGACGTTATATTTTTGGCTGTTTTTCAAGGAGTGGTTGCGTTGAATTAAGGTTAAACTACAACTATGTGAGGATGGTGATTTAGTCGCGAGAAAATTTAGGAGGGGGTTTTAGTTTTCAGTAGAGGGGTTCCATTGAAAATCGTAGTATTTTTCTACATTTTGAGTGTTTAATAACAGTTGTGCATTTATTTAGGGGGGGGGTTGAACCTGTAAAACCACCCCAGAATACGCCCATGGTGACTAGTTTATCTGTTTGCCATCTGGTGATACATGTAGATAAACTCACGACTAAGTAGGTTTAGAGAGCTGGGCGATTTAGATGAAGCCCTGTCTTGTGTTTGGAGGCCTAATTTCCAGTTGTATAATTAAATAGAGAAGAACCAAATGTGGTTACTTCTGTTTCTAGGTCTGTATACGCTGTCTGCTTCGTGTTCTGAGAAACCGACAGAGAACAGAGTTGCTTGTGTGTACGAAGACTGTTTTCTCCTTAATTGTTGCTTGCTGCCGGGAAGTTCTGATTTCAAGTCGACGCGTTCTGTTCTTTCTTAAAAGGTGAAATTGTATTGTAGCCTATGTTTTAATTTTTAAGAATACATTAATCTCCAGTACTGTTGTATAACTAAATAGAGAAGAACCAAATGTGGTTACTTCTGTTTCGACTTCAGTTGCTGTTTCGTATTCTTAGAAACCAACAGAGAAAAGAGTTGCTTGAGTGTACGATGACTGTTTTGTTCGAAATTGTCAACTGCTGTCTTGGAAGTTCTGGTTTTAGGTCGACGCGTTCTATTCTTTCTTAAAAGGTACAAATTGTTTTGTATGTTCTAATTTAAAAAAATACATTTCGTCTTAAAACCAAGCGAGAATAATTGTTTATAGAGGGAGCTCTAACAATGGTGTAACATGACATGATGATGACTAATAGCCTACGACAATTTCAACAACGCCGTAACACGACACAAGCCGTTGCAAAGGTTTTTAATATAACAATGCATACAGCGACATGACACGAATGTGGTTTTAAAGTGGTTAAGAAGATGTTCCATCGCCAGTATACCTCTTAAAAATCCTTCTTATACAATGGCACCGTTTCCAGAGATCGGTTGCTCTTCCACAGCGGTTAAGTAGCCTCCCCTTCCCAGCGTCTTCCATTTCCCTCTGCAATAAAAAGAGATGGAAATCTCGGCCGATCTGGGAGGACAAAGACCCTGTCGGGGGAATTCACCCCCGTCTGCGTCCCCATATGAACATCCCGACCACAAAGACCGGGGGACAATTTGCTCTTTTATTACACGATGGATTATAAAATTCTAATAGCATGCACTGCAGAGACGTTGAGAAGTATCAGACTATGTAATAAGTCCACGTAAACTGCCTGTCAGGTTCACAGAGTTTATGTCAAAGTCCCATTTGTTTGCGACGACACGTACATATAAACATACAGGCTTATGGACTGTTTGAATACTTTGTGAAGCGTGAAAGCATCACCTTGTTTACGACGAGATGGGATAGAGGACGACGAAGCCGTTATAACGGCCCAGAGCGATGCTGTCCTTTACAGGAATCTTGACGGGAATCTTAATAGGGCTTAAGTTACGACTGCGTGGCTGCAGAGTAAAGCATGCGGCTTATGCGTAGAGAAGCACGATGTGTTCCATGCGGATTAATGAACGATAAGTAAATTTTTTATCTACGTACGAAATCTTCTAATTTGATTATTCCATATTTAGTAGAATTTGTGCAGCAGATGTTTTTTATCGTGATTATTTCGGCAAATTCCACTCGTCTTCAAGGATTTTAGAGGTCAAGAGGATAATTAGCCCCGCCAGTCGGGTTAACGTCGAGGAAAAGCTTTTTACAGTTTATGAGAACTGTGCCAGTGCGCAAACAAATTCATACGATATACACATGGCAGACCATGAATTAAACAGGTTTCGCTATGACGCACTTGTTTCTTGTATCAAAACATAAGACTGACTTTGCCTTATTTCTGTAAACTTGACATCAACATGCATGGAAAACCATGCATGACATATGCAGAGGACCAGTAGAACTCTGATTCCATCTAATTTATTGCAAGCAAGGCTGTCTTTTCCGCCTAAAAAACTGCGATGTCACAAAGCAATTCGCTTGAACACGTAGTTTACGTTGATGGCAGCACACTCGTATACACGTTCATTTTGTGCCACGCCCATAACCAATAAACATGCCATATCCGGATATATTATTTTGCAGCACATTACCGATGATTTCATGCGAACCACTTTATGTTCCAACGACTCCGCAAACGACTCTAAATCTCAGAGTGGTAAAGCGCCAAGTAACTTTGACACTGGCTCAGCCCAAGACGGGCCTATGAAAAGGCTTATCTGTAAAAGACTAAGTGCAGAATAAGAATATAAAACCCGTCTGTTCAAGAAGTAGACCCGTTAGGCAATAAATGTACGTAAGCATTCGCCATGCTTCAACTATCGAACCTCTGTGAGTTACTAGAGCAAAACGGGACGGTATGTGAAGCGTCGCTTTGGTCTGCGATGGTTCATTGACTCGACTCTGTTGAGGCCAATTTGTTTCCGGCCTCCAGAGAAAACGTCTGGTTGCAGTAAAGCCAGTGTAACATGGAAAGGGAATTGGGAAAGGCGTTATCCATGTGTATATGCAGGTCCGTCCCCACGATGACGTTAAAAACGTATCGAGACGGTGTAAACCAGAGGCAATCAGTCTATATACACGAATACACACACACACACACACACACACACACACACACAAACACACACACACGCATACCCATACATATACATCTTCAGACACACACATCTATAATATATACATTCATATACGTATATATCTACGGGTACGTATAATAACCCTAACCCTAACCTAACCCTAACCTACCACTTAAGCTCCGTTTTTTACTTGTAAGCCATCTGACAGGGTTCTACAAGTCCCTCAAGTCTTTTTCTTTAGTCGTGGCTGGGCCGGGAGCGCTCCTGAGTAGTTTCTTGAAGGGGCGCTATATAAATGCTCTGAATGAATGAATGAATGAATATGTGTGTATATAAGCCATCTGACAGGGTTCTACAAGTCCCTCAAGTCTTTTTTCTTTAGTCGTGGCTGGGCCGGGAGCGCTCCTGAGTAGTTTCTTGAAGGGGCGCTATATAAATGCTCTGAATGAATGAATATGTGTGTATATACACATATATATCTTTAGATACGTACATTTCTTACGGGTAGCACATAACATATAGGAAATCAAAGACATGGTCTCCGTCTAGAAAGAGAGGAACAGACAAAAGGATTCGCGGACAGGCAGAGATACACACGTAAACATTGAGCATGTAGCCTAGACAAAGACTCTCTAATAGCTGTAAACGTCTTCATTTGCAGGCATTGCTGTTTGCTGTATCTGCTTGAAACGAGCAGCGGTATCTATGAAGAAGAAGCATTCTGAAGATGAAAGAATTATTCTAAAGGAAAATCCCGAAGAATGTAGGAGAATTCTGAAGAAGAATTTTAAAGAAAATGAATCTTTTCTCTCGAAGTAGAAGAACGAGAACAATAACAAGAATAAGATGTTGTTGTAGAAGAAGAAGAAGAAAAATATAAAAAAAGGAGAAGAAAAATATAAGAAAAAGAAGAAGGAGAAGAAAAATATAAGAAAGAGAAGAAGAAGAAAAAAATGGGAAGAGGAAAAAAATAGGAATAAGAAGAAAAATAGGAAGAGGAAATATAAGAAGAAAAATAAGAAGAGGAAGGAGAGGAAGAAGAAAAATAGGAAGAAGAAAAATGAAAAGAAAAATGAGAAGAGGAAAGAGAGGAAGAAGAAAAAATAGGGAAAGAAAAATGAAAAGAAAAATGAGAAGAGGAAGGAGAGGAAGAAGAAGAAAAAGAGGAGGAAGAAGAAGTTCAGCATCCATCTTAGACACGAGGTGAACGAGGTCGATCGCTGAACCTTCATCAGTCCCTAAGTCCGCACACTTCGGGCACATCTAGCAAACGATACATGCGCTTGATAAAAATGCGAAAGAAACGCTATCTGGGTAATTTATTTGTCGATTGACTTGATAGGTCGATCGCAGGTTTTATAGAACAGCAGCAAATGTAGCTGATGACTCATTTCAATAACGAGGTCAGCATAAGTTCAGGAACGTTGGGCAGTCGCTTAATGCTGTGGATGCGATGCTGGTATCCCGAAACAGAGTCTCCCATGAAAGTTTTCTCTCCAAAAAAGAAATCTATTTCGAAACATATTCTCCTAGGGGAATCTCTTTTAGATAAAATTCGCCCCTCACTCGAGACTATAATACTGAAAGCGAAGTCTCCGAGGGAGAAAATATTTCTCGGAGGACACATTGTTTCAGTCTGGGGAGACTTTCTTAGGGGAAGACTTTATTTTTGTGACACCGACAAGCACGATGAAGTTAAACGACATCGAATTCGATTAGGAGTTGAACGACTCTTATTTGTCTCCTTTGCCAAGATGCAACGACGCTGACAGATTGTGTGAAAACAAACGAGACAGACAGACAGAGACAGACAGAGAGACAGACAGACGGAGACAGGCAGAGAGACAGACAGACCGAGACAAACAGACAGACAGACAGACAGACACAGAGACAGACAGAGACAGACAGAGACAAAGAGACAGAGAGAGACAGACAGACAGAGACAGAGACAGACAGACAGAGACAGACAGACAGAGAAATACAGAGAGACAAAGACAAAGAGAGACAGAGACAGACAGAGAGAGAGACAGATAGAGACAGAGAGACAGAGACAGAGAGACATATACAGAGACAAAGAGAGACAGAGACAGACACACAGAGAGACAGACACACAGAGAGAGACAGATAGACAGACACAGAGAGAGAAGCAGGGAGAGAGGGAGAAAGAAAGAAGAGAGAAATTTAGATATAAAGGGACGGATGCAGGGATCGTATGACGAGGCAGTCAACACAGTCCGGCCTCGCTGATTGCTCAAGCCTTTTCTCTTCCGCCTGGCCTGGGTTGGGACCTCCACTGAGTAGAGATCTTGAAGGAGCGCTACATAAATTACGATTGATTGATTGATAGTAACACACGCAGAAAGACTTGAGAAATAGAAACAGTGAAGAATGTTAAAGATCGACTGATAGAGGAAAACTGAGAGGACAATACAAGCACAAATAATAATACTATTCTTTATTGAAACAATCCGGTTGACAAACCGCAACCGGTTACAGTTATGCAATTGAAACAATTCACAAGAACATAAATGACAGAATACATACATCTTAACTACTAACAGAACAGACAGCCTGCGATACACGGCGCTAATAGCAGCCTACAAAGCATGTCCGCCTACGGAAATCGATCTCGGAAAACAGAATTAAACCGGAAAACGCAAACAAGAGACTGACATTGACAGCACGAGACCAACGAAAGAGATATAATATCGTCTCTAAGAGTTGTCCACTCAGCCGACGCGAACCCTCTCAAGCCGAAGACGCGAGAACGACAAACAGTTCGTCATTTACCGACAAACAACCTGTCCACAAAAGCCACGAGCCAACAAACGGTCGAGTATTCTCTCTGTGGCATCTCGACACCGACGCTCTGCCTCTGCAGCAATAGATACGAACGTCGCCCGCTCGAACAGATGGACGGACAATCCGTTGACCACTTTTTCCAAGCGAATGGAAAATGAATATTTCATAGGACTGTACACATAACGAGGCGCTAATACAAACAATTCTCTAATGCTGCGTGACAGTCGAACAGTCCGTTGACCGGTCCCTCTAATAGAATTTGGATCAACGACGACCGTGTGCGTGTCCACTGCTCCCTTCTCCTCCTGTGCTTCCTCCTCCGGTTTCTCGTCCTCCTGCCTCCTCTCTATCCTCCTTCTTTTCCTTTTCCTCTTCCTTCTCTTGCGCCTGGTCCTCTTCAAACCCCTCCTCCCCCTCTTCCTCCTCGTCCTCGTCCTCCTATTGCCCCTTCTTCCTTCCCCTCTTCTTCCTCGTACTACTTGCCTTATTCTTCAAACCCATTCTGTTCCTCCTTTTCCTCCTCCTCCTCCTCCTCTTCCTCTTCCTCTTGCTCATTCTTCCTTCATCCTCTCTTTCCTCTTACTACTCGCCCTCTTCTTCAACCCCTCCTGCTCCTCTTCTTCCAACTCTTTCTTTTACTCTTCTTCCACCTTTTCCTTCTTCTCCTCCTTCATCCTCCTCTCCCTTCTGCCTCTTCTTTCCCCTCTCCTTCCTCTTATTACTCGCACTCTTCTTCAAACCCCTCCTGCTCCTCTTCTTCCGACTCCTTCTCTTACTCTGCCTCTACCTACTCTTTCTCCTCCCTTTACTCTTCTTCCTCACCCTACTCTTCCTCCTCCTCCTCCTCCTCGTCATCATCATCATCATCTTCCTCCATCTGGTCCTCTTCTTCAAACCCTCCTTTTCCTCCTCTTCCTACTCCTTCTCCTAGTCTTCCTCCACCTACTCTTTCTTCTCCTGTTACTCTTCTTTCTCTACCTCTCCTCCTCCTCCTCTTCCTCCTACTCATCATCTTCCTCCATCTATTCTTCCTCTGAAACCGGATCTCCTTCGGTCGATGCATCGATTGGTACTGCTGCTGCTGTTTTCGTTTGGAGGATGCTATACTCCTCCTACTGCTGCTGATGCCGATGATGCGATGATGATGGAAGCTGTCCGCTCGATGCCACGCCGAAGACGAGCACCGCAATCTTTGGCGTCGGCTGCTGCAACTGCTGATGATGATGACGACGATGCAGCCCCATCTGTCGAAGGTTTCGGGGTGTAGGGCGTGAGGGGTGTTGAGGGGATGGCGGGGTGTAAGAGACGGTGGGATGGCTGGGCATTGGATTTACGGTGGCGGGGGCGTTGAGCGCCGTGTGGCCCGGACAGAGGCAAATCAACGAATGCCGCCTTCTTCCGTTCAGCGGCTGCCAAACGAAAGGCACCACTAAGACATAACAAACAATATGAGACACATGCAAACACGCAGACAAGCAAACAAATAGAAACACAGACAGGTACGATACGTAGAAGCACACTTAGACAAACACACAATCAGGCACACATACATTTATATACGCACGCTTCATTCGTATAGATCTTGCAGACATACATGCAATCGAAGAATTCGCTAACAAACAAACAATAACAATATTAATTTTCTTCGTTGATTTTAAGTACAATCCATGGTGATTTACTTTGTCAAAGGTTTTTGACATAAGCAAACAAGCTGTGCAATCATGCTTTGCGTAGTACATGGATCATGTTACGGACATGTGATTCTTATTTACAGAAACTTCACCTCTTACAATCTCTGCTTAAGTCTTTCACTCAGAACTGAAAACAGTCATCTCCGACAAATCCATATTCCTTCTCTTCCCATCAGCGCCCACGCCGCTCGAAATCCAAACACCAATGGTCTTCCTCTAGAGCTGCGTCTACACCCTGGGAGTCTGCCTGAAACTTTCCTTACTAAACTCAAAACTGTTGTTTTTGGGCGCGTTGGAGTCGGGAGCGCCTCTGAGTAGTTTCCTTGAAGGGGCGCTATATACATTCCCGAATGAATGAATCCATAGAAGCCGTCTGATTGTCTGCCTGTCTAACCCTTGCATCTCGACCTGGAACCTATTCTTACCTTACCTGTCTATCCATTTTGTTTTGACTGAGCGCCTGTGAATAAGCTGGTTCCAGCCACTGAGCTTGCTCTGAGTACTGAACTTCTCGCATCAATCAGCTGCAATTTGTTTGAAAATGCTGCTGCTCGCCTGATAGGTGGCATACCGACAAATGACCATAATATCAAAATTGATGTTCGTTCTAGCCTCTCTTTACCACTTTTCCGCATAAGCTTGAAGACTATTTTGTTCTATCGTGGTTTATTGTATTAGGTCGAGAACGCCTCTGATGATTCTCTCTTGAAGTGGCGCTATATAAATTTGCAGTTACCATTACCATTGCTACCTTTACTGTAGACTTTTCGAAGTTACAATAATTGTAATCAACTAATTGTTACGATTACGATGGACGCAGCTGTTAAGGCTGCACGGCGTACAACGACGTAAGCGCCGTCCATTCATTCATTCATTCATTCATTCATTCATTAATTCATTAATTCATTAATTCATTAATTCATTAATTCATTCATTCATTCATTCATTCATTCATTCATTCATTCATTCATTCATTCATTCATTCATTCATTCATTCATTCATTCATTCAGAGGACTTATATGGCGCCCCTCCAAGATAACCTACTCAGAGGCGCTCCAAACATGGCTCCTATTCTATCCTTACGCGTGATAAACAAGGGTGTGACCGATTGGTGTTTGTCTTATTACCGAATCCGACTAGTTGGCCTGCTCTTTGGTCGATTCCGATCCCGATCCGATTAATCGGTAATATTCATTTCTACTTGGTTCTATGCACTGTTTGTTATTCAAAAGCCCGACTGTCCGTCATTTTGTTGATGCTTCGACTCACAATTTTATTATTTTACACGGACTTTCAATGTTAAAGATCAAATATTGCCGCAGCCAGTCGAGAAAACAGTTTTGGATTAATGAAAGAGGAATTGTTTTTGGTCAAAAATATTACTTCTTTTGGTAATCTGATCGGTAGTCCTGGAATGGTCGATTCCAATTAATCTGTCTAGGGCAAAAATCGGTGCAAACCGATTTCTGATTCAAGAATCGGTCACACCCTATAGTGATAACTCAATAGTGTATTGCAGGCTGTCTGTTCTGTTAGTAGTTAAGATTTATGTCTTCTGTCATTTGTGTTCTTGTGAATTGTTTCAATTGCATAACTGTACACTGTAACCGGTTGCTGTTTGTCAACCGGATTGTTTCAATAAAGAATATTAGTATTAGAAAGACGACATAGTTATAAGGCCATCGGAAGGACAGAGGTCAAATACGAGTTGTGGCTAAACTACTAAGGTCTACATAATGAGTGAAACTCAGATAATAAAGGCGTACAAGGCTTTTCAGAGGAACACCACAACTAAAATGATGAACGTGTCCAAGCTGTACACAAGAAAACTGGAACCTAACCAGTTATTGCGTACAAACCTGTAAACAGGACGAGTTACGGCAAGGGTCAATAAGGGTCAGGCGCAATTTGTGGGTGAATGTACTAGGGAGGACACTCTTCGCTGAGCAGGAGTTTAATGGATGTGCCAAATGCATCGTGGTGGGAGCGGTACAAGCACTCGGGAAGAGGAGGAGGAGGAGGAGCAGGAGCAGGAGGAGCAGGAGGAGGAGGAGGAGGAGATGGAGGGGAATTCCCCTCCAAGAACAAATAGCACCAAGCAGCAGAGCGCAAACGCCAGAACACGGGCCAAAGTGCGAGTGCCAACAGAGCACTGTAGATGGCAACCGATCAGGCGTCTCTGGCACCGATTAATCCAAGCAACCGTTGCCTAGCTACGACATAAGGCGTGGTTCATATGTTGGGTTAAACAGACGGCCATCGCAACAACACCAACACACGACCAAGCGCCGTTTTCACGATGCGAGACTACTGTATAATACGCGATTAGGCGGCTCCGATGTCCAGATTTCGTCCATCCGACTGTGATCGATGGAACTGCCCCTCCACCTCAATACCCCTCCCTCCCTCTCTCTCCCTCCCATAGCCTTCTCCCTCTCTCCATATTACGTTTCCTTTCTTCCATCCTCTCACTTTCGCCACCTTCCTCTGTCTCTATACGGTCAGCTGATTGTGTTTTGCTGTTTGCTTCTAGTTCATGGATTGTTTCGTCTAGAACCATTTCCGTTCAACAAATGTCCTTAAAGTATGTTGAACGCGAACTAGTTCTGAATAGTCGTGGTACCTGATATGAAGTTGTCATGAATAGCCCTGTACTGAATGTGAAGTTGTCCTGAATAGTCGTGTACTGAATGTGAAGTTGTCCTGAATAGCCCTACACTGAATGTGAAGTTGTCCTGAATAGCCCTACACTGAATGTGAAGTTGTCCTGAATAGCCCTACACTGAATGTGAAGTTGTCCTGAATAGCCCTACACTGAATGTGAAGTTGTCCTGAATAGCCCTGCACTGAATGTGAAGTTGTCCTGAATGGTCGTGTACTGAATGTGTAATTGTCCTGAAAAGCCGTGGTACTTGATGTGAAGTTGTCCTATATGGCTGGATACTGAGCGTGAATTTGTCCAACAGTTTATTCAACGTGAAGATGTCCTGAGTTGTTTGAAATTGAATGTCTGAGACTTCGAGTTCTAATAAAAGGGAAATCTTCCAGAACAACCGCGAACTAAATACAACGGATCTGTTGTTATACATCTAGGCTGACCTGACGATTATCAAGTGCTCACGCTCAAAACTTTGCACATTTAGGCTCGAATCACTAAGCCAAGGAGTTTTATAAAACTGCATATGGTTATAAAATGTATCATAGCAAAGCCTAACGTTAGTGGAATACATTATCTAACATGAAACCATTCCTGTTAGAGGCCACTACAAAGATATCTACTAACCGAAAATAGATCGGACTACAGTGTATCATATCGGAAAGGCGTCGGGTTTATCACCGTACACGCGGAAGAGGACACAATCATTGGAAAAAGTAGTCCTGCGATGAAGGTTTTTATTATTATTGCGTATGTGTTTAGCGCTACTATCTAATGACCAAGCATCAATCGATGGCACTGAGCCATTGCGAGTGAAGGAGTTAATAATAAATAATAAATAATAATAATAAATAATAATAATCTTTTCTTTATTAAGCGCCTGACAAACGCACTGCGCTGTACATTTACATGTTATGCAATTGAAACAATCTTAACTACTAACAGAACAGACAGCCTGCAATACAACGGCGCTAATATCAGCCTACAAAGCATATCCGCCCTACGGGACTCGAACTCGGTACCTCTCGCTCTCCCTGCCAGCGTGTTATCCAATGCGCTATCGGGCCCCCCCAAGGTTGCTCAAGGTCCCTCCCTACACAGTAACCGTCTCAGGGGAGGAGGTTCAAACCCGTACTATTCGCGTTACAAGGCGATCTCTCTAATCAATTGACTATGCCGTGTCCCAATGTAAGGTCGCGTCAATCTCGATGTATATAGCTCCATATAAGAATCTATAAAGGCGCTGCATAAATACTGGTTGTATACACAGATAATAGTATGTAGGTACGAATAATATTGGGAGGATTCGTGTACACCGTTCTTGTGTTCGCACGAAATGACATTAGCCAACGTTCTCCCACTGCCCATGAAAATTTGAGAGCTTATGATGGATTGCATCATGCATGCGCTCATTAAATGTTCAGTTTTGATGTATTACAATACAACCCAGTGTTTAATCTAGTGCCCTAGGGAATCGAAGGTTTGTATCCAGCTTACTCTAAAAGTTGACGACCGGAAGGGGGGGTAGTAACGAGTGTTTAAGTTTTCCAAGACAATATTCTAAAAAATTACATGTTTAATTTTTCTTGGGGCTAAAATTTCATCTCTTTAATTACTCGATCCTGGGGGAACTTTACCCCCCAGAGACCTAGATTAAACACTGATTACAACCTCGGTTCTGTTTGTCTAGACTCTAGACACATAGATAAGTGTATATAGAGAATACATATTAGTAGCCTAAGGTCATCTCGGTTCTTTTGTTTTTGTTTTTTTACTTTAACTGTCCCTCTTCCTTTGATCACTGTAAGTGTGTTTTCCTATGGTAATTCCGATTTTTAAGACCACCACATATCGTCTAATTTATCTGTAATTTTATGTCCCTACTTAGCGGGATTCTTTATCGAAATGCAAGGATAATTATGTAAACCTGATGATCTGCTACCTAGGAACTCTTCACCTGCATTTTATACCTCTCTGAAAACTATGGGCCGGGAGCGCCTCTGAGGATATCTTGAAGGGGCGCTATAAAGTTTCATTGATTTTGATTGATTGATTGATTGATTGATTGATTGATTGATTGATTGATTGATTGATTGATTGATTGTTGCAAAACAAACCATTTGATTGACTGAATGATTGATTGATTGCTGTTTGATGTTTAAGATCCTATTGAAAAACGCATAGGCTATATCTTACATAGCTTCCATTCTGTTTATGTATAGTTGTAAAGCGCGTTTAAAGGCATCTATGCGCTCTTAAACAGCCAGTGATAATTAAGAAATAAATAACAATTAAGGTCTTGGAAGCCACGAATCGATCGGACATTTTGTCGTTGATTGTAAAGTCTTAGTGTTCAGCGCCAGATTGAACCGATCCCTGAGCATCGGTGAGTGATGCCGACCGAAGAACGAGCGGACATCAACAGCAGCAGCAGCAGCTGTAGCAGCTTTGGTGCTTCCAATATTAGATTGGGCGCTGGCTTACGCCGATCCGCTTCCAACCGGTCAAATGTTCACTTTCAAAGAACGCCAGCGAGCTGTTGGCAATTTGATGAAGCGTAAAGAAAATAACGTTCGAAGTAAATCACAAGCCGATCTGTATTTACAAAACAGTTTTCGTGCGGAGTCGAGATGCCAACCGCGGCTGGAGACTGCAATGAGACCGTCGTTGCTGCCTTTGCTTTGAATCGTCTCTGATTTGAGACGCGTCCATCTATTTTGCGAGCGGCGTTCTGACAAAGATCACGACCTCCAGAGACCGGTCTCCATGCCGATCCAATCAGTTGAGGCTGGCGATTACTGAGAGATTATTTCCATTCGTAAGGAGACGGACTGTCAGACGGAAGGTAGGACCGGTCTATTTTGCGATTACTCTCGGGAAAAGCGCTTTTCTTTTGTGCCTAGAGTAACGAGCTGCTCATGCTGTGTATTGCTCTGATCTGTCAGTTATGTTTCTACGCCTTTAGTAGGTTTACAAAGCGCACTATACGAATGCGCAGATACATATGCACAAAGTATATATGCATACGTACATATGTATGTATTAACATATGTATACACGTGCATACGTACATGCATGTGTATATTCGTTCTTCAATATTAACCTGGTGGTCCAGGTGCTTCCTTTCGCTGTCTTAAGACCACTCTTTTCACTCTGGATCTTTCGCACTGGGATTGGATGTTCACTGTGAGAGGCGCTTTATAAATTTATAAATACAATACAATTTAGACATAATATGTCTAAATGTATGCATGTATGTATGAATGTCTCTATATTATATGTAAATTCGTACATGCATTGCCACACATACATACTCTGCATACATACATTCATAGACTCAGAGCAATTCACATGCACAAAATGCACACGCATGCACACTAATGTATGTATGAACGTATATCTACACATGTATAGGCCTACATACATTTATACATTATATATGCGCAAATTCATACATGCATGCATGCATCCATACACACAAACATACTCTAAATACATGCATTCGTAGAGCATTCATCCATACACTTGTAACTACAATGCCTTTTTGTACATATTAGCCGATTGATATTGCTCCTAGCGCTGAAACCACAGCTAGCTTTAGGTAATACATGTATGAAGAAGCGTTAAAAATTGAAAGGGAAAGTACAGACATGTAATAAGCACTGTTAAAAAGTATCTAGCAATACAAAAATTCATAGCAGCCTCTTTGGCGAGGAAGTCACTTACTATCAAAACTGCGTGTTACCGGGTGTATGTTACACTGTTCTGGCACAGATGAATATTCTTCGGAACAGCTTTAGAACCATTTATAACGTCATGCTTATATTAGAAATGCACCGAAGTGAACTTCATATAAAGCGTTGTATCAACAGACGATCGGAACTTGAAACCCGACGGATCCAAGTAACGTATGTGGAAGGGGATTAGCTGCAGGGTTTTACAGGGTTAGTCTTCCAGTATGTGGTAGCGTTAGGCTATTGCGTTTCAGCGATAAAAAATCGATGGCACTTCGTTGGATGTCAAGTGGATTTTTTTCCACAACAGTCCGGAAAAGTGCGAATAGTCTAAGACTTTCTATATACATCATCGCGAAGAGCAGTTGCAGTAAGGCTATGATGAAAATATCAAATGATAAACCTGTTAGGTAACTACGTTTATCGCTTTCGTGAGGTTCTTGTAAGGCGCTATATAAATGGCCATATACATACATACATGCATACATACATACATACATACAAATGTTGCATAATTGCTTGCACGTTTCCATAGAAATGAAATGCAATGATATCTCATTTGAGCAATAAAAATGCAAACACCTTTTAACCTCGGATTAAATCTCATTGACTCTCATTTTCCCATTACTCTCAGAATGTTATTCTTCTACTGGTAACATTTCTAGTTAACTACACACTGCTTTATAACTCATGAACTTTCTTGTTCCTAACATCTTTTCAGCCAACGTAGTTTAACATGAAGCGGCGCTCTACAAACACTGAATACTATTGCAAGTTATAACTTATTTACCTATTGCGAAAGGATAGATATCTAAGTCGACCCAGACGGCATAGTAGTTTATAGACTGTCACCCATCCATCTGTGCTGCCTGACTTCACTGTGCTTACAAGTCATATCCACAGCGCCAATCATCTACTTCGGAATTTGAATAATTTTACACTGACGCAATATTGCAGTTTCCTTCAGACTATATATATATATAGGCCTACTAGGTTATCGGCTGAGATTGTTTTTGTGCTTTTCTAACAAGTCTATCGCTGGTTGCATTTTATAGTTTAAAATGACTAATTTACTTTTAACATTGACTTTAATTTCGTTATTTGCACTCCAGCTGGTGATATAATTTGCAATGCTAATCAGTGTTTGTATCTTCTAATTGAATAATAATTTATCGAATTGACTATAAAACTGTTTCTTCGTTGCTGTTGACCCTTTTAACCTCATCTCCTAAGTTATTTTGGTCCATCTGCAGCATACGACAACATTTCTGTTGGCGAATGATGCAACAGTCTATTGAGAGACAGACAGACAGATAAACAGACAGAAACAGAGACAGACGCAGAGACAGACATAGACAGACAGAAACAGAGACAGAAGCAGAGACAGACAGAAACAGAGACATGTAACTAAGTAGAGTAACACACTCAGCGTTCGATAATCCGGTCCTAAGCCGAGATAATCTGCGTCTTAAAGAGAGGATTAGTGACTCGTGTGGCGCCGTGCCATGACGTCAGAAGACTGTTCTTGACACCGGAAGGGTCATCGAGTGGACGACTTGTCACAGGCAAGGACGGCCATCTTATAACGAAACCCAGAGTATTATTTCATGAATGACCGACGAACTTCTAAAGGAAGGTGGAATAATTCCGCACCGAAAACACTCGACACATCGCCGATTGAGTTCAAGCGATACATTGCCACCATCGAATAAGGTAACGCACGCGATTCTGACAGCGACGCGGGCGAGGGAAATCCTTTCACATCAGATGAGTGGTGTGCTTGGATCGCCATCGCCGAATACATTCACTTTTACTTTTGACGCTATAGAAGTTCTACAGTTGGCACTTTCAGTTGGCACTTTCAGTTGGCATTTTTACGCGAGTGAAGAGACCATCATATTGATTGAATTTGATCCAGAACGCGTTGTGTATATTTAGCGTATCGACGCGTTAAAATCTATCGATTCGCTTGTTGTGTGCTATTGCCAAAGAGGTCGGTATGCATACGCTGCTAGATTAGAACATAGCAGACTAGACTACTAAATCGATTAGATAATATTTTATTAGATTAGGCTAGATTGGTGTAGATGGTTTAAGCTGAATAAAGCAGAAAATTAAGGAAAATTGAATGCCCTGAAGGCACGGTCTATGATTGCAAGTTTAACCGATGCACTGCAAGTAGGCTAGGTAAGGTCTCTCAACATCCAGTTGTAAATGCCTCCTTAACAAAATACAGAGGAAATTTTTGTTTTCTTATGGCTCATCAAAGCCTGGTCCTTCCGCATGCACGCACACTCGCCCATTCATCGGTCCGTAGCGACAGTAAAAGTGTTTTTATCGCTGTTCAAGCAACGGATGGCTAGAAGTTGGTGTACATGATGATGATGATCAGTTCCAAGTCAGCGAAGATGGCAGCATTGCGACAACCCACAAAATGAATCACGTGAACGTTATCTTTACATGCAATTCGAATACAATACGTGCGCCTCTGAGTAGGTTCCTTGAAAGGGTGCTATATAAATTCTCGGAATTAATAAATAAATGAATGGCAGTACAGCAATGATGGGTAACTAATTAATTAGAAGCTAATTAGTTACCCATCATTGCTGTACTGCCATTCATTTATTTATTAATTCATTCCGAGAATTTATATAGTTATATAATTAATTAGAAGCTAATTAATTAGCTAATTAATAATATTGGCAGCTAATTCCAATTCTAATAAATTAGTAACCAAAATTTTCCTAAATCTACTCTAACTCTAATTCTAATTAAAAGTTGTCTCATTTTAATCAAAAGCTCATAATTAGTTTCAAAATTACCTAGTCTAAATGTTTTTTAATTTTTTTACTTTGTAGCTTTTTATTACGTCTTTAAAAGAAGAATATTATTGCTTATAGTTATGACAGGTTTTTAAAATTTTAGTACATAAACGAATCCTTAAGTGAAGTTAAATTAATTGGAAAGTGCCTGTTTGACAATAGCATTCTTAGCTTCTAGTAAGAAAATAATTATGACATTTCTCAGAGTGTCCAGCTGCATCTGAGCATCATGTTGTTCCTGCAGCATCAGCATCAATGTAGCGAGCATTTTATGCAGCAAGATTTGTTACAAATGAGTAAAGATATAGGTTTGAAGACAATACTTTAATCCTTTGGAACTCATTCCAGTTCCAAAGTGCACCTCTAATCTCTTTTAAAATAAAAAATTTTCTGAAGCCATACGAAGAAATTGGATCCAGACCATTGAAATTTGAGTTTCGTCATAATTTTAAATATTTTTCTAATAGATTGAATGTGTAAGTAGCATTTTGTATTCTGACGTCAACAACTAATGCTAATTAGTTGAGTGCTAATTCTAATTTTAGTTAATTAGTTCTCCTAAAAATGATAATTCTAGTTCTAATTTTGAAATTTGAACTAATGCTTATTCTAATTAATTAGTTACAAAATCTTAATCACCCATCAGCCTACATCTGCAATTGAAAGCACACTCCTTCCAGAGTTCGGAAGTGCACACACGATCATACGACAGTACATCGATGGCGCTGAGCAATTTCACGCGAAGGACTTGCTCAAGGTCTTCATGCACTGTAGAGAGTGACGCGGGGGAGACAATCTCCTCCCCATCCCCACCCCGCAACAAGTAAGTCTTCCCCATTCCCACCCCATCCTCGCATGGTTCGTCCCCATCCCCGCCCCATCCCCCAGGTTTTCTCCCCATCCCCACCCCATCCCCGCAGGACGACATCACATTCCCCGCAAAATGTTTACACCAATTCAAATTTAAAAAATAACATCTCTTAGCTTACAAAGCTATTTGTATTGATGACTGCATAAGTCTGTTCTTATCTTATCGATAGGTTGCACTAACCAAGTCCTGACTATTTCTGACTAGTAGGCTTCAGGAAACACAAAAATCTCCTTGTCAGTTCTCAAGTTCTTAACATCACCCGGGTTTATTGCCGGCTCATTCCCCATTACCGCGGTATTACCGCAATTGTTGTCCCCCATTACCGCGGTATTACCGCAATTGTTGTCCCCATTACCGTGAAAAATTCCCCATGTCACTCTCTTGCACTGACCGCCTGAATGAAGGCTCGAACCCGTACTATCCTCGTTACAGGTCGAACGCTCTAACCAATACGCTACCCTGCTCCAAAATCTATCATAAGATTGACAATTTCCTGAATGAAGAAGATAATCCGAAGGCAAGGGTAAGACTTCGTGGAAACCGATTACGAAGATCATTAATTTTATGGTCATTAAATGCATGGATTAGACTACGCACTCTATTTCTAGCATGAGGTTTCTATCTATATTTTTAGCCGAACACATAATTTTAGCCAGATCCTTGGTTAATTATCTTATTGCTCACTAATCTTGCCATCAGTTTAGACCTTTAATTACTATTGCTGGCAGCACCAGATCTCTGACCATGCCAGATAAATGCCAACCCATCGTAAGTGCAAGTCTTTATAACCTGGTGATTAATTACACAACTCACATGGTAAGACCGAACGTGCGTGCGAGGGCTTGTTTTAGGCATTATCACAGCTCATGCATAAAACATCAGAAATTTATAGACAATTTATTTCGGGAATCCAAATAATTTATTAGGAGTTTATGAATAACCAGAAATAATAATAATAGATAACCTTATAAGTCATAATCACGTGATTGCACGCGGGGTAATGCAAGTGTGTAACAACAGATCTATATATAAACATTAACCTGACATTAGGTACCTTTAAGTCAACTTGAAAGAAAGTAGTTTGTTTCAAAGATAGGTAGGTAGGTAGGTAGGTAGGTAGGTAGGTAGGTAGGTAGGTAGGTAGGTAGGTAGGTAGGTAGGTAGGTAGGTAGGTAGGTAGGTAGCTAGATAGATAGATAGATAGATAGATAGATAGATAGATAGATAGATAGATAGACAGATAGATAGATAGATAGATAGATAGATAGACAGATAGACAGATAGACAGATAGACAGATAGACAGATAGACAGATAGACAGATAGACAGATAGACAGATAGATAGATAGATAGATAGATAGATAGATAGATAGATAGATAGATAGATAGATACAGATAGACAGATAGATAGACAGACAGACAGACAGACAGACAGATAGATAGATAGGTATGTATGTATGTAGGTAGGTAGGTAGGTAGGTAGGTAGGTAGGTGATAGATAGATAGATAGATAGATAGATAGATAGATAGATAGATAGATAGATAGATAGGCAGATAGATAGATAGATAGACAGATAGACAGATAGATAGAGATAGATAGATAGATAGATAGATAGATAGATAGATAGATAGATAGATAGATAGATAGATAGATAGATAGATAGATAGATAGATAGATAGATAGATAGATAGATAGATAGATAGATAGATAGATAGATAGATAGATAGATAGATAGATAGATAGATAGATAGATAGATAGGTATGTAGGTAGGTAGGTAGGTAGGTAAATGACAGATAGACACACGGAAGGACACACAGGAGATAGGACTCGATGGGCAGTAAACGATTTAAGTATATTGCAGCGTAGTGTCTAATAGATTAGTCGATAATGGAAATATTTGGACAGACGATTAACGGCTGTGACGCAGAATATTTTCTCCGTAATATTTCAGGGACTGCCGATGAATAACAACGGGCTATTTATCCAGCGCAAGAATATTCAAAGAGGCGAACTATATCCACGATCATATATAGCGTATTCTATCAGAATCCACGTCCGTTTCGTCTTCTTTGCTTCATCCTCCTCTTCCCTAGAAAGATGGATTTTACAACACTCTACAATACTATTAACTAAGGAAGAATGCGCTTAAGTAAATTTCAATATTATCTTACAACAGAACAGTATAGAATGGATTATGGATTACAAAGAATTAGAATAGGCCTACAATAGAATATAGTGCAATACAATGAGACACAGTACAGAGCAGTACAATTCAATACAATGCGAAGCAGTTGAATACGAATCAGATACATTGCTGATTCAGCCCTTCTTTGGTTCCGCTCTTTTCTTTCTGACCGCTCTCTCTCTCTGTCGTCTTCGGTTCCACCCGCTCTCCCTGGACTTTTATTCCATACGGTTTGCCCCAAGGTTCAGTCCTGGCACCACTCCTCTACATTCTCTACACCGCCGACCTTTCAGACATACTCACTCTCAAGGGGGTCTCGGCTCATCAGTACGCCGATGACACCCAAGCCTTTGCTCATGGTCCAGCCAGCTCAGCTGCTTCACTGGTCGTGAGGGTCCTTGAGGCCACCACGACGCTGGACCTTTGGATGTCTTCTAACCGTCTCCGCCTTAACTCAGACAAAACTCAATTCATCTGGCTTGGCGGTAGAGCCCAACTATAGCCAAGATTGACATGGAATTTCTCCGCCCTACTTTCCCACACGTCCACTACTCTGTCTCAGTTCCCTGGGCGTTAGCCTGGATCCAGTTCTCTCATTTTCAGACCATGTCAATCGCATCTCTCGAACATGCCTTTATCATCTACGCCAAATTCGCACCATCCGTCACTCACTCTCTCCTCACGCGGTCAACACTCTCGTCCATGCGCTGACCTGTACAAGGTTGACTTCGGCAACTCCATCTTTGCATGTCTCTCTTCATTAAACCTCTCCAAGCTTCAGTCTATTCTTAACGCCTCCGCCCGCCTTATCTGTGGTCTCCCAAAGTACTCTCACATATCTACCTTCATTCGGGAAACTCTTCACTGGCAAGCGCATTCAATTCAAAATTCTTACACTTATGCGCAACTCTCTGCTCGGGGTAGCTCCTTCATACCTTCAGGCCTTATGCACATCGGTTTCTACACTTCCATCTGCTCTGCGCTCTGCCACCAGAGGCCTTCTGCATGCGTGGTGCAAACAGCTCAATCCAGAAGCTTTGCCTATGTCGGCCCCTCTACTTGGAACCATCATGAATTGCGTCTTGAGCTCCTCAGCCTTTCCCTTTCTCTGTTTCACGCCTGCCTATCTGCAGCCCTGGGTCGGGAGCGCCTCTGAATCTCTGAGTGGCGCTATACAAATGTTCAATTACAATTACAATTACAAGTGTTGCGTTTCAAATGGTATGAACCCGGATGATGGACTATTGGACTTAACTGATTTGTCAGATGTGCTTTAACCTGTATCTTTATACTCTTCCGTCTATATTCTGGCCATCTTTCTGCAGTTTATCCCCAATTTTTTTCCTATATATTCCGATTAATGTTAATTTCAAACTTATAAAAATACCAACTAAACATCTAAAATCAATAAACTAAACACTTAAAAGCTATTCATGCCATGTATTGATTTGTACTAACATTAATAAATTCAGTTTCCAGATTCAGCTCTGCACCGTTCTGCTGCCCATGGCCTTTTAATGGTCATTGCAGTTAGAAACGTTTGCAGCCGCTTTAAAGTCAGCTAATCACAGGCGCTTTCTAAGCTATAGCTTTCCCACTGTTAGGTATAATTAAGAAGAGTGTTCCGCAGTACTGTTGTCAAGCACAGCTCGGCCGCGGGTAACTAGAAAAGCCAACATTCACACTAGCTTGTGCAGTTGGATGCTAATGTCGAAGAACTGCATGCATAGGTTACGTTACCTTTCCGCTCGAGATTCTAGGAACTGTTGAAGATCAGTTTGTGTTGTGGACTCACAGTAGTTGTTTGTTGCGACTGTCAGTTTTACCTGACGTTGCACTATAGTTTTACCACTAGCGGTGGATTTAGAGGTTTAGAAAAGGCAGATAAGCAACGCTATGCAAAACTGTGATAGGCAATGAACTAAAATACGCATGAATGTAAACTGTGTACTCTTCCTCAAACTGTCAAATTGTACTTGAACTGGTAAGTAAAATTTCTGGCATTGGAATGAAATCGTGGAGAGTTGACGAGCTAGTCTCTAAAAATCACACTGTTACACACAGCATACTCCAGACGAGTCAACTACACACTTGATGATGTCAACAAGCTTTTAGGCCCTGGTCAATGGTAGAGGTCATAAAACATCTGTAGGTGCTTTTGGAGTAATAAAATTTCAGTTGCACAGTTTAGGAAAATCTAATGCAACACGGAGTTCAAAAGAATACTGCCTTGACATTCTGTGTTAAGGAATTATGAGATCCTGTTAGCAGGACTTATTGCCTCATTAAGTTCAACTTTAGATAGTTTATTTATTTATTTATTTTATTTGAATCAGTGAACAGCAAGAACTCAATAGAAGAAACATAACATACATTAAAACAATGTTCAGAAATGATAACTAGACAAGTTAATGTGTAATGTATAAACAGTGCAGAGATAAGATACATCAGTTCATAAACGATAGAATAATAACTAATGAGGAGAAGAAGCACAAAGTGCTTATCGAGTCATCCCCATAGGTAGGAAAACTAGATGGGTAGGGTGGGTAAGAACCAAAAACAGAAAGGCTACATCAGGAAAAGGATCATTACAAGTCAACAATATTAGATTCGAGTAAAGTAGGATAATTTAGGAGTACTGGGAGACCAATAAGGATTTAAAAGTATATTTGAAGGATGAAAGAGAAAGGGCAGTCGTACAGAAGGATCAATAGAATTCCATAGTTTGGGACCCGTGATACGAACCGAGGAAGAGCGAGCCCCAATTCTAGATAAAGCAGATCGATAATCGTGCTTCTTACGTGTATTATATCGGTGGAGGTCAGAATTAGTTGTGAAAAAATTTTTAAATATGGGAGGAAGAAGACCCGTCTGATGCCTATACATAAGAGTGGCCAGTTGATGACGATAAATATCATATATGGAGAGTAAATGGAGAGACTTGAATAGTGGGGAACTATGGGCAAGGTAATGTACGCCCGCAATGATTCTAATCACTCTCTTTTGGAGTAAAAAGATAGGTTTAAGACGATTTGGAGAGCCTCCAGCACAAGCAGTAGTACAGTATGTTAAGTAGGGCAGCATAAGTGAATTATATAATTTCCTTAGGATTCCAGTAGGCAGCTTCCACTTGAGTGTGTTAATAATGCCCACCACTTTAGATACTTTGTTTTTAATCTTCAAAATATGGTCATGCCAAGTCAAGTGTTCGTCAAGAATAACACCTAAAAATTTAACATTAGGAACACGTTTCAGTTCAACAGAATTTATTAGTAGGGGTTGTATAATTAGGTCAGTGTTGGTAGTCCTAGGACCACTGAACAAGACATAATTAGATTTCTTTATATTAAGTAATAAAAAGTTAGCACAGAACCAGTTAGAAAGATGATTAAGCTCGAGAGTCATGTCCTGGAAAAGATGCAGCACATTGGATGAGGAAAGAAAAGCAGACGTGTCATCAGCAAAGAGTATGAAAGTAAGGGTCTTAGAGGAGTGGGAAACGTCATTAATATAGATTAGGAAAAGCAGAGGGCCAAGTATGGACCCCTGGGGAACCCCACAGAGAATGGGAAGTAGGTCAGAAATGGCGCCAGCATATGAAACAAATTGGAATCTGTTAGTAAGAAAGGAACCAAACCATTCCAATGGTAAGCCACGGATGCCATAATGAGACAGTTTGTCCAAAAGGATGTCATGCCGGATCGAGTCGAAGACTTTAGAAAGATCGAGGAAAACACCCAGTGTTTGTTTATGAGAGTCCATAGATTCCGAAATACGGTCAATGGTTTCAAGAATAGCCAAAGCAGTGGAATGATTCCTTCTAAAACCGAACTGGTTATCATATAAAATCTGGTTCACGTCTAGAAAATCATATAATCTTTTATGAACAATCTTTTCAAGTATCTTAGAGAAAGTAGTCAAAGTCGATATGGGACGATAGTTAGTCATATCTTGAGCGCTACCAGATTTGAATATAGGAATAACTTTGGCAATCTTCATTAAGTCAGGAACATTGCCCTGGCCGATAGACTGGTTGATCAAATGAGCCAACGGCAAAGCTAAATAGGAAGCATAACGTTTAAGCAGCTGAACAGAGAAATCTGAAGAGGTGGTAGGACTAGTTAACTTAAGATCAGAGATAATATTAAAGATCTCATATTCGTTGGTAGGAGCAAAAAAGAGAGAGTTAGGATTGGGGTCCTTTAAATAGTCCTTGTAGTTACTAGAAGTAAGAGGAATATTGATAGGCTAACCTGTTAATATTTTGCCTTTGACTATTATTTGATTATCAATGAAAGTCTTCAGTTCAATTCAATTCAGTTATTCTGCAGGCTTTTTCATCAAGTACCATAAAGGTAGGCTAGATAGAAGGATCACAGAATACTTCCATAAGACAACTGGAGCACGAATTTTAACCATACCTGCTCAGTCTTGGATGAGAAGTAGTAATGACACTCATCCTAAGTTACAATAAGACAAGAATCAAATTAATTTGGAGGCTAGAAAATAACCTTTGATTTGTTGCTTATATTTATATTTCCGCTAGAAGCGGAACAGAACTTCAGGATATTACAACACAAGATACACAACAACAGTTTCGACAGACTTTATTAACGCAGAGAAAATTAAAACACTTGGTATAGAAATTCCAGAAAGACACTGAAAACTTTCATCTTTCAACATTCGAAGAGAATGTATTGTGTTAATAGAACATTTCTTCTATATCTTTGAGGTTAGTAACAGCAGGTGGCAGCAGCGAAAGAAGACATATGATGGAGAATGAGTCACGCCTCATGAGCAGTTGGAAAAATGAAAAGGATATGGAGAAACAGGGAAATAATAAATTACACAAAAGCAGGAATAAATGAGACGATGATACAAATTCGTTTTCCTATAGGGATATTGCAATACTGGACAATGGAAAGCATGATAAGAGAAGAATATTGACACTAGAACTTAGTCGTCTACGAAAAACTTAGGACATTTCAAGGCTATAGAAAATTAGAAATGATAACATCAGATAATAAATAGGCCTAATCTTAGGTATTTAAGTAACGTGCAGGGTTTGAAGGAAAGAGAAACAAAGGCAGACCAGGACTTCGCTGGAAACACAGTAAAACAGGAAACATAACAAGACTTGTATTAATTTAACACTAAGAGGAGCACTGGACTTGACAAATGACCGAGGACAATGGCGATCATTTATTCGTACCCATCGCCTCCAATTGACTGGCATCAGGAAGTGATGATGATGGCAGGCTTTTGGAGATTGGAGCTAAATAAAATAGGATCTGAACATTATGAATAAACAGGATGTAATAATGGCCAGTAATAATGTCCGCTTAGGTCTCTGTACTGAGCAAAACAGACACTAACCAGTATAGTAGGCCTACACAAGAGACTCTTTATAACGCGTTTTATTATAGCATGAATTCCTATCGTGGACATGGATCACGAAATTTAGTCGCCTATAGAAAGTTATAATACTCATTTATTAATTCATATTGACAAGTTCGCAGTTAGATTACATTATACAGTAGTAACAGATGGCGGCAGGTTCAACAGGAGTCGAATTTAACTGTATACGGCAGCCTGCAAGGCGCCAATCTGTCCCGCTGCTCATTTTACAGTCGCCCTCTAAGAAGTGGAAGGCTGAGTCAACCTTATGGGGCTAGCGGGTATCGAACTCGCGTCCTTCTGATCTTCATGCCCTCGTGTTACCGTTCAAACATCTCCCCGCCCCCAGAGAGTTAACTCGGTAATCGGAATACACGACCTCGTCATATATAGCGCTCTCTGACCCCAACAAAATATATGACAAGTTTTTAGTGTATTACCAATTAAGTCTAATTAACTTAAGCGTAGGTGTTCAGCATATGTTAATTTCCGGATATAAGGGTACTTGAATCATGCGTTAATGATTTTGGGCCGCCAGTCTGTTGACCAAAAATGCAGAAAGTTAATTGGAAATGACTACAGTGTAGTATTAAATATTAGTCAAATTTTTATTGATCCGTTCGGGGGCATGTGCACACGGCTAATTAAAAGCCGGGTATGAAGGCTCGCTGCATAATTTAGACTGCACTGGAAATCGTGCTTGACCCCATATATAGACGGTGGAGATCCTGCTCAGAAGTGTTCTAGACTAGACAGCTGTCTGATTGCTTGGGATCATTCTGGTTCCTTGTCTGCGTTTGCTGTCATATCAAGGCCAGGATCGCTGCAGCGAATGACTTACAACACTGTCTTGGTATAGTTATGTTGCAAATAATGCCTAAGATCCATTCTAAAATAATATGGATTTTTGTTAGATTCTTAATTGTATACTCTTAGTACATTATTCTTTTGTTCTCGATATGCCAATCCCTCTTACTCAATTTTAGTATAATTATCTGTATGGACTAGGGAGTGTATCTCCATCCTTTATTGTATTGTATTGTATTGTATTGTATTTGAAGACTTGTTATAGCGCCCCTACCAGATTGCCCATTCAGGTAGCTCCCGACTACTGCGCGAACGCTGAATAGGAGTTTCACGCCGAGCGCATGAGCAACAGACAGAAGGACTTGCCCAGGGTCCCTACGCGGCGAGATTAGACAGATAGAATAGCAAGATCCAGCTGCAAGACAGACATACAGACCAGCCCCAGTTGTATTGTGATGTGTAGTATTGTGTTTTGTATTGTACTCCACGTTTATAATGATAGAAAGATCCGAGAAATTAATCTCTGATCAGAGATTAATTTCTCGGATCTTTACTGCGTGAATTATAAACCGACCCGACCGGGAAGCGAACCCGGGGCGCCGACGTGACGAGTAGGCTACCAACCCACTCGGCCACTCAGGATTCCTGCTAGTTTAGTAAACCCACAACATATATGTAACAATTTCTCGAACAATTTTTACGACACTTTTATAATAACCTTCGCTTCCCAGAGTTTCATGACTTTCTAAAGACATTTTTTTTATCTCTTCCTCACTAGCTATTTTAGACCTCTCAGGTTTCTACAGATTTTCTCTTGACATTTCATTAGTTGATCACTGGTTGCTTAAAATTCCCATTCTATCGTCATCTGTTTGCGATTTTAAGTTTAGGGTGCGAACTTCAGACCGATTGGGGAGGCCCGATTTACTTATGGTTCCTTTGGATTCACCCTCACCGATTAGGGTACGAGAGAGAAGGAGAGAGTTTGAAAGAAAGTAAGAGACAAAGAAACAGAGAGAGTGAGGGATAGCCTACGAATAATATAATAGAGCTCAGTAACATTACAATATAATAAGTAGAGCGAATGGAAGAAAATGGGTGTCAAAGGAGACGAAAGTGAGAGGGAGTGAGAATAGAGTGAGATAGGTAGAAGGATACGAAGACACAGGGAACCTGAAACAGAGATATGTAGAAGGATACAAAGACTCAAGGATCCGGAAACAGAGATAGGTAGAAGGATACAAAGACATATTGAACCTGAAACAGAGAGGCGAATAATAAAGACCGGTTAGGGTGGAATAAAATTCAGGAGGGCGAATGAGAAAGGCAGAAGAAATGGGAGAAGAACGAGAATAGATGGAAGAGAACATGAGACAAAGAACATAGGGCAAGTCATAGACTGATGCGAATAATAGAGCAGAGGCTGTGATTCTGCCTCTGATTCGATGTAATTTCAGTAGCGCTGCTGTCGAACATCCGTCTGCGCATGGCCGGTGTGCCGTGATATTCTATCCCCTAAAGCATATCCCCCGGATCGCCGGATAGAATAAACCGGTGTAGAGTGTGGAGGAAAAACCATTCTATCCTCCATGATCCATCGTCATACGCATCACGATAGCCAAGACGAAAATCCAGTCAAAATCCCCAAAAATTAAGTAAATTAATTTCAGGTCGACGTACAAACTAATGATACGCAACTTAAAAACTTCTATGTGTATACAATAAATCCAAACAGTACGACTGAATAGTCAATACAAACCACCAATAATGCAAACTAAACCGGATACTCCATTTCGCTAAGGGATATACTCATTTAGGGGGATACTCTATTTCGTGACACCGGCGTGCTTGAGGTGTACACATGGGCGTCCGCAGGGGGGCGCAAGGGGACGCATGTGCGCCCCCCTGGATTTTGCGCATATTTGCAGAGTATGTTTTAGTTTTTGGTTTGGACCTATAGACTCTGTTTACTGTGTTTAGGTGGATTTTTGAAAATTTAACGTATAGAGACGTTCTCTCTTGGTAATAATTATGGAAATTCACATTGTCAAGTACCCGAGACGGCTAATTTGTATCGTATTCTCTCGTGTTGTTTTTAAGGCGATCTCTGCCAGATAACAGTAAAGCCGCGTAGTCAGAACGTTATATATATAATACATATACACACACAAATGTACATGTATATATATATAAACATATATAATTGACACTGGCTGGAGCGACAGTCTCTAAATAATCAGATTCTTCCTTTAGATGCGAGCTAACGCACGTTCTGCCAGACTTTTTAAACATAGGCCTACCCCGCTCGCTTCAGAACCAGTCCCAAGCCTGGATGAAGAAGGAATGCGAACCTATTGATCTTTGTTGTCGCACGGGTCGTTAAACTGAAACTTCTACTACTACGCTTTGTGAGTCATTCGTGCAGTATCACCATAAAAAAAACGGAGGGTCAAAACGTGGATTCGTTCCACAACAAGTGACGACCGTTTATCAGGTCTCTGCATGATGAGTGTACATCGAAAAAATGTCAGACAACAAAGACGGATTTATAGATAGAGTGATAAATCAGTTTGGACAAAACCCAGACGATTGCAATTGTTATTTTAAGAATAAGGTCAGATTTCAGTCCTATAAAATTTAGTTATCATAATAGTTTTTGACAATGAATTTCTATGAATATTTTCGCATGTTGGGATCCGCGCCAGAGGATCGAGAGGTAGCCATGCGCCGATGGGAGCGAGCGTAGCAGGTGAAGGAATCGGTTGCTTTCGACACCCTATTTAGTCCCTGTGACTAAACTATTTACAACTATTTACAAGTTTGCGCCCCCCTAGAAAAATTCCTGCGGACGCCCATGGGTGTACAGGTTACTCGCATCCATCCCTAATTGGCGGCTATTATATCGATGTTCTGACAGGACGGCCCTTCTCCCCTTGCCCATCTCTTCCGCTCCGTCAAGCGCCTTGTCGCCTTATAGATATGCGTATACTAGGTAGTCCAAAGGGTCCGCTCGCTCAGTCCGGTTCGAGATCACAGCATAATGCATTTTGACGGACTCAGTTATCGGCTGCGGGCACAACCGACAAGGACTGTCCTACGCAGAGGTTCTGGTGGATGCTATCACACCATTGTTGCTATGTATGTGTGTGTGTATGTATGTATGTATGTATGTATGTATGTATGTATGTATGTATGTATGTATGTATGTATGTATGTATGTATGTATGTATGTATGTAGGATCCTGTATGTATGTATGTATGTAGGATCCTATAGCGTCAGTCTGTATGTACTAAGTCTTATGTATGTATGTATGTATGTATGTAATCCTCTGTATGCTATGTATGTATGTATGTATGTATGTATCGTTTTGTATGTATGTATGTATGTATAATATGTCGTTGTAAATGAATAAATGTATACTCGGGATGTATGAATGTATCCATGAATGTATGCATGTATGTATATGTCTCTATACGCTTGATGTAGGAGCTAGTCTAGTTGACGTTAAGGTTCTTTAAGAAGAAAGGTCATCTGCAAAGCAAAAATAATGTTTCGATTACTAAAAAAGTCAGCGTTTCTGAGCTTTCACACACGCGTACAGCCCGACAAGAAAAACAAACATGTGCCAACTCCACTGTTAACTTCTATTGTCTCTTTTGTAGGCAGCTTAGCTATCCAACTCATGATTGGATCATTTACCGAGAATAAGTCATTCTAGGTGAATGGTCCAATCACTGACGTGTTTGATTGCTAAGGTTAGTAAGGTGTTTGTTGCGTTCTTAATCAGAAAAGCAGACAGACAATGAGACAGGTCGCCTCATTGTATTGTATTGTATTGTATTGCATTTACGGATTTCTAAAGCACCTTTCATTTATTCAATCATTTGTATAGCGCCCCTTCAAGGTAACTATTCAGAAGCGATCCCAACTCCAGCCCGGGCAAAGAGGTAAGTTTACAAATGGCCATTAAACGTATCAGTGCATGGTCTAGGGAACAGGCTTTGCTCCTGATGGAGGCCATTCCAAACCCTAGAGCCTACCACAGAGAATGCGCGTTATTAATATGATAAGTAGTTGGATATCATACTGTTAGACAAATAACAATGCAAAACAACTTACAATAAACATACAAGAAGAATTTGAAGTTGGTCCAAGATCAACCTTCGGGTTGTGATCGTTTTCTCTTTCGATCATGATCGCAAGTTTAGTTCGTAAGAGCCCACCAGTGACGATTGCTCCGCTTTGCATCAGTATGCATGATATGTAAATTATGTATGCATATCACATCGATCGATAATGCTAAGTAAATCCATCTGACAGTTAAAAATTTCGAACAACAAATATGTAACCGGATCAGTTTGTTTTCATGAAGCTTCTTTTAATAACCTATTTTTGGTTTCGTAGCATTAATGCAGAGTAGGCCTATTAATCTAAATCATGTATAATTCGGGGATATGAATGAACGGCACAGAACATCGCGTATATGCAACTACACTGCGATGATAGTAAAAATGCTTTTATAGTACGTTTTATTGACGTTCAAATAGGCCTACATACATGTATGCATATGAACTATATAGGCGTATACGATATGCATCTGTTTGCTAATGATAGCGTATCGGGGTGCTTCGGAATCAAAACACCAATTACATAGTCTGATTTTTGGCAGCGTTGCATTACGAATGCGTATAGAAACAGGCCAAGTGCAGTTTATACGGTGATCAATAGAGCAAGCGAATCAGCCTGTGTTCGTCATTCACTGCACTGGGGAATCTCAGTCTTTCGTTGCGTTATCTATGTACACATCATGATATATACACGTGCGTTAAGCTTGGTTCCTTGCGACTTTATGGGGCTGAGACTTAACTGGACTTGCTGTGTATAGCCAGCCTCCGAATTGACGGAGTCGACGATAGTATGAGCTTCAGAGGATTACGTCGCTTTCAAGTGGCTGCCTTATCTTAGGCGGTGTCGCGGCACTTCTCGCCGGTTACGCTGATAATCGTGCTTTTATTACGAGCTCTCTTCTAGTGGACAGTACACGCATTGAGGAATACTGAGAGCGTTTAGAAAGTAAAAACCCTTGAACAATTTCGGACAACGTATGAACTGATCCGCGAACAACGATAAGGTATGTGTTTATAATTAATTATGTATGTATGCATACATATACTATACACTAATACTACTAATACTCTAATGATTGTTTCAAGACCTGGACTATTTGTTCGTGATAGCTCAGTAATGTAATGAATATGCTATAAAATAAGGGCCTAACTTTATATAGGCTAAGCTTTAGCTTTTGTAGGGCTCATTTTGTACTCGACTTTGAAATTATGCCTGTTATTGATATGTGATTAGTACGTACAATAAAGAAGAGAGAATAAAGAGAAGAGAATGATGCATATATGCATGTAGGTGAATGCAACTTCCTTCTTCCCACCTAAGGGTGGTATAAATATGATTCAACAAGAAATTTCAAATTCTTCATAACTCTTAACTATATCCACGCATTTGAAGACTATTGCGTGTTAGAATTTTCGAGTAATTAGAGGTCATTTCTTCGGCAAGTAAATTTGATAAACTGGACATTTATTTAAATGTATAATCATGTATATATAATTGTCATCTATAATAGACGGAAAATAAGTCTATATTATGTTTATGTAAGTATGCGTGCATATGTGTGTAAGTACATACATATAGCCTACAGGCCCTAAACACATGCGTACTCGAAAAAGACGCATATTATGGCTGTCATCTACATATTATGGCTGAGAGTTCTAGCTATTGATAAATTGGTTAATGGTTAGACATTTTAATCGATTAAAGATGTCTGTTTAATTAAAATTTCACCTAGGTATAATTATAGTCATCAAAAAGCTAGCGACTGTACAACCACTGCATCTAACTCGGTGCGCCTCCAAGACTGTCCGAAATAGATCTGGAAACCAATCGTTAACTAATAGTCACTTTACTTAAATTTTTAAAGCTATTGAACTGTACTATTTTAAGAACCATATAAAGCGTCTGGCTTAAAAACAACGATTTGTCAAACTATTCAAACATTAATCGATAAAATGAACGATTAAAAGCTGTCGAGTAATCGATTGAAATGTTTTATTGATGACAGTTCTAATAGCTGTATACCAGGCAATAGCCCGCTGTTGCTCATCAGTTTTATAATCGCCGGTTTGACCTAAATTGCGGTTCATGGATCCATAGGTGCGCATTTAATTCGTTTCCTTGTGAAGTACTTCATAATGAAGCCATGCATTCTGTAACTGTGGCAGCTTTGATAAGAGCTGAATAGATCAAATCAAGACTCAATAGATGATTTTATAGATGTTTAACCCTCGGGCAACCAAGGGGGGGTTACCACCATCCCCTACGTTTTTATGCATAAAATTTTTTTCATATGGAATATAATTTTTACATTTTAGGTAGCTGTAGCAGATTCATTGGCGCACATTTTCAGGTAAACATCATGGTGGTAGCCCACGCCATTCAAAAGTTATACCCGATATACCCGAGGCACCAGGGGTGGATACCACCCCTCATAGTTTTTCGACTATAGCTTATTGACTATTCTTCCTAGAAGAGAAACAAATATACCATTCTTTAGAGGGAATGCAGGGCTTTATTTTCATACTTATATGTTTGTCTTCTGAAAACCGGAAGTGATCAAACTAAATAATAATACGCGTAATATGCGTGAAAATGGCTGAATGCAAGCACTCTCCCCTTAGTTTTTGTCTGTAGCGTATTCATTTATCTTCCTGGAAGAGAAACAAATATACCATTCTTTAGAGGGAATGTAAGGCTTCTTTGCATACTTACATGTTTGTCTTTTGAAAACCGGAAGTTATCAAAATAAACAATAATACGCGTAATCTGTGTGAAAATGGCTGAAAACAGCATCACAACGTCAAACCGATATATATGTATGGATATATATGTATGGATGTATATTTATACGTATATAAACATATGTAGGGATGTATGTGTGTATCTTGGATACATAGATCAGTTTCAAAACACACATAATTTTATATTTGTTTATCCAAAAAGTAAAAAATGTACGCAATAATATAAAATATCGCTAATTAAGGGGTTTCCGTTCTTAAAAGTGATGTAATTTCGAGGTGCATTCACATAGTGTACAACTAAATATACCAATCTGTGAAGAAATGAATGCTGAATCCAATGCTGTATTACAAGTTGTGATATGTGAAACCAAACACAAATCCAGGGGGTTGTAACCTCCCTTGGTAGCCAGTGTTACAAAAAAACCTTCTTAGCCTGAGGGTTAAGTTATCGGGCTACAGATGGCAGGAATCTACGTTAATTGCAAGAAAATCCACGATAACTATGATCAGTATGTCTAACATTGCTGAACAGAGATAATCTAATTCGTGAAATGAATTACAGATCACATCACCAGCTTAGGCTTATTGTTCTTTCTTTATGAGAACGCAATTTACTCATGTGATTCTTTTAGAAGCCGTTTTTAAACCTAAACACCTCAATAATACTAAGATTAAACGCTGATGCTGGGGCGCAAGAAGGTCACCCAAAATGGAAAAGCAAGCGGAGGTTCTAAGCTGGTTTCAGTAGACTAATTAGCAATAGTGTAACTTCAATGGTTGTGGCTTGTGCTCAAATGGTAACCGGTACCGAGAGATAAATAAGTCCAGCTACAAACCCGATAGCGCATTGGATAACACACTGGCATAGAGAGCGAGAGGTACCGAGTTCGAGTCCCGTAGGGTGGACATGCTTTGTAGGCTGCTATTAGCGCCGTGTATTGCAGGCTGTCTGTTCTGTTAGTAGTTAAGATTTCAATTGCATAACATGTAAATGTACAGCGCAGTGCGTTTGTCAGGCGCTTGATTAAAAGAAAAGATTATCATTAGCCCAATAAGACAATAGTCTTTGATTGACGGTTCGCATTTAACATACTGATCAAGAAGACACCAATCTACAGTATACGGTCGCTTCAAGATTATTCTCCAGGTCGCCTCCCTTTGCGTGTCACTTTACTATTAATATATCCGTCTGCAATAAATAGTCCTTTCTGTCTGTCTGTCTGTCTATCTCTCTGTCTCTCTGTCTGTCTGCCTCTGTCTCTCTGTCTCTCTTTCTCTCTTTCTCTCTGTCTCTCTCACTCTCCGTCTGTCTATCTCCGTCTCTCTCTCCGTCTGTCTGTCTCTCTCTCTGTCTCTCTCTATCTCAACCACTCTCTCACTCTCTGTCACTTTCTCTCTCCAAGTCAACATCCAGTTCAGTATCCTATAGATTAGGAAACCAGAAGCAAGACCACGGTTGATATAAAAGTTGAACGTCGAGAGTGTACTAAATGCAACTGGGAAAAGGAGCCCCTCGCTAAATTTAGATTTAAATGATATCATAGAATTGACAGAACTAACTGAATTGGGCAACGAATTACAAAACCTCCGACCAGCAACCGAGAAAGCTCGAGGGCCCATCACTGTTCACACATCAAGACTCACATTGCCCATTGAGTAAGTGCAGTAAGTCTTATCTGTTTGTGAAAGGGGTGAGTATGGAACTGAGAAAAGTCGGTTGGTTGAAATGTAATACTCTGTGGACTGCAAGGCAGATTCTGAAATGGATTCTTTGCTCAATGTCAACCAGTGCAATAAATGCAACGTGGGCGTATTATGCTAATATATCTTTGAGGGCTTTGACGTATTAGTAATGACTCTCGCCCAAGAGTTCTAAACTGTGGAGTTTTAGCAGTTTTGACTGTGCCACACTTATGCGAAAGGAGTCACAGTAGTAAAGTATGCTGAAGACTAATGCATTAGCTAGTGGAATTAATACAGTATGAGGCAAACGAGGTCTGATTCTACGTGAAATCGAGCTGGTCTGCATAATGCCCGAACATGGTTAGAAAAATGACATGGTTGAGTTTAAATGGAGGCCAAAGCTGCAATCGGTTTGGTTTACAAGTAGATAACTTTAACCTTCCTGACATGGACTCACGAAATTTTATATCTCGTATTTTATTCCTGAACTCTTACTAAACGATTATTACTTCATACTATATTATCTAGATGTATTTTTTTCTATGTACACCTACAGCTTTATGTCTGTTGTTAACACAATAAACGAATATATGATATGATGATAGTTCCTAAGCCTCCTACTGAACAGACCAAAGCCAGTCAAATTTGCAGTGTTGTTGGCTTGTGCCTGTAAGAAGTAAGAGTCACTCCAGAAGAAGAAGAAATAGCACACAGTTCAAGATAAGAAGTCTCCAAATATCATCCACTGGATGGAAGGCATTTCCGAAGGCATTTTCTGAGTGCTACTTGTCCGAAAACAAGGTCAAAGGCTAGAGTTAGGCTGGACTCATTCCGCTGCAGGAAAGTCGGTCTCCCTGGCAAACTACTTGATGGAATACGATCGCCAACACATGATAGTCATGGAAGGACAATGGAGAGTTAGCGTCCATGGATTCATCTGGCAGAGGCGTCTATGATGATTTCATTTCAGATTGCGTGTGTGTCAGTGAAGCAGTTCTTCAGCTTGGACCGAAAGATTTGAAAGATTCCTTGAGATTAGCACTTCGCCCACGCCAGGGACAGATGCAGGGAACTGAAATATGGAAAGATAAAGGGAGCCACGAATGAGAAAAAGCCGATATGACTGATATGACGATCAAATAAGATGACACACAGAGCGAGACAGGAGAGAAGGAGACACGATGACGCATACAGCTTGGCATATTGACACTGAAATCGATCGCAGAAATGAAGAGATGGATGGATGGATGGATGGATGGATGGATGGATGGATGGATGGATGGATGGATGGATGGATGGATGGATGGATGGATGGATGGATGGATGGATGGATGGATGGATGGATGGATGGATGGATGGATGGATGGATGGATGGATGGATGGATGGATGGATGGATGGATGGATGGATGGATGGATGGATGGATGGATGGATGGATGGATGGATGGATGGATGGATGGATGGATGGATGGATGGATGGATGGATGGATGGATGGATGGATGGATGGATGGATGGATGGATGGATGGATGGATGGATGGATGGATGGATGGATGGATGGATGGATGGATGGATGGATGGATGGATGGATGGATGGATGGATGGATGGATGGATGGATGGATGGATGGATGGATGGATGGATGGATGGATGGATGGATGGATAGATAGATAGATAGATAGATAGATAGATAGATAGATAGATAGATAGATAGATAGATAGATAGATAAACAAACAGACAGATGGATGATAGATGGATAGACGGACAGACAGACAAATAGGCAAACAGACAGACAGACAGACAGATAGATAGATAGATATGTAGGATGTAGTATTCTGCTCGACTGTAAATGATTGGAGTCTGTTGGCCTATACTGTGCAATGTGCATCCGATACGAACCCGCTGTGAGACTGATCATAGCATACACTGCCTACTACTTAACTTTTTTCCTTAGACGACCACCAACTGGTCTTGAGTTTCGAATAATTATGCCCGTTGTGAGGCTTAGACACGTAGAATTGTATATAGACATGCGATAGCACTTTTCAAATATCCTACAAAAACTGACCTTGCAGACCAATAAACGCAATTTCTGTGACGACTTTCGTCCTTGTCATTGTGTACTGGTTTATTGGGTGGATATTATTATTGCGTTTCTGTTAGTTGATTATTTTGCTTCCTTGCTATGTTCCGCTACGTGTCATTATTTTGGATTTGTCGTTATATCGAATGTTTATTGGGTGGCACTGGTACAAACACTACTACAGATTAAATTCAAACGGGAGGCTATCGCCAAACAATAAATTAGGTTTAGTTTATAATTCTGGACAAGATATTTCAGTCAATTATATTTTACTTCTCTAATGCCTGTGCTTTGCATAATTATGTTGTGCCTTTGCAGTGCAGGATCACTCGGACAATTTTTAGGCTCTATTCAAGTGCTTTGTCTTATATGTCCAAGCAGAGGCGATGCCCGTTTAAACCATTAAGGTTGCCTTGTCTCCAAGAAAACTTGTATGGCGCCACAATTGTAAACATTATTCTGCAACTGTTTTAGCGATTTCCTTGTTTTCTTTTTGTTTAGTTATGCAAACTTTTTCAGAGTCCCAGCAGCTCGAATATTGGGAACTTTTTATATTGTGTGATATAAATACGATGTTTACATAGTTGCAGGCGCGACTCTTCTCGGAAGGAAAGTAAGATGTAGTGGTAGACCATAGAGAGAGAAAGAGAGAGAGACAGACAGAGACAGACAGACAGAGAGAGACACAGAGAGACACAGAGAGAGAGAGACAGAGAGAGACACAGAGAGAGAGAGAGAGAGAGTGAGAGAGAGAGAGAGAGAGTGAGAGTGAGAGAGAGTGAGACAGACAGACAGACACAGACACAGACAGACGGTGCAAAAAATAATGTGGAGAGGCAGAGGGAACGAGAGAGATGTGGAGAGGGAGATAGTGCGACGAGGATGTTTCGATACATGAATTGATGCACACACGTGCGCGCACACACACAAACACACACACACACATATATACATACATATATACCGGGTGGCGCATAAAAAACGTTCCCAAACTTTGCTAACCTGGCAAAGATCTAATTTCAGAGATATCAAATTTTAATTTATACCAAAATGTTAAGCAATCATTTCTGTGCACAAATGTCAAATTTCAAGAGGTATGTTTATTAAGTCACACCCTGCGGCAAGGTTATGACGTCATACCTGTTTACAAATTTTGCACAAAACTATGTCATTTATTTCGCCGCGAAGTAACGAGGGTATCTTGATTAAACTAGTCCCCGAAGTAGTAAACATTAAAACGTGGTGTTTTCAAATGATGATCTCGCTGTTATTAAGATATCATTTGAGGAGAAGGGTTGGCGAGGCAAGCGAATCGTTCAGGAAAATCCGCGTAAAAAGTGGTCAAGACAAAGCATAAACCGAGTCAGAATAGCCGCGTTTACGGCTCTAGCAATGAACGAAAGTCTTCAATTGCGCCAAAAAGACTTTATCATGAGACTAGTCGTTTCTCTAAAAAATTAATGGTATCTGCTGGAGTTTCGATGCACGGTAAAACAGACATCATCTTCATTGATCCTCAGAAAACCAAAGTCAATGGAGAGTATTACGTCGGCTTGTTACGCGATAAGCTCATTCTCCAATGTCGTAGACTATCCTGACGACAATTACATCTTTCAACAAGACAGTGCTCCTTCACCACGTTGCAGGTTGGCTCGGCAACTTCTTCAAGCAAACACCCCTGATTTTATCCACAGTGATGCCTGCCTGGCCACCAAACTCTCCCTATCTAAATCCTCTGGACTACTATGAATGGAACGCCCTAAAGGAGCTGGTGTATGCTGGTCGCAGAAAACCGTTTCTAAATACTGACGAACTTAGGCAGGTCATTGAAGCAAAACGGTCTCTTTTAGACGACACACAAATACAGAAGTCAATGGGACAGTGGAAACAGCGTTTAAGGGTCGTTACAAGAGAAGGCGGAGGATCAATTAAACATGTGTTCGCGTAAAGCGTCATCATAAAACAACTGTGCAAAATGTTGACCATGGGTCATACAGTTCTAACAACAATTTCTCTCAAACTGTTGAGTATTTTGCGCTAAAATTTGGCTGTGTTGTACAAATATGAATTATGATTAGTTTGATGTACTATGATTCAATTTACTTTAAAATTGTTTAATTGCCAGGTTAACAAAGTTTGGGAACGTTTTTAATGCGCCACCGGGTTGATATATAGTTATATACAGACACATAACTACGCCATAGATTAGGTACAGAGATGCATCAATACATATCCACAAATACCTAGACAGACAGACAAACAGACAAGATGTACATGCAAGCATTCAGTCATATAGACAGACATGCAGATATATTGATTGAAGGTTAAAGATAGCATCGATGGCGTTAAGACAGAGGTAAAGATAGAGTTAATATAGAGTGTGCAGAGAATACTGCGTGTATTGGAGAAATAATCCTTTGCAGATTCGCGTCCATTATAATTATCTCGAATAAGTTTGAAACTGGCACAGAAATCAGATAATTATTTGTGTCGATTGCTGGGAGTGAAAGATAATAAAATTCAGATGAATATGTCTTCGATCTGTGGTGTAGGAAAGACACGGTGGTGTAGCGGTATGTGCTGTGCCTTGTAACCGTAAGGTCGCAGGTTCGAATCTAACTCAAGCCACTGCGTAAGTAAGTAAGTAAGTATATCCTTTATTGAGAAGCACTAGCAAACGCACAGCACTGTACATGGCAAGATTAATACATTCAAGCAAATAAACAAAAATTTATATACACAACCAATGAATTGAATGACAGGCTTTATTTTATTGTATTGTATTCAAAGATTTATAAAGCGCCTCTTTTTTAAAGAAAAAATGTACATTCATACATACGTGAGTGAAAATTTACAAAAGGATTAAGATGGTCTATTGTACATCAGGGGAACATAGAGGAAGAAGAGCTAGGGCTAGTCATAGGGAAAAATGAAGGGCTTAGATAGCCAGATCTAGGGAAAACATAGCGTAGCGACCCTGGACAAGTCACTCACCCACAATAATTATTGTCTGCGAGGAAGGCAACGGGAAAAAACCACCTCAATCATCTCCTCCCCGGGTGGCATAAAAAGTCAATGGACCTGCCTTCGGGCAGATAACTCATCATCATCATCTTCTGTTGTGTAGAGCGCTTTCATATTGCAAATGTCACGCAATGACCAGCTACATTATCTGTTGCAGCAGCAGCAGAAAAGAAGAAGACACGAAGAAGACAGCGATGATGTTTTGCCGCCAGACGTCGCTCCAGTGGACCGTAAACTCAACCACCTGACGATACGCAAGAATGAACGTCACCCAACTTGATCGCAACCACGGGCGTGACCTCACCGGAAGTAATTCCACCACCGATCTTCCGGTGTTCCAGGCAAACGCCGCGGGCCTTCCGTCGGTGACTCACTGGCCGTTCCTGGCGCTGGCCCTGATCCCTGCCTGGATCCTCTGCGGTAACTTCCTCGTCCTTATGGCGGTCCTCAGACAGAGGAGCCTTCGAACGCTCTCGAACTGCGTCATCGCAAGTCTTGCCTTCACGGATTTTCTGTTGGCGTTTCTCGTCGTTCCGCTCGGAGTTTACCAGTTGGTAGGTATCTAATTCCACTTTCTATCTCTAGTACGACAATTTATGCAGCGTCGTGAGTGGGAAGCTACTTTTAATGTTAGCCAAACACCTAGGTTACCTAGAGCAATCCTTTCCAACAGTCTCTGAATTTGCCAATATAAACGATGCGAAACTCCTTTTCTCCATATTACACAACCCCAAGCATGTACTTCACCAACTCCTACCTCCACTCCGACCCCTCTCTCTCTCACCAATTAAGACCTAGAGCACACAACCATACTCTCCCACCCAAGGACAACTCTCAATTTATTCCCAGATCATTATATAAAAAATATTTACTAGTTTATTCTAAAATCTTCTAATGAACTTTAATGATCCATTATCACTCATTAGCATTTCTGCGTTTTTGTCAGATTGTTTTCTCAATAAACGAATATATATATATATATATATATATATAGTTTATATGTATATATATATATATATATATATATATATATATATAGTTTCTTGTAGGGCGCTATATAAATTTCTATTATACATACATACATATACATTGTAAGTGCGTGATATGCAAGAGTACGTGCATGTACGAATGCATGTGTGTATGTATGCAAGTATGTACTTACGTATGCACGTTTGAACGTATGTATGTACGTACGTACTCACACATGCACGCACTCTCGTATGTATATGAATGCATGTATTATAATTGTAATTAATAACTTATATTGTGTCGGTATTTATTGCACAAGGCATCAATCGATGGCTTCCCAAAAACAAGCCGCAATCGGGATGTGTGTGTGTGCAATGTATGTATGTATGTATGTATGTATGTTTGCATGTGTGTGTATTAATGTATATGTATGCTTGCATGAGGACATTTAGTATTCCAAGTTATCACTTTATATTCAAGTTCAGACCGATGGGGAGGGAGTTTGATATGTTGCTTTTCTAATCAGTGAAGACATTTAACAATGGATCCGGGTCATTGTCGATTCCTTAGCTAATCAGTTTGCAATAACTCCGCCACTGTTTGCACTCTGACAGTGCCAGTTCCAAGCCTGTATGAAGGAGGAGGGCGACGCTAATGATCTTCGTTATCACACAGTGTCGTTAAACTGAAACTACTAATGATCGTAGGCAACGAGGAAGAATGTAAGGAATTAGTGGTGACTAGAGATAGGGAGGTGTGCTGGTGCTGAGGAATTTGTAGGTAAAACTTGCTAGTACTCCATTAGCAAATGCACAATGGAACAGCAAATTAAATATAATAATAAGACATAGAAGTAATAATAATTTTTAATGTTAGAAATAATAATGCATAATGATATTTAAACACATGTTAATAAGTGTACAACATCCTGGTAATGAATCCTTTCCAGTGAATAGATCAGAGCTTTGGATGTCCCGGTTATGAGGACGTGGCCGTAAGAAGTATCGTGTTTCACGAACAGGCGGTAGAAAACCATGAAGTACATGCCCAGCGTCAGCCAAAATGGCGGCAATTAGAGTACGGTCAGTTTTAACGCACATGTCTTCGAATATAGGGGAATGGCTGGGCAAAAAGCCCTGTTTTATTAGGTTTTTTTAACCATTGAGCTAAGCCCTTCTCGCTCGCCTAAATTAGCGAATTCCACCAAACAGGAGAAGGAAACACCATTCTGGCAAAAATGGTCGAAAGTACTACGTCATGTAGACGATTACCAGTAAGCCCATGAGCCACCAAAACACGAAATGCAAAAAAGGACTGCTTAGCTCTACTGCATGTCATTATTTATATGCAGGGAGAATCCGATTCTATCGGAAAGGGTAACACCAAGGATTATGAGTTCGGTTACACTTTCAATCCCAGTAATTGGTGGGATTGTGACATCAGTTTGGGAATGGGGACCAGTTATATAATAATTGCACAGGACTTGCTAATATTCAAATGTAAGTTGCAGCTTTGAGACCATGGTGCAATATGAGTGAGTTCGAATTCGGTAGTAGAAATTCCGTTAGTTGCTGTTTAACGACACTGTTCCATAACAAAGATGATTAGCGTCGCCCTCCTCCTTCATCCGTGCTTGGGACTGGCACTGACAGAGTACGATCCTGATGCTGGCACCTCTAAATAACAGTCATCAGCATACTTAAATAATCTGTTGCCCGCATGGACCAGAAATTGTAATCATGCAGTTGGAGAACCGAGTCTAGACCTCTGAAAAAAACTAGCTTTAATTCACATGTAGGATGAGATCATACCACATAACTTGGTACAATGCACTCGACGATACAGTAATGCAATTACCCAATTATACACAAAGTCCGGAATTGGCAGGGAAACCAGCTGCACCGGCAGGGCTATAATTATGCCTTGTCGTGTTGAAGGCCTTAGAAAAATCAAGTGAAATCAAATGTGCATAGGGCTCACGCTCTACTATTACTAATAAATGATGAGTCAAGGCTATGAGAGGTGCAGAAGTAGAACCCCGTAGACCTGAAGGCATATTGGCAAGCAAACACATCAATTCTTCGTTGGGTTAGTGAATACTGGGTCGCAATAGTTTTGCGCCAATAGTTTTTCTAATATATTGCATAATTATACAGGTGCATCATTGGGTGGTAATCAATTTCCGATCTTGGACTATAGGTAGCGATCATAGTAACGGGTGTGATCTTACTCTCCTTCCAAGAAATCTGAAATGTGTCCAATATATATTTGAACATCCTGCTGATATTAAAGAAGTCAAATTCATTAGATATTGTAGAAAATTTAAACAAATTGGAGTTTCTTCTGAGCGTAAATGTTACAAATTTGCAATGACATGGAGTCTTGTTCGATCGTTGGTTAAAACAGGCGATCTTTAATCAAATTTATGACTATTATCTATAGATGTTTGTGGGTAGGCATATAAATCAATGACACTAATAAAATAATAATACCATAACGAACAGGTTTGATGACTATTTCACAATTTTTATCACTATTTAACAAGTTTAAGACTACCTGGTATTTCAAAATTTTATGACTATTTCACAAGTTTCAAGACTATTTCAGAAGTTTGATGACCATTTTACAAGTTTGAAGACTAATTTAACAAGTTTGATAACTATTTCACAAGAATTGGCCGTTCCTTTACGCTTAAAATCCCGCGATCGCAAGTCCCGTTCAAAATATCTTGAAGAATCCACCATTGCAAATTGCAATCGTTTGCTTTACATCCGAGATCATTAGAGGACCTTATTGCCCTATCGCATGTGCTGAAAGTCACGCACATTGCTCGTCGAATGGCATCTATCCGCAATTAGTCTGACCTACCATGCACTTCATCATTAGCTCAATTATCAATTGTTCTTTTCTAGCTGGTATCGTGTCCAATGGAATAGCGTTGCTAAGATGATTCTGATGTCTAAGTCAGGCATGATAGAAATTGTTGGTTGCACCAGATATATTATCTACCGTCCATTTCTTCTCAAACCAGTTTGAGGAGCTGATGTATGAACTTTGCGTGATTTTTTTATAGTAAATCTTATAATTTTGTATCCAAACCAATTTAGTTTCTAATCTGGCCATTGAAGTTCTATTCTATATAGCCTACGGCTCTTCAGAATCTGAGCGACAACATTTCTCAAACATTCAGGGTCTACCATTGGTTAATTATAGTTGACCACGATTGGGTGAAACTATGGTATTTTCTGGGTATACCTTTGTTAATAGGTGACCCTGATTGAGTGGGACTGCTGTACCTTCTGGGTATACCGTTTGTACCCCAGCATCTGTTCACTTTATCTATCTATCTATCTGTCTATCTATGGAATTTATATAGCGCCCCTCAAAGATAACTACTCAGAGGCGCTCCAAATGTTAACCTTGTATCTTGTTAATCTCTTGCTATCAATAAACGAAGATGAACATGGTTCCCTTATATAGCTCTCTGAAGCCTTGTTGTTATGAGTGTGAGCAACCGCAGTTGTTCAAATACCTCGATATGTGATCCGTAGTCTACATGGGGATTTTGTTCTATGGTCCGTGAACACATCTGCCTATTCAAAGAAACAAGAAGCCTTAACGTGACGCCTCGGTCGCTGTACATCTACAATGTCTCTGCGATGATGTGTCTATATGTAAACGATCAGACGAAGCGTTTTTCCCATTGGGTCTCATTCTTCTCCCAGCGTTTACGGTTCGTGCTCAGCCAGTTGCAAGCGTTATTTATCGGGAGATGAAGCCAAAGCTCAGTCATTGAAACGAGTTTGCTGATAGCCATCGACAGTGTGTGTCATAACATGCATTGAGTCACAGCTACACGAGGGATCAGTTTCTTGTCACTATTTGATGAGGCTGTGTGCACAACAACCCTGGCTCGTCCGATAGACTGTCTTATTTAACGGTGGTTGGACGGGAAGAGCTTCTGAGTAGAATGCCTTGAAGGGGCGCTATATAAAAACTCCTTAATATAACATAAAATTTAGAAATCGATTTAGTAAAGATCGTAATAGTCGTCTGTAAATTTATCACGACTATTACGATCTTTACTAATTTCTGTTAACGACTTAGCTATGGGGACTGGTTAGTCACTATTACCTACTCATCCTTCCACGCTGCAATAGCTGTCATGTTCCAAAATTGGGCATGTTGGAAAAAGGCGTGCTGGGAAGATGCCGGGCGCTCAAGCTGGAAAAGATATTCCGTGGTCCAGCTTTCCAATTTGGAGGCTTAGAGATGTTTCCAATTATTCTGAAATGCAGCTGAAAGGCTGAACGATGATAGAGCACATGTAGGAGGCGTCTACTTTAAAATCGCCCCGAAGTATGTTGCACGTCCGAGCTTAGAACTAATGCTGATTGTCCAAAGTCATAGATTGAGTATCGTCCAATCTATCTGCCTGCAAGGAGACCATATATCATCCACTAATGCGTCTGATATATGGGTCTCTTTGCAGACAGATGACATTAATGGTCTACCGATGAGATATGGATGGTACTGATGATTTGTCGACAACAAGAACGGCTTGGTCTAACTTGGCAAGCTCATGTCTAGTGCCCAGCCAAATAAATTGTTTTGGATGGGTTCAGCCGCAGGCGATTTGACGACATCTATGCCACTATGGCGACCATAGCCAGGCTTGTAACCCGAACGGGGGCAATGTCGTTAGACGCTAGGGAGTACAGGTCTAAACTATTATTTGGAATTCATTCCGATAGTTCTATTCTAACCTCAAAAACTGCCCATGTTAGCCGTGCTGGTGGTATTGCACGCTTCTGAGTTGTAGCCTTGAAGGGGTGCCATATAAAATCTTTGTAATGAATGAATGATTTGCGTTTAGCCTTTGAAAGAACCTCATGCGTTCAGCTGAAAAATTCTCGGGGCTTGAAAGTACAAGGAGTAAAACGGCCCCTTCCATTTTTTCCAAGGGCCTCACTGGGTGGGAACCATATAGACTCTGTACGGATCCCATACGGGAACATGGGTGCTACATGGGTTCCATGCACATGTCGCGGTGTCTGCTAATATCATCGTTGTCGTTGATGGCGCGTTACTGGTATTCCTTGTAGAATTCAGTTCGCTAATTGGGTGACTGGACCAGAACGCCAAACGCACGCCTGATGCGTCAGGTCAGTTGAATAAAATAACTGTGCAAGCTTAATCCTTCTCATCTCATTTAGAGACGCACGAAAGTCTATGTGTCTAGTCTGGTGGACTGTGAATATTTGAAGCTTTGTTCAAAAAAAATAGCTGTGACCACTGCGGTTTGCACCCTCCTGCGAAAAATGTCTGCGGGCGCCCATGCACATGGCTGAGATGATTGTGGCTAGCATAAGCTACTGTTATTATTAATTTAGAAATCAACTGCATACAACAAGAACCTTGTATGCGTCAATTACTACGATAGTCCTTTGTAGTAGGCTACTTGTTGAATCTGCGTTATTGATGTATGTAGGCCTATGCATCACAACCATTGAATAGCGTCCTGTACGTAACTCACACTGGTGCTCTGGCACGGCTCCCTAGGAATCACAGAACAAACGTTTCCATGTTGTTCTGACCTCTGGGCTTAAAGCTTTGCACTGGCTTCCTGTTCAGCACAAGATTGGTTTCAAATTGGGATTCATAATTTATAAAACGCTGAACTTTGGCCAACCACAATACTTGCAAGAAGTCCTCATCCCAGACTTGTGCATAATGTATGTATGTATGTATGTATGTATGTATGTATGTATGTATGTATGTATGTATGTATGTATGTATGTATGTATGTATGTATGTATGTATGTATGTATGTATGTATGTATGTATGTATGTATGTATGTATGTATGTATGTATGTATGTATGTATGTATGTATGTATGTATGTATGTATGTATGTATGTATGTATGTATGTATGTATGTATGTATGTATGTATGTATGTATGTATGTATGCATGCATGTATGCTGTATGTATGTAGTATGCATGCATGCATCACATGCATGCATGCTCATGTATCAGCATGTATCCATGTTGCATGTATGTATGTATGTATGTATGTATGTATGTATGTATGTATGTATGTATGTATGTATGTATGTATGTATGTATGTATGCATGTATGTATGTATGTATGTATGTATGTATGTATGTGTCAGAACATTTTTGCATAGCGTTAGTTGTGACCTAACTCACTGGGGCGTTCAGGCACTGCTACCTAGGAATCAAAATGTGTCTTAAGACGATCAGAAAACGTTTTCTATCAATTAATGATGCCAATGATCTACGTCCGGTGGCAGATTGTTCCTGAGAGAGCAACCCACAGTCAAGAACCCATCATCGTTAAACGTAAATCTGAACTTAGGTATATACTTTCCTTTTTCAATATCTTTTCAGCCGTTTAAAATAGACGCATAAACGGAAGCCCTCTAAACGGTCTGGTGCCCTGTATATAAATAGGTCTGCCATCTGTTTATTTTATCATAAAATCGATAATATCACGACTGTTATTCGCCTAATCAGAAGCTTGATTTATTCTTATGCCGGTTCTTAGAATAATATCAACTAAAAGTCTATCTGGATGTCTGATACCTCTGCACGTATGTGTAGGATCTGTAAAAAAATAGGCCGAGTGAATCGAAAATGATCCAACACCTGCAGTCTATCCTTACAGATCACACGGCTAATAAGTGAGTAAGTAAGTAAATAAGTAAGTAAGTAATCAAGTATATCCTTTATTGAAAACCAACTGCTAGCCGCATTTTGGTGTAGGCCTACGTATACATAGTTAATCAAATTAGATTTAAACAAATAAATTTAAGTAGAAAGCATCCGTGTGACAAATGTTTTACGAGATAGTTTGCCTTAGGTAATAGGTATGATTCAATTGTTGGTTCTGGGGCGTATCGAGTATGAAACAGTTTTCACGGGAGGTATCAGCTGATGTAATAGGCTACATGTGCAGGGTTGCTGATGATGGTAGGAAAGAGGTTGGAGTCTGCTTTCTGGCAAAGTTGCTCGAAACTTTGGTAGAATTCCGGTAGGCAACGAGACCGGACCAGTCGTCGTATAGTAGCCTGAATAAATGACCTGACTAATTCACCGCAGAAAATAGGCGAAGGCACATCAGTGTGATTCTCCTTACAGATTTTATTTTAGTTATAGTTACAGTTATAGTTAATGGTATATTTTTGTTTTAGTTATAGTTATAGTTAGTATTATTTTTTAGTTATAGTTATAGTTATAGTTATAGTTATAGTTAATGGATTTTATTTTAGTTAATTTTAGTTACTTCTTATTTACAATAATTAAGGATATAAGCAAAATTGTGCGTATTAACAATTTGCTCAGATATTTTAAAGCCTTTGAAGCATGAATACACGAGTTTCCAAAGTAAATGACAAATTGCATAATAAAAAATATCGCATTTTCGTTCTCATTTATGTCGAATAACTTAGTCCATATTGCACTTCCTATTTTTATTTTTGTGTTAACGAAAATAAAGATGAATTTTCGTTATTGTTATTTTCGTTATAGTTAAAGTTATAGTTAATGATATTTTTAGTTATAGTTATAGTTATCGTTAACGAAATCATTTTATTTTCGTTAACGAACATTTTCGTTATCGTTATCGTTAACGAGAATCACACTGAGGCACATGCATTTCGCAATCTCTCACCAAAGACATGGAATTTAAGTGTGCCGGTCGTACTGTTGGTGGTAGGGCTATGGGTAGCGGTCGGGTTAGCCCAGTCCGTACACGGGGACCTTAAATGGCGTGGTGCCCATTGAAACGGGACAGCGGTGGTGAAGGATCTCGCCCGTTCAATTCATTGAAAACTGAGCGCGGTCGCGGTCTGTATACGGTCCCATCTACGCATAAGCCAACAGGCTATAATATGGCCTATTGTTTTTACGTTTTATTGTTTTTTACGCTTTTATATAGAGACCGTATATTATACGGTCGCTATATAAAAAATAAAACGTGTTCATTTACATGTACATTTGTAGAGGTAGTGATGGCGGTGGTGGAGATGGTAAAGGGTAATTATTGTAGCAGGCAGAGCTTCTCATTTGAAAATAGAAGGCGATTTGAAAAGCGATCGCGATGGATTGAGTAGGCGATCGATGCGCGGTCGACCTCCGGACCTTTTGTGTACAGCGTATTTTGTGTGTGTGTGTGTCTCTCTCTCTCTCTCTCTCTCTCTCTCTCTCTCTCTCTCTCTCTCTCTCTCTCTCAGTTCCTTCCGTTCCTTCCAGAACATTGGTCGACAAGATTTCTACATTCCGTGCGGTTAAAAGGTCTGCATATCATATGGCTGTTCATTAACTGCTAGAGTATAATGCAACGCTAATTAACGGTCGATAAGCCTCCTCTGCTTGTCGATGCAATGTTGTATCAATCCTATCCCGAACTTTCCCAAGTAATGTAAATTAGATAAATAAAATAATGGTCTGGCTCAAGGGTTCCTCTTGGTGTCTAACTCATCGAACGAGATCGATTTACCGATCGACCAGACCTTTGCTAGGCGATCGATCGATCGACGATCGATCGCCTCAAATGAGAAGCTCTGGTAGCAAGGATCGCCAGATATATGGTGCAGTAGTGGAATAATTTTTGTAGTGTTTTATTGTTCGCGTAAATCTGCTTTTGCAAGTACATACGGCGTATTCGCTCCAACAGGGAAGAATCGCAGCCTTCCCACCTTTTCCCGCCATCACACATCCCTCCTCTCCCAGCTAAGCCGAATGTCGTATAGGTTGATCAATGAAGAGTTTCCCGATACTGACAGAGCCAATGGCTAAACTGATATTGAAAGACTGCGCTCTGTTGAGGGAGCCAAGACGTCGACAAGAGATGCGTAGATATTCAGAATATTTCGCATCCGATGGATAAACAGCAATCTGTTATATGCAGCTCACGTCCAGAAGCAGCGAGTCTCTGAAAGATGAAGGTGTCTTATTAAGGATCAGAGTCGATTAGGAGATCAAAGGGGATTAGTAACCGGGCAAACAAGCGCCGTGGATTGAAAGTGTAATGGTCTACAGACTCAACGTTAAACTATGCCAGCACACGCCTCCTTACCCTTCCATGCAAGTAAGTCCCGATGCACTGTTGTATTATACAGATCTAGACCAGCGTTCATCAGCTCCACGTGGCACGTGTCTATGTGCGCTTATGTCAATGCACGTATATGTGTAAACCTGTAAGTACTCTGCTTTCCGCGTGTATATAATGGCCTAAATTTTGCCAAGCGCTTTTCAAATGGTTGACAAGAAAGTGTTATTTCATATGCACACTCAGCCAAATGATCAATAATGATTTCGTCGGAGACAGATGGCTTAATATGGCATCTAACTGTCAACCTGATGATAACAACAACAGATTACTTCGTCTACTTAAGACAATTTCCATGACAGCTGCCTGTAGATTGGTCTAAATATATGTGTGTATATATATATATATCCGACCAAAGTACCAAGACCAGATAACGAGGAACATACAGATCATCGACCAGGACATCAGAGAAGCTACGTGGTAAAAAATATTAAAAGGAATACAGATATCAGCCAACAACTTAGTCGAAAAAGCTTCCAAGAAACCGAAAGACCAATTATATCAAACGACTCTTGGAAAAAGAAGAAACTTAGCCAAACAACAAGCTTACGCTGCATATCGGAAGCTATTTAGGCCTACATGTAACTGGTTCACTAGAGAAATGAGAATGAAACGTCAACGAGACAAAAACGGTTGGATAGAACAACAGCGCAAAGAAGCCGAGGAAGCTTTTAAGATAAACAGAATGCAAGAACTATAGTAATATTATGCTAAGATAAAACTACATAGTGGACATTTTGAACCCAAAGTTGCATCAATCGAAGACGCAAATGGCGAAGTACTATAGTAGACGATGCAAGCATAAAAAATTAATGAAAAGAACGCTTCGAACCATTACTAAATGTCGATGCACGTTACGACCCTACGCTCTCCCAGAGTTGTCCATAAACAATACTGAAGAACTGGTGCCAAAATTTTAAATGCAGAGGTAAGAGATGCTATCAACAAACTGAAAAAGGATAAAGCACCAAGCATCGATATAATCACTACGGAACTACTTCAAGGGGGCGAAGAAACGGAAAGTTGTTAACAGCTGTTAAAGCTATGCATGCATGCCCTTGCAACAGAGATTCAACAAAGGGGAAGAAATACCAGAAGACTGGCAAAATCGACAATCGTCCCAAAATACAAAATAAAAAGAGAGCCACAATACTACAAAAATTACAGAGGTATTAGCCAATAGAGAGTTCCAGGAAAGTTTTCACCAAAGTGATACAAAAAATTAAGTAGTATGTTGAGAGAGCACTTGAAGTTGAACAAGACGGGTTCAGTCCAAGAAAGATTTAATTAATTAATTAATTAATTTAATTAATTGATTAATTCTTCAGAATGAGACAGATACTTGAAAAACCGTAGAACACTACCAGAAAGTCTTCATCAACTTCATAGACTTCAAACAAGCATTCGGCTGCATATGTCATGATGGAATGTGGAGAGTGATGCAACATTCAAGAATAGCAGAGCAACTGATCAAATCTGTATAACAGATATATCGAAAATCATCAAGTGCCATAAAAGTAGACAAAAAGCTCGCAGAATACTTTCTCACGAAAACGGGAGTACGACTAAGATGTACCTTATCGCCATACCTATTTAACTTAGCATTAGAAGCAGTTATGTCACTCAGTCTTTATAACACTGAGGCAGGAATTAAATTCAATGGAGGGTTGGTGAATTATCTCCGATTTGCTGACAACATTGACCTCCTCACTAGAAGCGGACCAGAACTACTGGATATTACGACACAGATAGACGAAACCAGCAGAAGATTCGGCCTAATGATCAACGCAGAGAAAACCAAAACAATGGTGATTGAAAAGACAAAGAGAAACCAATAGCCAATACTATCGAAGGCGAAGCTAATGAGCATGTAGAACAATTCGTCTATCTAGAAGGGCTAAAAAAGCAGATGGCAGCAACGAACAATACATACAAAGGAGAATTGGACGCACTTCACAAGCAGTTGGAATAATGAAAAGGATATGAAGAAGCAGAGACTTAACAAAGAGAACCAAGACAAAAATATGCGAGACGATGATACAACCAATTTTTCTAGACGGATCGGAATGTTGGACAAAGCGAAAGCAAGATGAGAAAAGAATTCTTACGGCAGAAATGAGTTGGCTGCGGAAGATCGTGGGGATTTCAAGACTACAAAAAATAAGAAACGATAACCCAAGACAATCATTGCGTATCCAAGCAACTCTGCGAGACAGAGTCATTCAACGAAGACACCGATGGTTTGAAAATGTGGAGAAAATGCTAGTTGACTTAACTCTCACACAAGATTCGAAGGAAAAAGAAACAAAGGCAGAACAAGACCACGTCGGATAGGCAATATAAATGAGGACATAACAACACTTGGACTGATACTAATGAGAGCAATTGACTTGACAAATGATAATATAAATGAGGACATAACAACACTTGGACTGATACTAAGGGCGAGCAATGGACTTGACAAACGACCGCGGACAATGGTGATCAT
>JACEVL010000502.1:420000-702500 GCA_020284085.1 Aporrectodea caliginosa
CAAGCAGCCTAGAGTACCACTAGTGAACGGATTAGCTGGCATTTTGATGCCACCTTTGATGCTCTGGCTATGGATCAGCGCAGTTTCCGCAACTGTCATGCCATATGTTTGAACTGCTTAAACATTTTTACAACGTATGTCGAATCAATGTTCACGAAGCGTGCTTGCTCGAGTCGACTTCTAACAAGATCTTCTGTTTAATTCACCAGTCCGGAAGCAAGCTGGAACCAGAGTAAGACAACGAAAAGATTAACAAGACCAATAAATGGGGAAGAGAGGCAGAGACAGACAGAGAGACAGAGACAGAAAGAGAGACAGAGACAGACAGAGAGACACAGAGACACAGAGAGAGAGAAGAAGAAGAAGAAGAAGAAGAAGAAGAAGAAGAAGAAGAAGAAGAAGAAGAAGAAGAAGAAGAAGAAGAAGAAGAAGAAGAAGAAGAAGAAGAAGAAGAAGAAGAAGAAGAAGAAGAAGAAGAAGAAGAAGAAGAAGAAGAAGAAGAAGAAGAAGAAGAAGAAGAAGAAGAAGAAGAAGAAAGAAGAGAAAGAGCAGGTAAAAGAGATGGAAAGAGAGGAGGCGAAAAAGAGCCCACAGATTATAGACAGAAGCGAAAGAACAGAACTACTAAAAAATATGAATCAATGTTTTGGATTTAATGCTAAGAACCAGTCGGTTCCATCTCTACGAGTTCGTCCAATAAATTAGTCTGACGCATTTAACGGACGACTAGACTGAAACAGTTGGGGTTCCTGCGTCAATTAGCTAATTATCAGCGAAAGCGCAATGCATTAAAAACGGGGAGATGAATAAGCAGGAGGAGGAGGAGGAAAAAGAGAAGAAGAGGGAAGAAGAGGAAGATGAATATTAGCTGACGATTATAGTGAACGAAGAGGCGGTAGAAAAAGATGAGTATTAATTAATAATTATTAGGCTCACTGTGGAGAGGCTGACGAGTGGTTTGAAGAGGAAGAGGAGTATCACTGGGTTCAGGTGGCTACGGAGGAAGGAGAGAAGGAAGATATCACTATTATGTAGTTGCAATTAATTTTAAAGACAACCTAGCTACGTCTTGCTTCTTCGTCCAAAGCTCCATCTTCTTCGTCAAAGTCATTAGACTACCTTATACCCTGTAAAAAAAGGGCAGCAAGAGTTATTCTGTGTAAATTACGTTTCCTATCCTCTCAATATAGATAAGTTATAAAAACTGAGTATCCTTATTCCTTAATATAAAGATGATTATAATTAAAGAGACCTCAGAGTTTATGTTTAAATACTCATACTGTTATATACCAGAAGCATTTGCCGATTTCTTTAGCTTAACATCCCGCCTTAATTCTTATAATGTCAGAACCTCTGTCAGCTTTAGAGGAATTTCCATAAGAACGAATACTCGGAAATTCTCAATTATAGAAGCGCTGGCACAAGAACTTGGAATAATCTTCCTTTAACCGTTCGGAATTATCCCTGTATTTCTATAATCAAGCGCAAGCAGCGCTGTTATTTGTTGGCAAACTATCCCTAATTCCCACCTATCTATATATGACCAGCAAGCCTGCTTTGCATAAGGATTTGTATAATTCAGTTTACTCGATGTAGACACACACTCACCCTATGGTTTTTTAAATATCTGATGTCTTAGTTACGGTAACTAGTTAAGTTACATAACTTTTAGTAGTTCTACATACAACCGGCGGTTATCTCTCTCTGTACTTGGGTAACCTTGATAGTGGGACTTCAGTCCTTTAAGGTTTTCTCTCCCTTTGCTTTCGGTTTGACTAGTAATATTTTGCTTTACTATTATTATGATGTCATTATGCAGCATGAAGCAATAATATTTGTGGTTATGGTTAAGGTTATGCTCCGTCCTAAGTTGCACTGCCGAACAACTCTATCACCACTTCTTCCTACTGGCCAAAATTTTAATTACTTCACATCCCTGGCGTATAATAATAATAATAATAATAATAATAATAATAATAATAATAATAATAATAATAATAAGATTCTGTTATTGAAACAATCCGGTTGACAAACCGCAACCGGCTACAGTGTAGGCCTACAGTTATGCAATTGAAACAATTCACAAGAACACAAATGACAGAAGACATATATCTTAACTACTAACAGAACAGACAGCCTGCAATACACAGCCTGTAGTATATATTTACCGCCCTTAACCAACACATCTCTGTCGTTATGTCCAAACCTCCGTCCATCTCTCTGCTTCCCTCTTTCAGTCAATCCCAACAAGTGGAATACTGGATGAGAAGGAATTAGGAGGAGTTTCAGTGGAGGGAGAGCGTGGAGACGTATGAGCGATGGGAGGCTACGCAAGAGAGTAGCAGAAGCAGCAGGATTGGAATACGGAATGAGATGTCTGGTAAACCAACGTTACAAGGATGATGATGAATTCTTATGGGCGCGAAAAATATTTTGAGTTCCACACAGCGACGTGGCCAATTCAGAATGATGAGACCGGCGTGCAGGGAATTACAATCGGACGGGTTAATTCTATTACCCTTGTCCAGTAAACTAAGCTTGTCACAGTTAGGTCAGCATAAATATAAATGAATTAAGTGAACTCTGTAGGAAATTGCTCAGCCTGACTGTATACGTAGTCCTAATCACAAGCGTACATAGCACACTTCAAGAGAACGCCTCATTAATGCTGATAACACTGCTGTGCCATAGACGTGGTCACGGCGTGTGGCCATCTTATATCACTGCGTACTCTTTAATTAGCTGGTGGAATGAACGTATTTTCATTCGACTAAGAACTTATTTGGTGAGTCGTAAAACACCGTGACCCTTCCATGGATGATTTTTATAAAGGCTTCGCATGGCATAAAGTGGATGCAGCGTGGTAATGTACTGGTTTTCTAGTCACCTTGGTTTGCCTATAGTCATTTTCGTCTCTTGCAATGGCTTTTGTAAAGCGGACTCTGTACGGGAGCAGATATAAAATGAACGTAGAGGTTGTGGTGGTCTTTGAGTGGTGGTGGTGGTGGTATAAATGTAGTAATGAATTGCAATAATAATAAATGGATTATATCTACCCCGGGGAAAAATATAAATATTAATAGATATTTTTGTGGTTGTTAGAAGAGTATTCGGAGGAGTCCCTTGAGAAGCACGATGAAGAGTTGAATCGCGTCAAGCAATTGTATCAAGACAACCACGACTTATTCGACAAAATCCATGATCGTGAGAAGCTGTGGAAGCAGTTTCTTGAATTCGAAGTGAGATGGCAGAGTTCATATATCAGCTTTATTGCAGTCGCACTTGTTTAGGTCATGCTGACAGTTCAGTGTTGTTGAGACATATTTGCAAGGCATTATGTTATGAGTCTTGATATTATACTGACCCAGGCAGCTACATTGGTTAGAGCATAGGCTGAGTCTCATGCTACTCTGTCAAAGAGAGCATGCAGTTCACTTCCCGAAGGTGGCTTATTTTCAGTGATATAAACCTCGGCCAGCACGGTCCGTACACGGGACCTTAAATGGCATGGTGTCTTTTCAACTGGGTAGCTGTTTTGAAGGCTGTCACCCGATCAGTTCATGAGCAGGTCAAAGGCATACAGTTGCCTTCAATGACATGCAGTGATGTGCGTTTGCACATCTACTTGAGCCCAATGTGCCATGTGTTTGAATCTCCTCTTGCAACGGTCTTCATACTTACTGTCATACTGACTTTGCTTTCAGCATACATTTTCAAACCTTAGATCAGTTAGAAAGTGATGTGTCGTGCGCTTATGAGAGATGATTTAAATCCAAAATGATGCAGGAGAGAGATTAGTGGATTTTTGCGAAGGAAACAGCCTGAGAATAATGAATACATGGTTTGAACAGCCAAAAAGAAGGTTGTATACGTGGACGTCACCAGATGGAAAACACAGGAACCAGATTGATTACATACTGATAAATAAAAGATGGAATAGCACGATAAGAGATGTTAGAACAAAACCAGGCGCTGACTGTGGAACCGATCATGAACTACTAGTAGCAACAGTGCAAACGAAACTAAAAAAATTAAAAAAGGAGAAAGATTGATCACATACGACTGCAAGGAAATATCACAGGAATACAGAGTAGAAATAAGGAATAGATTTGAAATATTGGAGAGGGACGATGCAGAAACAGAGGAGGTTGAGAACAATTTATGGGAAAAGACAAAGGAAGTGATCTTAGAAACTGCGGAGAAATATATTCCGAAGAAAAGAAAAACTAAAACAACTCCTTGGCTATCGAAAGAAGCTATTAACATAGCCATATGCAGAAGGGAAGCAAAAAGAGAAGGAGATAAAGATAAGATAAGAAAACTGAACAGCGCATTCTAAAAACAAAGCGCGCATGGACAAAGAAAAACATCTAAATGAATTATGCAAGGAAATGGAGGAGGAGGGAAGAAAAGGAAGAACTAAAACTATGTTTTCAAAAGTGAGGGAAATAACGAGAAAAAACACACCAAAAATGGGGTCGCTGAAAGCAGGTGATGGACACATAATTGCGGATGAAGAAGGAATGAAGAAAAGATGGAAGGAATACACAGAAGAGTTGTACAACGAAGATAAAAGAGTAAAGGTAGAAAAAACAGATGTAACAGAGTATGAAAATGAACCGGAAATCATGGAAGCAGAGGTAGAATGGGCTATTAAACAATTGAAAGATAATAAGGCCCCGGGTCAAGACGGGATACCAATAGAAATGGTAAAAGCTGGGGATGGCGTGATGACAAAGACAATAACAAAAATTTGTAATAACATATGGAAAACTGGAAAGTGGCCAGAAGATTGGAAAAGCTCAGTCTTTATCCCTTTATTTAAAAAAGGAGACGCAAAAGAGTGTGAAAATTACAGGACAATAGCAATGATATCACACATAAGCAAAATATTACTCAAAATAATACATAAAAAAATGGAGAGTACAATAGAGAGAGAGCTTCCTGATAGTCAAGCAGGATTTAGGAAATTTCGTGGAACACGTGATCATATTGCCAATATGAGGTGGATAATGGAGAGACAAAGGGAGTTTGGACAGAAAGTATACATATGCTTCATTGATTATAGCAAAGCGTTTGACTGCATTAATCATGAATTGATGTGGAAAACCTTGGGAGAAATGGGAATACCGAAACACTTGATACAACTTCTTAGGGGTTTGTACGAAGATCAGATAGCGGTGATAAGGACTGAATATGGAGATACTGACAGATTCAGGATTAGGAAGGGAGTGCGGCAAGGATGCATTCTGTCTCCTTTCCTATTTAATATGTATGCTGAAAGGATAATGAGGCAGGCGGGAATGGATGAGGCTATGGAAGGAATAAAGATAGCGGGAAGAACAATAAACAATCTGAGATACGCTGACGATACAACACTATTGGCGGGTAAAAAAACCGATTTGGTAGAACTAATAAGAAGGCTCAAGAGTGAAAGTGAGAAAGCAGGACTCTACTTCAATATAAAGAAGACAAAGATCATGACAACAGAGGAGGAGGACAGTTTTGTAGTAGATGGAGAGGAAATAGAAACAGTAACTAGCTTCACGTTTTTGGGATCAGTAATAGAAAAAGAGGGAAAGTGTGATATGGAAATAAATCGTAGAGTAGCGATAGGAAAAACTGCAATGAATGGTCTGGAAAAAATATGGAAGGACAAACATGTGAGTATAGACACGAAAAAAGATTGGTGAAGGCTCTGATCATACCAACAGTAACATACGGCAGTGAGACATGGACAATGACCAAGAGAAAATGAAAAAAGATTAACGCATGCGAAATGTGGATATGGAGGAAGATGCAGAGAATATCATGGGAAGAGAAAAGGACCAACGATTGGGTGCGCATGAGTATCGGAATTGAGAATGAAGAGACACTACAACAAACAGTGCTAAGAGCAAAGTTGAGGTTCTTTGGTCATGTCATGCGATCAGATGGATTGGAAAAGGAAATGATGTTAGCATATGGAGAGGGAAGGAGAAAACAAGGACGACCAAGGAAAAAAGTGGATGGACGAGATACATGAAACAACTGGAATGAATTTGGCAGAACTGAGAGATGCGACGGTGGACAGAAGGAAATGGAGAGGCTTGATCATGAAGGTCGCTAGAGTTCCAGGAACTGACAGCACAAAGTGCTGTGTGGTATATTTAAAAGTGGCTGGGCTGGGAGCGCCTCTGAGTAGATTTCTTGAAGGGGCGCTATATAAATTTCCAGAATGAATGAATGAATGAATTCACACACTTGCCCAGTTCACATAATCTTACTATATTCATACATACCTACAGTACTTGTATTCATACATACTTTTATATGCACATGCTCTACAGATTCTCAGATCCGACATATACATACATAGTCGCAGGCTTGCAAACTTACCTACATAGTTACGTGCCTTCTGGAGCCAGACTTCCGTGGAGGTTAGCCATTAAGAGGCCATAATATTCACTCATGTTTCACATAGTTACACTGGTGAACAAACATTGCTCTGTTTTCAGCGCAAAGCCAATGATCCAAGTAGGCTGTTCGTTCGTGGTTACAATTTGCTGGAAGAAGACAAAACAAGGAAGCGACTGATGAAAGAATTGCCCAAGGTATATAATAGTTGTATCCAGACTAGATTATGTGCTCTAATTTACAAAACAGTTTTGTTTTCTTTTCAGAACAGTTATTTTATTATCTCCCAGAATACGTTAGACACTTTAATTTGCAAATAGTATTTTATTTACCCATGAACTCGCTAAACATGGGTCAGTTTTGCATACCAATGGCACGTACATTTGCCTACATATGATGGTGCTTTCTTGTATCTGGTATTGCAGAATGCTTGTGGTGATTTTCTTGTTTAATAATCGCTAGTCTCCAGATTAGATCGGATGCCTTATCTTCTGCTGTTGTAATCTGTTTCCTTTTTTCACCACAACTAGATGGAGCATGAAGTTGAGAGGGAGATACAACTGTGGGAAAGGAAAACTGGAAAGATTTTCACCATCTTTGGCATCAGTTATTCGGAATACACGAAAACTGCACGGGAAGAGCACAAGCAAAAGAAGGAATTAGAGAAAATGCACAAAGTAAATGTTGTTTACCCTTTAGTTACCTTTTAGTTACCCTTGAACTCATCAGACATGGGTCAATTTTTCAGACCAATGGCACATACATTTGCATACGTATGATGGTGCTTTTTATATCTGGTGTTGCAGAATGCCTGTGGTGACCCGGGTGGGATTGCCCAAATGAGATCAGATTTTATTGAATCCAGAACATTAAAGAGTTCAAGAAGGGTTTTACTATACGTGCTTGCTGGGGTTAATTAAGCAAGTCTAATTTTAAGGTTTCTTAAATGTTTTCGTCGTTTACGGGGATTAATCAACCTTTTAAGTATTCCAGTTTTTCATGTGATTTTAAGTTCCCAGATTTGATGATCTAGATATTATTATTTATTTTATTTTCCTGTATTTTTATGAACTATTTCCATAAAAAAAATTCCCCAGAATTTTTTAGTTTGTACTTTCCCAAATTTTTAATGAAGCAGATGACTTTCAGTTTCCAGCTCTTTCATTCGTGATGAGAAATATATTTATAGTTTTGCATTGTAATCATAATCACTATCAATTTTAAAATTTTACTCCAACACTCGGTGCTCTAGGGTGAGATTTGTTGAGTCATTTTGTTTGCTGTCTTGTGTTTATAGCAGCAGCAAAGAGCCAAGCAGGCCGAGGATGAGGCTGCATTGGTTCCCAGTAAACCAATTACAGCCAATGCATTGAAGCGACCTGCGCTTACACCCAGCAAGATCAACCTGTTTGCTAAGATGGCCAACCCGAAAGGTTTACTTCTGTGGCCCGCGGGCTGTTTACGGCCCGCCTTTTGTGTAAATACATTTTTAGGCTACTTATGCCTACTTTGCCCTACACTGGGCCTAGTTCATTGGGTAATCATGATGTCTATCCACCAGGACAACGAAATATTTAGTGAAGTAGTTCTGCCGCATAGTAGTCGTATACGCTCCTGTTTTTGAACATGCGTCTATAAAATAAACATTGTACACTGTCGAGCCAGTGGTACAAACACTTGCCCAGGCTAAGAACAACTATAGATGCCCGTAGGCCAAAAAAGGTTCCCGTGTCATGTTTGCTGTCTTGTGTTTATAGCAGCAGCAGAGAGACAGGCCGAGGAAGACGTGCTTGTGGCAGCAAACCGATTACGCCAAGCAAGAAGCGACCTGCTCTTACACCCAGCAAGTCAACCTGTGCTAAGATCCGAAAGGTTTGCTTCTGTCTCGTTTACTTTGCCTTTTGTTACATTACTTATTCTTGCTTTGTACTGTCAACCCAGAGTTCATGGGTTCAGATCCCCACCAACACACCGAAATATTTTGAAGTTTCTGCCCCACTAGTGCCTCCTAGTGAATTCGTCTATAAAATGATTGTACACTGTTGGTGTAAGTAAATGAAGTTGCCAAACCTTCATTTCCATGAATACCGTTCAGGATTAGCTCAAGGACTGCTCTTTATGTGCTTGTTTGGATTAGATTAAAGACTGCTGTTTTTGTGCTTGTTATGATTAGATCAAGGACTTCTCTTGCTCTGCTTCTTCTTATACTACCTATATTTTGCTTCAGTTTTCTACATTACTGTACTTTACTGGATCTATCGTGGTGTCCTTTTACCTGCAGTTAGCATTGCTGTAGAGCTGTCAAATCCTCACCAGGACAGAAATAAATAATTTTTGTTCCACCTGTTAACCATACTCTGTCTAACAAACTCATAGACTGCCAAAGACAGCAATCATTGTCTTCTTTTAGGTTGCACCATTGTCATCATGCCAACCGTCTCAGGTTCCCACCATTGTGAGTTCGGTTGTAAAGACAACGACGTTGACAACAACGGGGAATGAGAACCGAGTGCAACTAGCAGGCGAAGTGCTGAGTCATACGACAGTCAGCAGCAGTGAAATTATAAAGTCAGAACCAGACAAGACACTTGCACCAGTCGAAAACTACAATGCATTTGCTGTAAGACTCCTTTGCTTGCTCTACTGGAATATATCTGGGTTTTCATATAGCTTCATTACATTTAAAAAAACTGGGGCTGTTGATCGATGTGAAGAAACTATCTAAAGAAATGATACGAGCATAAACTTCACCTTACCTTAAAACATAAACTGGTACACCAGAAAATCAGACATGTAATATGTAACCGTTACATGAGTAATATCATACCATCTTACCATACCTTGTATTACCATGATTGTAACACATGGTAAATTACCGTACCTGTCGTTGGATTACCTTATCTCACTTGATCTTGTATTACTCGATGCATACATAGATATTCATGGCATAGGAATGAATAACTTTGATATTGATTTAGTGCTATGCAGACAACACATCTGTTTTGTCTTGCTTACCCACTTTAGCCTCGGTTAACCTTCTGTAGAGGATTTTCTGTGGACTTGTTAAGTTATTACTTATTTTATTTATATTATTATATATATTATATATTATTATTTATATTATATTATGTTTCGTTGTTTTTCTTCAGATGGTGATGAATGAAAACATTCGATCAAACTGTCGCAGCAGCATTGTACCGAAGCCGCTAATGTAGTCAGCATTCTTTGACACCTCCAATTTGTTGTTTGTAAATTCATCCGTTTTTCTACGCTTCTTCTGACTGCATATCCATACTGACTGTTTATCCCAGTGTATGATCCCTGTATATTTCAGCATACAGTTTAAACCTAGATGTGTTTGGTTACCTGAGAAGGTCTAGACATTATGTGACGATTGCACTACAATGGCTGATACAGTACGATTGGCTTTCTTGATCGCCGACACTGGATCTGATGCAATGAAGTTAACACTTTAAGTATGAGAGTGTACTAAGAGCAACTGGGAAACCAATGCAGCTTGTCGTTAAAATGTTAACAACATTGATCTGGGTTGTAGCAACCATCTGTGGAATACCATGCCTAAAGAGCACCCAGTCTGCCCTCCAACCTTTAACACTTGGTAAATGAATACTAACACAAACAAGTCGAGGTTTGCAAAGGTTTCCTGCTGTTACATTGGTGATGTCACATTTGCGCCTTAGGCAAACCATGTTTTGACTTCGGGGCCATGCTTCTGATGAGTTTCTGTAGATATAGTTTTAACAAGTGTGTTTGTTTTATATTTATGCTTTTGATGATGTGTTAACAAGCTTGTTACTTTTACCGTTATTCCTTTACAGTGTACGGTCGAGTCTCAATATGTTAGGCAACAGTGTGTACCGTTACAATAAGTTTGACTGAGTAGAGTTTTTCGTGGAGTCTTGTCTCGTTACAACCATCTAGCACGCATTGGTTTTGTATGCATTCTGTCAAGTATGAGTTGGTTATTATTAGTATTATTAATTGTGGTTATTTCTTAGCGTAGATTGGGTTAGTGAACTTTTTAAGGGTACGTGCCAAAGTGCTGCTAAATCATTTTTAAAAATCCTTGCATGCCCCTTGGAATTGTAAACAGTATATAATTATTTTTCTCATTTATGCTTCTGATGATGTGTTAAAAGCTTGTTATATAAAAGACATTATTTCAAAGATGCTTTTAGTCTCAGTATGTTAGGCAACAATGTGTAATTAAAATGTTTGACTGTAGAGTTTTCCTAGTGAGTTGTGCATCATTCGAAGTTAGCAAATTTTCAGGGACACTCTGTCAATTCTGTGCTTATAAAATTTGTACACGTGCCACTTTGGGCATGCATGTGATGGGTTCACAACCCAAGGCAGAGACTATTATGTCCCACGGGCAAGATGAAAAAAATTTGTTAGACTTGTTTTATCTGGAGTACCTAGTCTGCTCATGTAAAAGCTAACAAAGATGCTGTGAAGAGTAGTTACATTGAATCACTGGGTGGTCACAAAGACGCTCAGACAAGACTTAAATCTCCAGGGTTGCCTTGTATCCTGGAAACCTGGGGAAACAAGTGTTTTTCCAAGAAAAGTCCTGGAAAGTCATAGAATTTGAAAATAAGTAGGTCATAGAGAGACACTTATGGAAAATGGACAAGATGAATAGACATTTCTAATCATATTTTCAAATTTCGATAAATATTACGTCAATAAACAGTTAGAAAGTAGGTCGTTTATCAGTCTTTAAAGTCATTGAAAAAGGTCCTGGATTTTTGATTTATTAAAGGGTTGTGACAACCCTGAATCTCATATTGCTATTACATGCATGTTTCAGGATTTGCTATTACTCAGACAGCTTTGTACCTGTGATGAGCTTCCATCAAATGGGTGCTACACAGATGTGTAATAACAATTATACATAGAAAAATTGAGATGAGGGCACCTAACAAAGAAATGCAGTGTCTGAGATCAGTGTGTTTGGACTGTACAGTAATGGTCCCAACAGTCATTCTTGAGATCCCTCGGTCAACTGGTCCATTGATCTTATGGAACTAGAACATGACACGTTTCTTTGTATGATGAATAACGTCTGATGGTTAATCCCTGTTGACTGGTCCATAGCGCCCCAACATTTGCGTATTTATCCCTTTGAGAAAAAAGTATATTTTTCGAAATGTCACCTCATTATCTAACTCAAATGTTTCCTCAGCTATTGGAGATAGAGCTAAAGTTTTAAATTTTAAATTTGTTTAAAGCTTCCTAGACAGTCTTGTTAGTTTTGGAATTGGGTCAAATGCAGCTGTCAGATGATTCTACACATTCATTAGACGTGTAAATGTATATAGATAACACCTTGGGAGCACGGTCCCGAGTTTGAAGGATATTTCAACTGAGGAATAAACACAGCCCACAGTAAGAAATAGCGCACCTTTCAAAGCCTCCCAAGAAACAAGATACCTGTTCAACCTAACATAAAATGTGATGTATAAAATGCTTAGGTCCTACAGCCCAGACTAAGACTTGCCTCTGATTGGGCCTGGCAACAACAAGTGCTGTTCTGATGTCAGTTTCTTGTCGGCACGTTTATTTTAATTTTAGATTTGTATGTTTTTAAAATTTAAAATGTTATCCAATGTGGTTTGTGGTCCATTGTTTTATATTGGTGCAGTATGCATGCATGTGCAGAGTTGTTTGACCATGAAGTGTGTGATGTAATCTTTGGTGTGAAGATATGAGTGATGTTAGACTATGTTAGACTTCCACAGTGCTCCAGAGGAATGCGAAGAAACACATTATGAGTCCCATCTTATGCTCGAGACCGACTTAGCCTTGTGGACAATTTGCATACTTGGCTACTACTGTCGAAGTAATATAGTGACCTTTTGATTTGGTACCAACTTAAGGAATAAACGAAGTTTGCCTTCCCTTATTAGTCTAATGGGTTTAGTGCTTTACTTTTTGTTTGCTTAGTTCCTCGAGAGTATGTATGTAGCTCTTTTCGAGTATGTTTATTTAGCTCCTTTCAGCTAGTAATATACAAAGTTTAGCTTACCCCTGTAATAGCTGTTTGGTAGAGAGCTTGCACGTTCAAATCCCCTCTGAAATATAGTTGCTGCATAGGGATCTTGAGCTAGTCTTCAACACATAATTTCGTAGAAGCACAGATGTTGTCATTAAAAATTAAACCGAATTAAAATAAAGTGACTGATTGGTTTAATTAAAGCTAACAAACTGCCACTAAACCATAATTTTAAGATGTGTTTTATACCGATTTGTACTAATAACAACTTTTTCCTGTTTGTTCTTTAAATATCAATATCAACATGTATCACTTACTCAGGTAACTTGTTTAGACTTGTTTAGGAGTGTTCATTGTTGCACAATTTACTTTGAGGCATGATATAGACTACTGCATATAGCTAGAAAAATTTTGGTACAGTTTCTCGAATAAAACATGTGTAGCCACAAAATGTACTTGTTAATTTGTACTAATAACCTAATTAGGGAAGACTTTTTGGTTAGAAGGTTGTATCTGTATTAACTGTTTCAAAGCGTGTATGTGCACCAGAGTGCATCTTTGTCATATGGCATAAATAAAGAATATACTTACTTACGTACTTACTATTCATAAATTTATCCTTTCCTCTCTTAAAAATCTTTGGACCTCTACTATTCTTAAATTTATCCTTACCTCTCTTAAAAATCTTTGAACCTCTACTATTCGTAAATTTATCCTTACCTCTTAAAAATATTTGGACCTCTACTATTCGTAAATTTATCCTTACCTCTCTTAAAAATCTTTGTACCTCTACTATTCATAAATTTATCCTTACCTCTCTTAAAAATCTTTGGACCTGTACTATTCGTAAATTTATCCTTACCTCTCTTAAAAGTCTTGGGCCTCAAATTCAAAATATGAGTGTCTTGCATAAATGCACTGGCTTTCAGTGTGCACTTATGATCTTTATAAGGAGGGCATTAACAAATTACAGTTGTATTTTACTGTATCCAACTTATCTGTGGTATACCAATTCAGTCAAGCACCAAACTGCATTTTCATAGCCCTTAGAGCGGTGAACAAACTGCAGATATGTTAATTCATGTATGTCATGTATCGGTTTAAAATAGTTTGCTGTGTGTTATATTGTTTCCATGTTGTCAGAACTGCGTAACTGGTTCACCAGATCTTTAAAAAAATATTGCACATGTTTCACTGTCACCAATGCAAGACTATGTGGACTTTTATGATGTGCTTTTTAGGAACACCTCAAGCTTTTTTTATGCGATCAATGGACCTACTGTGTGGAATTCTTAACCTGATGAATTAACTAACTTACCTAACTAACAACTTCCCCCCCACAAATTCTGGCTGAGAATGGCTGGTAGTCGTTTTGCTTCTGACCTAAAGACCTTGTTTAATCGGGGTGCTCATGCTAGGAGCACCTCTGAATAGTGACTACTGCTAGAGGTACTTTACAAGTATCTACATACAATACAATGCCATGCACCAATTTAAGACTCACACAAAATGTTACTTGTTGGCCACACTGGGATCAAAATTTTCTGGTTAAAGTATCTCACATAACACTGCACTTGCACAGTTAATGAAAATAAAATATACTGATGTAATATGTAATGTTAAAAGTCCCACCTTGATAATTATCTGTTAAAAGAAACGAGGTGACGCTGCTAGTGAAACTTGCTGTCCATTTAGTCACATCTTTGGATGCCTACAATATTTTGTTTGGACTGTATTACTGGCTGCTATTTGGTGTTCAATAGGAACAATGAAAGGAAAAATTCAATTAAATTAAAGTGGTTATTCGACAGCACAGCATAGTTGTAAAACATTCTTCTGCCTTACACTTTTGCATCAGTGTTCAGCCGTTTCAGTTTCAGTTTTATCTAAATGTTACACATACTGAGGATTTTGTAACGGCATGGCTGTGTTACGGCGCCATATAAATTGTCACTATTATTATTATTTGATTCTGTGGATTACAAACACACAGGCTGTTGGCCAGTTGCCGCTTGTCAAAGTGTTCGCTGTGACAACCAAGTTTACTCTTTTCAACTGCCGATGATGAGCTGCAATGAAGATAAAAGATAATGATGCTGTTTTACACAACATGACCAAATGACATGATTGAATATTACACATACCGGGCAATTTGATTCTATGGAGTTCAAACATAATGGCTGCGGGCCAGTTGCCGCTTGTCAAAGTGTTTACTGAGACAAGCCTGCCGTGACAACCATGTTTACCTTTTTCAAGTGATGATGAATGATGATGAGGTGCAATTAAGATAAACGATAGTGATACTGTTTCACACAACACGACCAGCAAGATCAGCCTTTTAAACTATAATTTCCTGTTGCCTATAATGCAGTGTCATGCAATTTCCTCCCATGCAGGCAAAAGAAGAGCACTTCGTAGGCCAGTCATAAGAGGCAGCCAAGACCATGAACTGTTAGCAGGTTCACTTTTTGCCATAGCAACGGTAGCATATGAGGGCAGTTGAGCATTGCTTTCTCTTATCCTCTGATCTTCCCACCAACAGCGTATGGTCAGCATACTCATTTTATAGTGTAGTTCACTAGGGGATAACAGAAGCTGAATCTCAACATTTTTCTGCCATGGTGAGGCTTTGAATTCCCGACCTCTTGGTTGAAAATAGTCCAGCATGGTCACTGTGGGCTGTCGCACACCCCCATCCTTCTGAGTAGGAAGTTACTACAACCAGGGTTCTCTGGAAGTTGAGAACGAGTGTTTGTGTGTGAGGGGAGAAACAGAGAGAAAGTGGGCCTCTTTAAGAGTTCGATGCTCAGTTTGGAAAACTGAAAAAGGCAGCTATAGTGTCAACGCATATTATGGTGTGCAGTTCAGCATCTACTTTTGCCTAATTTTCTATCCTTTATGATTTATGTGATACAGATACCGGCCGGTAGTTTGAAAAATCCAATCAGGGTCTGCTAAGCTACTTTGGTAACGTATATACAGCGTACTAGGATGGCAGATCTTCATGTTCATTGTGTATTAAAGAGATTTGAATCTATGGCTAGATCTCACATGGTGAAAAATTAATTACAAATAAGGGCTTGTGGTAGAGGCTGTACAGTGCTGAATATCATCATCACCAGTTCCTGACGCCAGCCATTTGGTGGCAATGGGTAAGATTAAATGATCTCCCTTGTACTCAGTCATTTGTCAAGTCCTTTGCTTTCCTTAATGTTAGTCCAAATGTATTGTGTCTTCATTTATATTATCTATCCAACGTAGTCTTGGTCTGCCTTTGTTTCTTTTTACTTTGAATCTCGCATGAAGTGATAGTGCATCGTGTGGGATTCAGTCAACTGGCATTCTTTCTACATGCCTAAACCATCGGAATCTTTGTTGAACAACTCTGTCGAGCAGAGTTGTTTGGATACCTAATGATTGTCTTATGTAAGTACGATGGAAGGTGATCTCTGTTTGCTCTGTACATGAGGAGTGCCAGCTTGAAGCGGATATACTCAAAGACAGGAAGCCAGTGTAGAGAACGAAGAGCAGATGTGATATGGTCTTGATGTGAGAGTCAATGACACAGTCTTGCAGCTGATGCAGCCTGGTTAGAGGAAGCAGTGGCAATTTTCAACTCAAATTGCCCATTAAGTAGGTCTAGTTTTATCTTATACTGCATATAGGCTAATTCTTGCATTTCTAGTTATCTTTTCTTTCCCATTGTGCGTTTGCTAATGGAGTAATAAAGGCTATACTTACTTACTTATCTTGAAAGCTTTCTCAGCTGCTTTGCATTGTTATTCCATCCAGTTATTTTACTCTGGTTGAAGTTTCCTTCTTATTAATTTTCTCTAGTTATTAGGCCAGGCCTAGTAGCACAGCTAAATTGTTTCCGCGTATAAAGTGGGTCTATTAATTTATTAATTTATGCCAAAGTAGTAGCATAATTTGGCGCCTATCATTGTAACGAGTAGTGGTGGGCGTGGCTTGACCCATTGGTGGGCGTGGCTGATGATTTCCGCCAATGGGGGGCGTGCCTTGACCCCTTGGTGGGCGTGTCTAAAGATTTCCGCCACCAGGAAGTAAACAACGAGAGATGTATCAAGTGTTGAGCTGCAGCAGCCGCGATATGGCTTAGTTCCGTTATCTTCCATGAATCATGCTTACAAGTTTGTTTTCTTATAGATTTCTTTTAGTTTGCGCCGAGAAGAGAAATCGATAGACGAGGAGAGATAGTTTCCTGCGTTAGTAAAATGCCAGCAATCGTTCAAGTGGACTGTTTGCGAATAGAAAAGAAGACTGTGGTTGCGCAGAAACAACCGGTAAGTGACTACGATGTCAATAACTCGGTACTTGAACTATTTGAGTTTTACTTTAGCCCTTGAACCGTGTTGTTGGACTCAGTACTTCACTTCCTTGAAGTTTTTTCGAGTGCCCTCTCGTCATGTGCTGCAGACCTATGCGAACAAGGGTGAAAGAGAATTTTACGTTACATGTATATATATTATTCGTTTAATTGAGAAAAACAATCTGACAAAAACGCAGAAATGCTAACATGAGTGATAATGGATAATTAAAGTTCATTAGAAGATTTGAGAATAAACTAGTAAATATTTTTATATAATGATCTGGGAATAAATTGTAGGGCACTTTATGTGGAGCAATGCACAGGCCAATTGGTTGAGCGCTCGACGTAATACATGCAGTGTAGGGTTCGAGCCACCTCTTAGGACAGGCATGGGCAACTTCTAACAGAGGGCCACCCTAAGATTTTGAGGGCAGCTCAGGGGCCGTATGCCAATCGTGGGCTAATTTTTGCAGATTAATTTGCCCCAGAAAATGTAACGATATTAATTTTATTCAAACTAAATATTACAGAATAACTGTTAAGGCAAATTAAGATAATTGTTTTGATGAAAATCTATTTATCCTAATACATACAGTCCAACACTAAAAATAAAAAAACAAAATACATAAAACTGTTAGTCTGTACAATGTAGGCCCCTATCCATTTGTTTGGTGTGCTATATATATTTAATGTGACGTTATGGCACTTCTTCTCACGACACAAATCCAGAATGTTTCTTTTAGTGTTCGAAGTGGCAATTCGAAGTTCATTGGAGAGATTGTCATCTGTTAGTCTGCATCCACTTTTGCACTTTGTTAGTGTCATGTTTGAGCAGAACTGTTCACAAATATCGGTGCACCATGCATGGAAACAGTGCAACCAGTTTCAGGATATGAAAATCTAAGTGAAGGGTTAGAATCCTGAGAAATGTACAGTTTGTAGAACTGAATCAGACCTCACGAAATTTCCTTTCCAACTCACTGTTGCATTAGGATTCAATCAATTCCATTTGCATAGAGTTTGGTCCTGAATTGGCATCAATGGAAAAGGGAGATCCATCATCAAAACAATTTGAAGTCTAGTTCATGAGCAGTAAATCAGCAAACTGGAACTCTGTTTTCAGTCAAATTATTTGTTCTGTGCACTTCTTGATATTTGCAGAAGCAGTAAAACACGGAAAATGCACAGTGGTGCCTTTGATAATTGATTTCCCCAGAGTAGTAACTTCATTTGAAAAGTTCTGATAGATGGCTTCTGAAGTAGAGAACCTACTCACTGTGTGGTTTTTTTTGTGCAGCTAGTAGATTACATTGATGACTGAGTAGGAAACTTGTCGACTAGACAAGAGGCCGGATTTTTAATAAATAAGAAACATGTTTTAATGTCGGCCTATGTACAGAAATCCAGACATTTGTGCAGGGCTGGATAAAAGGTTCCCAAAGTGCCACGTACAGTGCTAATATAAAAGACATGTCAAGGGCCAGTCCATAGGTCCACAGGGGCCGGATCCGCCCACGGGCCGTATGTTGCCCACCTCTGTCTTAGGACTTTTCGGTATGGAGACTGTAGAAGTATGCCAAAAAGACATGAGGCAAGGGAAAGGATCAAGACACCAAATTGCTAATTAAGGATGTGCTAAGTATAAAGTGTCAGCAATAACTTTTTATTTTAGTCATGTAACCAATTTTAGGCCACCCTGGCATATGGAAAATGCAAGAAAAATGCACGCTTGATAAATTAGATCATCACTGTGAAACAAAAGAAGTAGTTAATATATTTTTTTGTGTCACTGGAGGCGCCTTCGGTAATACGATCACGGCTTTTTTAACAGGATGGAAATCCGATTATTTTAATGATATCTACCAGTTTTCAAGTCAGTCACTCGTGGGGTTTCAGATTTACATTAGCATAGAGCACATGGCCTTTGACGCTAGCTGCTCTACCGTGGCAGCCTGTGCTGTAATGTAGATATACAGGTTTCTATATAGCGACCATAATATTATGACCTTGACCCTGCTCATTTTTCAGTGACCCTCTGGCAACTGGACTCCTCGGACCTCCTTTGACTACCCTTTGGGCATTAGCTGACCCGATGCAGTGCTCATGAATAAGCTGGTGCCCTGCACTTGGCTTTGAGTGGTGCTTTAGAAGTTTGGAGCTTACAATTACAATTATGCTTAAGTAAAGTTTCCACATGCCAAGGTGCAATATAGGGAAGTATGCCTTCTCATTGCCTGCTCTTTGGCCCTTGGACTGACTATGGACGAAACCTGACGTCCTACATGAAGCCAGTGTATGGTCGGATGTGCCATTTTACGTCCTAGCTTATGTCATGACCAATGCTACGCTTTGATAACAGACGCAAGTGTGCATGAAGAATTTGTCCAGGGTTTTTACTAAGTGTCCCCTCAGCAATTGTTTGATCCCAGGCCAAGCAAGATATCAAGTGGACAACCTTTGAACAGTGGTATGTGTAGTACCTAATTTATGTAAAGCCTCTTCTGATATCTAATCTGAAAGATTTCAGCCCAACTGTGGAAGAACAACACAATCTTAATTTGTGAAGGTGAACTTGCACAAACACCGAACAGTTTCGCTTTGGCATATGCTGGACCAGCCAAATGGAATTCCCTGTCATTTGTACTGAAAGATGTTCCCATTACCAACAGTTACTGTGTGTCAGTTTTAGAAAGCTTAATATATTATGTGATTAACATGTAGTTTTGCTTGTAATTCTAAGTGTGGATTTATATAGTGACTTTTCAAGACAGACTCATGACAGCAACACCATTAAATGTTCTATTACGTTACCTTACATTGCACCACTGTGTGTGTGTGTTTTTTTTAAATTTGGTTTTATTTCCATTTCTATTGCACCCATGGAATGATACTTTGTGCAATATAAAAAATGTGTCATTGTTGGAAATGTCCTTCTGAATTCTGTTATAAAAATTAGGTGGTAGGTTTGCTGTCCTCTGGTCTCATCTTTGGATGCCTATTACCCAGTACTATTTTCTGTTGAATGACTAATTTTGATTGTTATTGGTGTTCGAGAAACAAACATATATATAAACCTTGAATATGTATATATATACATACATGCACACTTATATGCATACATACATACATAAAAAAAAATTTGCCTTTGGTTTCAGGATTTGCTATTACTCAGACAGCTTTGTACCTGTGATGAGCTTCCATCAAATGGGTGCTACACAGATGTGTAATAACAATTATACATAGAAAAATTGAGATGAGGGCACCTAACAAAGAAATGCAGTGTCTGAGATCAGTGTGTTTGGACTGTACAGTAATGGTCCCAACAGTCATTCTTGAGATCCCTCGGTCAACTGGTCCATTGATCTTATGGAACTAGAACATGACACGTTTCTTTGTATGATGAATAACGTCTGATGGTTAATCCCTGTTGACTGGTCCATAGCGCCCCAACATTTGCGTATTTATCCCTTTGAGAAAAAAGTATATTTTTCGAAATGTCACCTCATTATCTAACTCAAATGTTTCCTCAGCTATTGGAGATAGAGCTAAAGTTTTAAATTTTAAATTTGTTTAAAGCTTCCTAGACAGTCTTGTTAGTTTTGGAATTGGGTCAAATGCAGCTGTCAGATGATTCTACACATTCATTAGACGTGTAAATGTATATAGATAACACCTTGGGAGCACGGTCCCGAGTTTGAAGGATATTTCAACTGAGGAATAAACACAGCCCACAGTAAGAAATAGCGCACCTTTCAAAGCCTCCCAAGAAACAAGATACCTGTTCAACCTAACATAAAATGTGATGTATAAAATGCTTAGGTCCTACAGCCCAGACTAAGACTTGCCTCTGATTGGGCCTGGCAACAACAAGTGCTGTTCTGATGTCAGTTTCTTGTCGGCACGTTTATTTTAATTTTAGATTTGTATGTTTTTAAAATTTAAAATGTTATCCAATGTGGTTTGTGGTCCATTGTTTTATATTGGTGCAGTATGCATGCATGTGCAGAGTTGTTTGACCATGAAGTGTGTGATGTAATCTTTGGTGTGAAGATATGAGTGATGTTAGACTATGTTAGACTTCCACAGTGCTCCAGAGGAATGCGAAGAAACACATTATGAGTCCCATCTTATGCTCGAGACCGACTTAGCCTTGTGGACAATTTGCATACTTGGCTACTCTTAGTTCCTCGAGAATATTTATTTATCTCTTTTCGTGTATGTTTATTTAGCTCCTTTCAGCTAGTAATATACAAAGTTTAGCTTACCCTTGTTAGCTGTTTGGTAGAGAGCTTGCAAGTTCAAATCCCCTCTGAAATATAGTTGCTGCATAGGAATCTTGAGCTAGTCTTAACACATAATTCCATAGAAGTACACATGTTTTCATTGAAAATTAAACTGAATAAAAATAAAGTGACTGATTGGTTTTATTAAAGCTAACAAACTGCCACTAAACCATAATTTTAAGATGTGTTTTATACCGATTTGTACTAATAACAAACTTTTTCCTGTGTGTTCTTTAAATATCAATATCAACATGTATCACTTACTCAGGTAACTTGTTTAGACTTGTTTAGGAGTGTTCATTGTTGCACAATTTACTTTGAGGCATGATATAGACTACTGCATATAGCTAGAAAAATGTTGGTACAGTTTCTCAAATAAAACATATGTAGCCACAAAATATACTTGTTAATTTGTACTAATAACCTAATTAGGGAAGACTTTTTGGTTAGAATGTTGTATCTGTATTAATTGTTTCAAGACATGTATGTGCACCAGAGTGTGGCTTTGTCAGATGACAAAAATAAAGAATATACTTACTTACGTACTTACTATTCGTAAATTTATCCTTACCTCTCTTAAAAATCTTTGGACCTGTACTATTCGTAAATTTATCCTTACCTCTCTTAAAAATCTTTGGACGTCTACTATTCGTAAATTTATCCTTACCTCTCTTAAAAATCTTTGGACGTCTACTATTCGTAAATTTATCCTTACCTCTCTTAAAAATCTTGGGCCTCAAATTCAAAATATGAGTGTCTTGCATAAACGCACTGGCTTTCAGTGTGCACTTATGAACTTTATAAGGAGGGCATTAACAAATTACAGTTGTATTGTACTGTATCCAACTTATCTGTGGTATACCAATTCAGTCAAACACCAAACTGCATTTTCATACTCTTGTATATAGCCCTTGGAGCAGTGAACAAACTGCAGATATGTTAATTCATGTATGTCATGGGGCCGTCCATAAATGACGTCACGCACCTAGGGGGAGGGGTCGGAAATTTGTGACGATGTGTGACATGGGGGTGGGGGGTCTGAGAAGTGTGACGTCACACCAGGTCTGTGTTATTAAATTTAACAATTAACAACAATTTAATTTTATTAATAACAGCACTAACTTTGAGGATTAAATTTTAATTATTTTTTAAATTATTTTAATGTATATGGGCATCATTATTAATAATTTTCTAATTATTTCAATATTTGGTCACCGTTAGAGTTTAAAATATTCATGCTTTTCCCTATTTGTTCCATGATGGAGCATTTTGCTTTGCCATGGAAATTTGGTTTTGGGGGTCAGAGCTTTGTGACGTAATTTTCAGAGGGGTGTTACTTTTTGTGACGAAGTGTGACGAGGGGAGGGGGTTAAAAATCGGCCAAAATTGCGTGACGTCATTTATGGACGGCCCCTGTATCAGTTTAAAAATTGTTTGCTTTGTGTGTTATATTGTTTCCATGTTATGTCAGAACTGCGTAACTGGTTCACCAGATCTTTAAAAATATATTGCACATGTTTCACTCGCACCAAAGCAAGACTATCTGGACTTTTATGATGTGCTTTTTAGGAACACCTCAAGCTTTTTTTTAAGCGATCAGTGGACCTACTGTGTGGAATTCTTAACCTGATGATTTAACTAACTTACAACCTTCCCCCACATATTCTGGCTGAGATTGATTGGTAGTTTTTTCAATTCTGTCAGCTGCCTAAAGACCTTGTTTAATCGGGGTGCTCATGCTAGGAGTGCCTCTGAATAGTGACTGCTGCTAGAGACTACTTTATAAGTATCCAAATACAATACAATGCCATGCACCAATTTAAGATTCATACAAAATGTTACTTGTTGGCCACACTGGGATAAAAAAAATTCTGGTTAAAGTATCTAACATAACACTGCACTTGCACAGTTAATGAAAATAAATATACTGAGGTAATATGTAATGTTAAAAGTGCCATGTTGATATCTGTTAAAAGAAATGATGTGACCCTGTTAGTGAGACTTGCTGTCCCTTTAGTCACATCTTTGGATGCCTGCAATATTTTGTTTGGACTGTATTACTGGCTGTTATTTGGTGTTCAATAGGAAGACTGAAAGGACAAATTAAATTAAATTAAAGTGGTTATTTGACAGTTTAACCACAACACAGCATAGTTGTAGAACATTCTTCTGCCTTACACTTTTGCATCAGTGTTCAGCCGTTTCAGTTTCAGTTTTATCCAAATGTTACACAATACTGGGGATTTTGATTCTGTGGATTTCAAACATACAGGCTGTCGGCCACTTGTAAAAGTGTTTGCTGTGAGCCTGTGAAACCAAGTTAACTTTTTTGAACTGCAGATGATGAGCTGCAATGAAGATAATTGATAGCGATGCTGTAAAATTACACATGACCAAATGACATGATTAAATGCTACACATACCGGGCAATTTGATTCTGTGGATTTCAAACATACAGGCTGTCGGCCACTTGTAAAAGTGTTTGCTGTGAAAACCAAGTTAACTTTTTTGAACTGCAGATGATGAGCTGCAATGAAGATAAATGATAGCGATGCTGTAAAATTACACATGACCAAATGACATGATTAAATGCTACACATACCGGGCAATTTGATTCTGTGGATTTCAAACATACAGGCTGTCGGCCACTTGTAAAAGTGTTTGCTGTGAAAACCAAGTTAACTTTTTTGAACTGCAGATGATGAGCTGCAATGAAGATAAATGATAGCGATGCTGTAAAATTACACATGACCAAATGACATGATTAAATGCTACACATACCGGGCAATTTGATTCTGTGGATTTCAAACATACAGGCTGTCGGCCACTTGTAAAAGTGTTTGCTGTGAAAACCAAGTTAACTTTTTTGAATTGCAGATGATGAGCTGCAATGAAGATAAACGATAGTGATGCTGTTTTGCACAACACGACCAAATGACATGATTAAATATTACACATACTGGGCAATTTGATTCTATGGAGTTCAAACAATGGCTGCGGGCCAGGTGCCGCTTGTGAAAGTGTTTACTGAGACAAGTCTGCCGTGACAACCATGTTTACCTTTTTCAACTGATGATGATGATGAGCTGCAATTAAGATAAACGATAGTGATACTGTTTTACACAACACGACCAGCAAGATCAGCATTTTTAAACTATAATTTCCTGTGGCCTATAATTCTGTGTCATGCAATTTCCTCCCATGCAGGCATGAGAAGAGTCTTAGGCCAGTCCTAATTAAGAGGCAGCCAAAAGCTTGAACTGTTAGCAAGTTCACTTTTTTGCCGTAGCATATGAAGGCAGATGAGCATTACTGTCTTTCATCCTCTGATCTTCCTACCAACAGCGTATGGTCAGCATACTCATTTTATAGTGTTGTTCGCTAGGGGACAACAGAAGCTGAATCTCTAAACATTTTTCTGTCAAGGTGAGGCTTTGAACTCCCAACCTCTTGGTTGAAAACAGTCCAGCATGGTCACTGCGGGCTGTCACACACCTCCATCCTTCTGAGTAAGAAGTTACTACAATCAGGGTGCTCTGGAGGTTGAGAATGTGTGTGTGTGTGTGTGTGTGTGCGCGCGCGCGCACTGAGAGGGGAGAGAGAAAGTGGGCCTCTGGCAGATTTCGAAGCTCAGTTTGGAAAACTGAAAAAGGCAGCTATTATAGTTTCAACGCATATTATGGTTTGCAGTTCAGCATCTAGGCCTACTTTTGCCTAATTTTCTATCGTTTATGATTTATGTGATACACTGCAGATACCGGTAGTTTGAAAAATCCAATCAGTGCCTGGCTAAGCTACTTTGGTAACGTATATACAGCGTACTAGGATGGTAGATCTTCATGTTCATGGTATATTAAAGAGAATTGAATCTATGGCTAGATCTGACATGGCGAAAAATTAATTACAAGGGCTTGGAGTAATAAAGACTATACTTATTACTTACTTACTCATCTTTAAAGCTGTCTTAGCTTCTTTGCATTGTTGTTCCATCCAGTTATTTTTCTCTCGTTAAGTTTCCTTCTCATTTCTCTAGTGAGTAACTGTAAGCCTAGTAGCACAGCTAAATTGTTTCTGTGTATAAACTGGCTCTATTAATTTATTAATTTATACAAAAGTAGTAGCATATTAATTTTAGGCTCCTATCATTGTAACGAGTAGTGGTGGGCGTGGCTTGACCCATTGGTGGGCGTGGCTGATGATTTCCGCCAATGGTGGGCGTGTTTTGACCCCTTGGTGGGCGTGTCTAAAGATTTCCGCCACCAGGAAGTAAACAACGAGAGATGTAACAAGTGTTGAGCTGCAGCCTGCAGCAGCCGCGATATGGCTTAGTTCCGTTATCTTCCATGAATCATGCTTACAAGTTTGTTTTCTTATAGATTTCTTTTAGTTTGCGCCGAGAAGAGAAATCGATAGACGAGGAGAGATAGTTTCCTGCGTTAGTAAAATGCCAGCAATCGTTCAAGTGGACTGTTTGCGAATAGAAAAGAAGACTGTGTTTGCGCAGAAACAACCGGTAAGTGACTACGAATAAAGTCAATAACTGGTACTTGAACTATTTGAGTTTTACTTTAGCCCTTGAACCGTGTTCGTTGGACTCAGTACTTCACTTCTTGAAGTTTTTTCGACTGCCCTCTCGTCATGTGCTGCAGACCTATGCGAACAAGGGTGAAAGAGAATTTTACGTTACATGTATATATATTCGTTTAATTGAGAAAAACAATCTGACAAAAACGCAGAAATGCTAACATGAGTGATAATGGATAATTAAAGTTCATTAGAAGATTTGAGAATAAACTAGTAAATATTTTTATATAATGATCTGGGAATAAATTGTAGGGCACTTTATGTGGCGCAAAACACAGGTCAATTGATTGAGCGCTCGACGTAATACATGCAGTGTAGGGGTTCGAGCCGCCTCTTAGGACAGGCATGGGCAACTTCTAACAGAGGGCCGCCCTAAGATTTTAAGGGCAGCTCAGGGCCATATGCCAATCATGGGCTAATTTTTGCAGATTAATTTGCTCCAGAAATGTAACGATATTAATTTTATTCAAACTAAATATATTACAGAATAACTGTTAAGGCAAATTAAGATAATTATTTTGATGAAAATCTATTTATCCTAATACATACAGTCCTATACTAAAAATAAAAAAACAAAATACATAAAACTGTTAGTCTGTACAATGTAGGCCCCTATCCATTTGTTTGGTGTGCTATATTTAATGTGGCATCTGGCACTTCTTCTCATGACACAAATCCAGAATGTTTGTTTTAATGTTCGAATTGGCAATTCGAAATTCACGGGAGAGATTGTCACTTCTTGTCTTTTCCACCTTGTTAGTGTCTGTCATCTTTGAGAAGAACTTTCACAAATATCGTGCACCATGCATGGACACAGTGCAACCAGTTTCAGGATTTGAAAATCTAAGTGAAGGGTTAGAATCCTGAGAAATGTACAGTTTGTAGAACTGAATCAGAGGTATCTCACAAATTTCCTTTCCAACTCACTGTTGCATTGGAGTTAAATCAATTCCATTTGCATAGAGTTTGGTGCTGAATTGGCATCAATGGAAAAGAGAGATCCATCATCAAAACAATTTGAAGTCCAGTTCATGAGCAGTATATCAGCAAACTGGAACTCTGTTTTCAATAAAAATTATTTGTTCTGTGAACTTCTTGATATTTGCAGAAGCAGTAAAACACAGAAAATGCACAGTGGTGCCTTTGATAATTGATTTCCCCAGAGTAGCAACTTCATTTGAAAAGTTCTGATAGATGGCTTCTGAAGTAGAGAACCTACTCACTGTGTGGTCTTTTTTGTGCAGCGAGTAGATTACATTGATGACTGAGTAGGAAACTAGTTGACTAGACAAGAGGCCGGATTTTTAATAAATAAGAAACATGTTTTAATGTCGGCCTATGTACAGAAATCCAGACATTTGTGCAGGGCTGGATAAAAGGTTCCCAAAGTGCCTTTTACAGTGCTAATATAAAAGACGTGTCAAGGGCCAGTTCAAAGGTCCACAGGGGCCGGATCCAGCCCGCAGGCAGTAAGTTGCCCACCTCTCTGTCTTAGGACTTTTCGGTATGGAGACTGTAGAAGTATGCCTAAAAGCCATGAGGCAAGGGAAAGGATCAAGACACCAAATTGCCAACAAAGGATGTGCCAAGTATAAAGTGTCAGCAATAACTTTTTATTTTAGTCATGTAACCAATTTTGGGCCGCCCTGGCATATGGAAAATGCAAGAGAAGTGCACGCTTGATAAATTTGATCATCACTGTGAAACAAAAGAAGTAGTTAATATATTTTTTGTGTCACTGGAGGCACCATGGGTAATACGATCACTGCTTTTTTAACAGGATGGAAATCCGATGAATTTAATGATATCTACCAGTTTTCAAGTCAGTCGGTCTGTGGGGTTTCAGATTTACATTAGCATAGAGCATATGGCCTTTGACGCTAGCTCTGCTCTACCGTGGCAGCTTGTGCTGTAATGTAGATGTAAAGGTTTTTATATTGTGACCATAATATTATGACCTTGACCCTGCTCATTTTTCATTGACCTGACCCTCTGTGAACTGGACTAGGACCTCCTTCTGACTACCCTCTGGACAACCCCTCTGACTTGATGCAGCGCTCATGAATAAGCTGGTGCCCTGCACTTGGCTTTCGAGTGGCACTTTATATATCTTGAGGTTACAATTACGATTAAGTAAAGTAAAGTTTCCATATGCCAAGGTGCAGTATAGGGAAGTATGCCTTCTCATTGCCTGCTCTTTGGCCCTTGGACTGACTATGGACGAAACCTGACGTCCTACATGAAGCCAGTGTATGGTAGGACATGCCATTTACCTCCTATAGCTTATGTCATGACCAATGCTACGCTCTGATAACAGACACAAGTGTGCATGAAGAATTTGTCCAGGGTTTTTACGCAGTGTCCTCTCAGCAAGTTTTTGATCCCAGGCCATGCAAGATACCAAGTGGACAACCTTTGCACAGTGATATGTGTTATATATAATGTGTAGTAATTTATGTCATGCCTCTTCTGATATCTAATCTGAAGGATTTCAGCCCAACTGTGGAAGAACAGATCCTAATTTGAGAAGGTGAACTTCAGTTGTAATATATATATATTGCTTGGGGGAACACCCAACAGTTTTGCCTTGGCATATGCTGGACCAGTCAAATGGAATTCCCTGTCAAAGGTGTTCCCATAACCCACTGTGCGTCAGTTTTAGAAAGCTTAATCTATTATGTGATTAACGCAGAGCTCGAGGGTACGCGTACCCTAAAATAGAATACGTTAAAATACGTACGTACCTTTCAAAAATAGAATACGCGTATGGTACGTATCATACACGAAAATTTTATTTATAGTTTACCCGGCGACCCATAGCCTACGTAGTACGTATAATCTGACATTAGTGCATTAAGTGCAATGTATGCTGGATAAACATAGACCTACAATATAGCATTGAAGCAATTTACTACACTGTATACTGGGTTGTCATTGTTTGCTTAAATTAAATTGAACATTGTTATAATGAGCAATGGCGTGGTTAACGTATTTTTTTTATTGTTTACGTACCCTAAAATAGGGTACGTTAAAATACGTACGTACCTTTCAAAAAATAGAATACGTATGGTACGTACCCTCGAGCTTTGGATTAACGTGTAGTTTTGGAGCAACACCATTAAATGTCCCATTACATTACCTTACATTGCACCACTCTGTGTGTGTGTGTGTGCGTGTGTGTGTGTGTGTGTGTTTTTTTAAATTTGGTTTTATTTCCCTTTCTATTGTACCCATGGAATGATACTTTATACAATATAAATAACGTGCCATTGTTGGAAATCAGGTGGTAGGTTTGCTGTCCTCTGGTCTCATCTTTGGATGCCTGTTACTAGTTTCTTTTGAATGACTAAATTTGTTGGTTATTGTTGTTCAAGAAACAACAAACATATATATAAACCCTGAATATGTATATATACATACATACATATTGTAATTGTAATTACGACAGTTTATATAGCATCGTCAGTAGCAAGCTACTTCAAGGATGCTTTAAGCACATACAGACTGCCAACTGTCTAAGAGCTCGATAGAATGTACAGTTTTAACTGTTTATACATAGGCCTACATGCATATGCGTACATACATACATACTATATGCTATCTGCTGGATGTGCTCCACTGGCTCCCTCTCCAGCAGCAGATCTCATATTGGATCATCGCTTTGGTCTGGTGTCCTTGCTGGACCTCACCCCAGCCTATCTTTGCGACCTCTGCTGCCCTACCTTGAGTGCTTGGGCTCGTTGTGTATATATGTATTTATATCTCTCGATGAAAGGGTGATCCTGCATGCTACGTGGGACCTTGGTCCTTTTGGGTTTTTCTTTCCCTGTTGTTCTCTGGTAACCCTCATTTTCATGTCTGACTTTATTTCATTTGAACTTGTGTCTGTTTGTTTTATGTGACCAATTAAAATTTATGGTTGTGGTTGTGGTTACATATGTATGTTTGTATGCACGTATGAGCATGGACTAACATATCTATGTGATATTGGGAAGTATTGGGTTACTGTGAACACACAATTCTGATAGTTGACTGTTTAGTGATCTATGATCGACTGTCTAGTTCCGTTTACAAGGGCTACAGAGTTTGTACAAGTATGCACACAGATGTATGTGCTGTCATATAATGCATAGAGCAAGCCATATTTTCATTTGTGCATATCGGAGTATTTTTATAGCACTTATTGGGGCTCAGTCTTAGGAAAACATGAGTACTGGCACACATGCACACACACAATTTATATGTAATACATATGCTTATGACATAACTAGACTTGACTATTGTTGCTCGCTGTATGCTGGCCTCCCTGCTGGTCAACAGGGATCCCTGGAACGGGTCCTATGTTCTACTAACTGCCTTATCAGCCATGTGCCGAAATTTGGCCATGTCTGTAGATACATGCATGACATTCTCCACTGGCTCCCCTCTGAGCAGAGGATTGCGTACTGGATAGCTGCCCAAGTTTGACACTGCTTACCTGCTCCTAGCCTATCTCTGTTGCCCTGGCCTTAGTGCTATGGACTCTCGATCCCTCCGCTCATCCGAACAGGGTCTCCTTGTCCCTTTTGCCTTTACCTCCACTAGGCAGAATCGCATTTTCTCGGTGGTGGGCCCCTCGACATGGAATGGCTTCCTCTGGAGCTATGCCTCTTTCCCAAGGCCCTCTCTTCTACGTTCTTTTCACACGTTAAGACTGTTCTTTTTGGCCGTGCTGGAGTCGGGAGCACCTCTGAGTAGTTTTCTTGAAGAGGCGCTATATAAATGTTTGATATGAATGAAGGAATTAATGAATTATTAATTACCAGGTATAGCTTCGTCTATAATACTATTACCTAATGCACAAGGTGTCAGCCAATGGTGCACCAAAACCAGACTTTAAACAGGTTAACATCCAGAAGATAAGTTGGCCAAGAAAGATACAGCCACTTGTGGATAAGCAGTTTGAGAAAAGATAAGTCGTACCGATAAGTAGAGAACAAAAATGACATAAGTTACTGAGCTGAATAAACAGATATAGGAAGCAAATTCCAGAATCTGGATCAAGCAGTTGAAAAGTTCATTCACCAATAACAGTACCTGGTAGTATAGTATAACGTATGAGTCATAGCCAAGAAAGGCAATCAGTGACCTTGTTGATTAGTGATAAAACTAAGGACTAAGGACTGATCTGAAGTACTGTGGTTGGCCACAGTTCAATGTTTTACATATCATCAGCCCCAGTTTTTGAAATAGATTTTTTTTGCTGAACAGGAAGCCATATAATGATTTCAGTACAGGGGTTATATTCATTCAGGAATTTATATAGCGCCCCTTCAAGGAAACTACTAAGAGGCACTCGACACACGCTGAGCCGTATTTTTAAGTATTATAATTATTAAAGTATTAGTTATGACTCTAGCTAAGGAATTCTGAATTTTCAGAAGCTTTTGAAAATTTAACTTTGTAATACCAGATAAAAGCGAGTTACAGCAATCTAGGTGACTAAGAGACCAATACATTCACTAGAGATACCATTGCAGACATTGGGATATGATGCCAAGTTCAGTGTAAGTCACAAATACGCATATAAAATGATTTACAAATACCACTGACAATACTGACATAGTCAGTGAGCAACATTTAAAGGTAGCAACAAAGTTATGAGCAGAACATGGCAACATTCAGTGTCAGACAGGTTAAGAAGAAACTTGCCAGCCACTGCACCTCTTCAAAGACAGTGGACATCAGATGTTTAGATGAAATGACTAGACAAATTGTCAGATGAAATGTATGTTTGTGTATGTGTATGTATAAGGGCGGCTGAAGTTAACGATTAATTAATCGATTAATCATTAATTAATTTTAACGATTAAATTTATTTTTAACGATTAATCGCAGACCGCTTGTCATATTGTCAACAAAACACGTTGCCCACTAGAACCTAGAAGTGATAACATGGTGGTTTATTATGTAATTGGTTGAAGGAAGACATTTTAACTAAAAAATATAAATAAGACTACTAATATGAACAAATAACTAAGTAAGTAAGTATATTCTTTAATAAAACCAATTGCATATCCACACTCTGGTGTACATACATCTTAACAACAATCAACAGTTAATGTCAATACTAGGCCACTAAGTAAGTAGTAACTACTGACTAGGCATAAATATTAATGATACTATTAAAAGATGAACAATGAATAATGTTAATTTTGCATTTATCAATGTTTATTGGGAAATACATCTAATCACAAGTTAACTATTAATTAATTGTTAAATTCTTAAATAGTTAACTGTTAAAATTTTTTTAATCATTAGCAGCCCTATCTATGTAACGTTCTCCTGTACTTTGTTGGATATTACACATGATACTTGTAGTTCAATCCACCCCCAAAGTTAGCAAGTAATTGGTCACGTAAGTTTATCATGAAACATCACACAGTTCTCCTCGGAAAATATGTATAGTATTACGTTAAAATCTGAATTCACAATGATATCATGTCAGTCAAAACTAACTAAATATTTTTGTCACCTATCATGCTGGTTATAGATGCTGGTTAATTAATTAGTTCTAGCAGTTACGCTACTACCTATAATCTACATCTCATAACATCTAATGTGGCCTTTAAATTCAACTGTACATATATATCTAAATAAGATAAATCCGTGTGGGTAGGAGAAATCTTTACAATGTATTTGTGTTTGTATGTATGTATGTATGCATGCATGTAGGTGTGTTTGTATGTATGCTTGTATGGGTGGTATGTGTAATTGTGTATGTATGTATGTATTTATGTTTATATGTATGTAAAACTGTGTATATTTATAAATATTTAGAGTATTTTATTGTATTCAAACAGCATGTCTTATGTATGTATGTATGTATATATGTATGTATGTATGTATGTATGTATGTATGTATGTATGTATGTAAGACATAACTAAGTCTGATGAATCTCTTCTGAAGTAGTGCTATATAAATTTGCAGTTACAATTACCATTACTTCCACTGCTCTTCCTTAAAAGGGGCTAAATAAATGCTGAGATAAACGTGTCAGGTGTATTTCTGTACAGATAGTGCATGTGTGGGAGTCTGTAATTGATAGTTGACCTTATCAATGCACATGACTGCTGCTCTAGTTGCATGTGCGTGTCGGAGACAGAGACAGGCAGACAGACAGACAGGCATAGGCAGACAAACAACAGAGACACAGAGAAGCGGACAGAGAAAGATATTCTTAATGAGTGTATATCCTGCTCGTGATTATGGGATTGTCCATTTGTAGGCTTCTTGCACTGCTTCGCTCCAATTCCAGTAGGGTGACTCAACTGTGAGCCCTTACAATGTCAAGATTAATCAATCATCATTAAGTTTTATGTAAGACTTCCTCTTACCCAGTCAGAAAATCTCCCTCCTCAAGAACTGGCCCTTCCCAGAAACCCAAACATAAGATAAGAACTTTAAGAAGTTGTTACCTATCAGTCTCAGAGCTATCGTGGCCCTTGCCATCAACCCTGCAATTCTTGCAAAACTAAGGCAGGTTTGTGACCCCTTCATCAGCTTGCCAAGTTGGCAATTCTGATAAAAGTAAGTCAAGTTTCTTACCCTTGCCACCGGTTCTACAACCTGGCCATTTTTGCATTTAACGGTACCTAGCCGATTGTTAGAGTGCTCTGCCTGTAAAGTGAAGAGTATGGTTTGAGCCTCCTCTCATATGGTCACGCACAATTGCTCAGCGCCCTTCGACGTTCTGGTGAATGGTTGCATGTGTGCACTTCTGAAATTTGAAAGGAGGGCATATCACTCTTATCTTAATAAGATATATAAGAAATCTTATCTTAACTAACTAGTGCTGTTGTCCTTATTTCCTTGTTGCTGAAAGGTTGTCTGATTGTTAATTACTGTTGCCTTGATTGTGCATCAGTTGAAAGATTAAAGTAAATCTAGTAATTTTGCAATCAAGACCAAGACCACAAGGTCCAAGACCAAGTCCAAGACCTAAGCATCAAGGCCAAGAACCCAAGATCAAAACCAAGACATTCCGGATTCATGGCAATTTGTTATTCTTATTTGTGCCAATATAAAGTCAGTTGAATGACCAAGAAACCGGTGATTAATACAAGTTTGAAGCCGAAAATAATTAATGACATCATTAAATTATTTGTCTTTTATATTTTTGAATAACAAGTCATACAGAGTTTTGTCCCTGGGTATTGTCCTGGAGATCTTGTAAAGCAGTTCTTGTTTACCAGCCTTGCCGTGGACCAGTGCTTTTCAACATAAACTTACATATGTGACATGTTATGATGTTATATATATAATTAACATTTAAATTTCATAATATTGTCATTATAATTTTGTTACTGTTCAATTGGCAGTAGTAGGACGGATCGGCGTCTAACAGACTGCCGCCATACAGTTATAAAATTGACTCTTGTTTAACTTGTTATCATGTGTTCCCAGTGGTTAAATTGCTCATCCAGAGGTGGTGGAACTCCAGATATTTACAAGTCTAAAACGTAAGCCTATTTGGCGAATTCATAACCGACATATTCGCTATTTGCTATTTGGATAATAAAATGTCTTCAATACTATGCATACTGATTATTATGCATGAGCACTGTTATTGAATAAGTTTGTTGTAAGTAAATGTGAGAACATTTATTATTTATTTGAGTGCAATCAAAATAATTATCATTCCACACATCCGGGTAACCAATCACATGTGGGCTGGTACCAGGCTGTGAACCACAGTTTGAGTAGCACTGATGTAAAGATTATAGTACAGCTAAACTCCATGAACAGGTGCAGATGTCATTGGGATCTAAAAAGCCTTTCCAGTAGGGAAAATTCCGTAAAATTCCTGATCTGAAGTGTTTGTCCAACTGTGACTGCATCAGTAATACTATTCACTTGAACATCGGCTGTCATAGTTGACTGTGCGTCAGTGCATGTTTTAACGGATTTCGACTACTGGGACCAGTGGCCTAAGTAGGGGTTCGTGCGGCCGGGATAAGTAGGGATTCGTGCGGCCGGGATTTTCTTCAAGAGTCTGGAAAATTTCTTCATCACTTCCCCAAAATTTCTGATGACCTCTTTTTTTTTGCTTTTCCTCGTTTATGTGATAGTTTAGTAACTATTCGTGCCTGATTTCTTTCTTTCCCACAAATATTGTCAGCCAGTAGCCTCTGATTTTGCGCCCCCTCTGTGCTACGGCCCACGGGGCGGCTACTACACTGACTGGTGGGACAAAGTCTCCTACTATAATTCCAATGTTATTGGAAACTAACATGAAATTAGAGTATTACCTACGACAAATCACAAAAACTACTGGGACAAATCCTAAAAACTACTGGGACATTTGTCCCAGTAGTTAAACAGTTAAAATATGCACTGCTGTGCGTCTAAGTTGTCTTGTTGCCTCTTATCGTTGACCTCTTAAATAACAGAGGATCCTTTTGCATTTTGCTTCAGTAGATATAGAACAATGAATGCTCCAGTTGATCTCAAGACCAAAGGCAAAAGACCAAGACTAAGATCGTAGGTTCAGGAGCAAGACCGTGACAAAGACAGGCGTATTAAGACAAAGACCATATTTGCAGACAAGAAGGCCCTTTCTCATTTTGCTTTGGTATTTATAAAACAAACAATCAATACTCCGTCCAATTGATCTCAAGGCCAAGTCCAGAGGCAAAAGAACAAGACCAAGAGTGTGGCTGAGGACCAAGACCCTGACCAAGACTGGAGTTTAAAGACGAACACCAATTTTTTTTAGAGACCAAGGCATGGTCTTGAAACCCTATCTCTGAATCTATGGGCTGTGGTTGGAAGACGTTTTTTGTTATTGCTGTTGTCATAAACAGGAACTTGAGGTGCAGCAAAGCAACTTCCAGGTAATGGTGCAGTTAGGTATCCAAATGTTTGAAGCCAGTGAGAAATAATTAAATTTAAGGCAGGCTTTTGAAGGCAAAGGCTTGATTCAGGCATGTTTGAAACATGATGGAAAACAGCCGTGAGCAAAAGTCTAGTTGGAAAAACCTGTAGGTTGGAGGTAGCATCAGAACAAGGCATGAGTGATGTGGGTATGAAGTCCATCAGAGAAGACTCCGAGTAATGCTATGATTTAGAGACATAACTTCAAACTAGGTTATAGGTTGCATGTTATTAAAAGCAGTTCCTGAGAACGCAGTCAAACAGTAGATCATTCCGTATTAAATTAGCAAAACATTGAGTAGTTTTACAATTGAGAATGTTAATTTTGTTTATAAAAATGAAGCAAATTTCAGATTCCGTGTTCTCACTCCATAGCTCTGAGCAGTCGAAGCTGACAACTTCATTCTGTCCCATTAGTTGTCATCGTTGTTTTGTGGTCCTCCCACAAAAAAGCAAGCTTGTGATTGGTTTAGATTAAGAATGTCGGCTGTAGCAGGATGACCTGTGGCATGGGGGATATTATCCAATGCAAGTGTAACAGGGAGACGGTTGAATGGTAAATCATTTTGGAATGGTTTGGATGATAGTACTGTCTAAGTGGACACTATCACAGCTTTTAAGAGAAAGCTAGGACAGACAGGCTATTTAGCAGTACAGGTTAACTTGCAGTGGTTCCAATACAGACTACACATCTTCTGAACCACTTAAAACCCTTGTTACGTTACCCTTGTTATGTTAAATGTATAGCCTTGATGTTCAAGGTGACTACTGTTGCGTGCTGAAGGAAGAAGTTTTCATGGGTAGATGTCCTTTTGATGTAAACTGGGACATTAATTGTGTGGTTGCAGGTTTATTTTTTGTCGCTGCGCTGGTCAGATGGCAGAGTTTCGGAAGTGGAAAAACCTCACTCAGCGTTCATTGAACTGAGGGTAAGATACTGCAATAGCTCTTAGGGTAATTTTGATTTAACTGCTGTTGACTCAGTTAACACACTTCAGAAGAGTGTCTTTAGAAACATCTATGTTAACTTTATCACTGTCGGAGCTCTAAAGTTGTTTGATCTCCTTACTGGTTTGGAGAATTTAGCAACTCTTATCTTGCTAACTTGTGCTGAAGGTAAAGCAGAGAAAATTCAACTAAATCTGAGACCTTCATGCTTGTGTTTGCTAGCACTGACCCTTCTTAAGCCATAGATGCTTAGTTGATTAGAGGGAAAAAGAGTGGAAATCATGTCTCTTCTATCTTTCACATGTCTTTGGCAATGTTGAATCTGTTGACCCTTTTCAGGGGTACACACTAGTCTATTGACTAGAGTGCTGGTGAGGTATAGGGGCCCAAATTCCCACCAGGGCAGAAACTTCTTTCAAGATTTCGGTTCCACTTGTGCCCCCTAGCCAGCTCAGCTATAACAAGTACACTAACGGTATACTGTTGGTGGGAAGATCAGACGGTGACGGAGCGGACTGGCCACCCGTCATCATGCCGAGGCTAAGAAACTAACGCCTCATATTCATTCATTAATTTCGAACATTTGTATAGCGCCCCTTCAAGAAAACTACTCGGAGGCGCTCCCGACTTCAGCACGGCCAAAAAGAACAGCTTAAGGTGAGAAAAGAACATATGAGAGAAGGTCCTAGGAAAGAGGCGAAGCTCCAGAGGGAGGCCATTCCAGGTCGAGGGACCCACCACCGAGAAAGCGTGGTTCTGCATAGTGGGGGTTCTGGCAAAAGGAACAAGTAGGAGACCCTGTTCAGATGAGCGTAGGGATCAAGGGCCCCTATAGCATTAAGGACAGGGCAGCAGAGCTCGCGAAGATAGGCAGGAGCGAGATCCAATATGCAGCGCCAGACTAGTGCATCTAACCTATACGAAATCCGCAGTTCATAAGGGAGCCAGTGGAGAACATCGCGCATGTAACTAGAGACATGGCCAAATTTTGGTATGCGGCCGACAAGGCGGGCAGCAGAACGCAAGATCCTTTCCAAAGCACCCCAGTCGAACAGCCGGGAGGCCAGCGTAGAGCGAGCAACAGTAGTGAAGTAACGATTGTAACGAAGGCATGAATAAGAGTGGAGGTAGCAGAAGCAGCTGCCTCTCAGGCTTAGCTTAAGGGAGTGCTTTTCTTCTTCCTCTTCATATGGTGAATTAGAGGTACGTACTTCTTGTTTGGCTTTGTTCATTGTAAGTATCTGATTTCTCATCTTCACCATGCACTGAATTTCATGATGTTGATCATCTGGTATATTTTGTGGCCTCTGCTTTCCTGTGATGTCTTCCCTTGCCGTGTTTCGCCATGATTGTATTTTCTCGTTGCAACGTCTTGTTGTACTGCATTTCAGACGTTTTTGAAGAAAACTTTCTACAGTGACCGACGAGATCTACAGATACCTGAAGTTCCTGGTAAGTTTCATGACATTGTTATTCATTTTTGTGGCATGTTGATTTGAAAGATAAAGATTACTTTGCCTTTATTCTGTGTATTTGCGTATCGTGACTTCTAATGCCAAGGCATCAAATACTCATACTAAGTAATCATGCTTCGAGGACTTTCGGAAGGTCCATATGAAGTTCCATCCATCTGAGAAATGGGTTGAGTTAACTTCTTTGGCATCTCAAAGTGGGCACTCGACCAGACACTTTGCAAAGTTTGTTAAGTTAAGCTGGGATTATGCTTATGCAAAGCTGGTGAAGTTAAACTGAGGCTACACGAGATAAACGTTCAACAAGTCAACAACTCTGTAAATTTGATTGTCTTACATTTCTGTTCGGTTGTGTAGGTTGCTCTGAGCATAATTTTTACTTGTCATTTTCTGATGATGTTTTGGCCATATGAAAAATCATTTCACTTTTGCAAAGAGTTATTTGTAATGTCACATCTCACATACTTCAAACTTTCTTGGTTTCACTAGCAAGTTATTGTATCATAATCATGATCATTATCTCAAAATTTCGACAGCCCCCAAAAAAGTGAAGTTGCGGGAACCAGCTTATTCACAGGCACTAAGTCAAAATATAATCGATAGGCAGGGCAGTTAAATAGGTTCGGGGTCAAGAACCAACGGGGTCAGGCAGGCAGACAGACAGTGCCCTGAATTTCTAGCCAAATGAACTACTGTAATTCACTTCATCTTGTTATAACCCACAGAATGTTGCAAAACTATATACCGTATACTATACATGCTTTCTTTCTATTGATATTCAGTTGCATATACTTTTTTGTGCATTGTACTGTACTCCAAGAACAGTCTTCCACTCAAAATAAATCCTATCTTGTCATAGACCACTCAGAAAAAAATGTCAAACCATCATAATTCACATCTTGTTAAGTCTGCCAGATCTGATGTTTATGCTCCTTTTTAATAGGGATCTCAAAAGACGCTATATAATAGCCATATACATTAAATGTAAACATGCGCATAAACATACATACATACATACAAACCAACATACTTACAAATGTGCCTGCAGAGACCAGGTGAACAATCACTCTAGGCTGGTTGAGCAACGGTGAACGATTGCAAAATTGCTAACAACCAATTCTCAACTCCTTGGGACTTTTTAAAGGTTGCTGAGTGCAAATACCAACCACCATCTGACACACCATTTGCCTGTCTGGCCTTTGACCTGGAACCGATATTGACCCTACCTGCCTATCGATTTTGTTTTGACTGAGCGCCTGTGAATGAGCTGGTTCCCCAACTTTGCATTTTGGTCACCATACAGATCTCGAGATAATAATTACGAACAGTTTCCTTAGCCAGGCAACATAGGATGGACAAAGTGCAACTAATTGGGTGAAACTTGCAGTCTATTTTGCACTTAGTTGATAATTTATTGTTAACTTTGACAATTTATGATGATTGTTAGACAATTAAACATTACAGCAAAGGGATAACTGTTAATTTTCTCAAAATATGTACAGTGTAGAAAATGGAACGGCTAGGAAATAACAACGAAAACAAAACTAGATATAGCCTAGGTTATGATAACAAAAACTCTTCCCATATGCTGTTGAAAATGCAATTACAGGAGACACTAATTAATTGTTTTTGTGTTATTTATTGCACTTGTTAAGAGTTTATAAATGGGCACATGCGTAACAGAAGATAGATATGGGTGATGAGATGATGTATAACGGGAGGTGAGGTAAAGGGAGATGAGGTAAGGGGAGATGAGGTAGCCAGCTGAAGAGGTAAGGGGAGATGAGGTAGCCAGCAGAAGCTGCAGAAGAGGTAAGGGGAAATGAGGTAGCCAGCATAAGAGGTAAGCAGAGATGAGGTAGCCAGCATAAGAAGTAAGGAGAGATGAGGTAGCCAGCTGAAGAGGTAAGGGAAGATGAGGTAGCCAGCAGAAGAGGTAAGGGAAGATGGCAAGGGCAGGTGAGGAAAGGGGAGATGAGGTAAGGGGAGACAAAAGTTAGGGGAGATGAGGTAGGGGTGAGGTAAGGGGAGGTAAGCTAAGATGAGACGAGGTTAAGGGGAGATTACGGTAAGGGAGGGGAGGTAAGCGGAGATGAGCTAAGGGGTTGTCAGGTAAAGGTAGGTGACGAAAGGGGACGTGAGGTAAAGAGAGGTGAGGTAAAGGGGAGATGAAGGTAAGGGGTGATGAGGCGAGGTGAGATGCTGTAGGGAGAGATGAGGTAAGGGGAGATGAGGTAAAGGGGAGATAGGTAAAGGGGAGGTGATGTTAAGGGAGGTGATGTGAGGTGAGGTAAGGGGAGGTGAGTTAAGGGGAGGTGAGGTGAGGTAAGGTGAGGTATTAAGGGGAGGTGAGGTAAAGTTAAGGGTAGATTAGGTTAGGGGAAATGAGGCAGGGTGAGATAAGGTCAGGGAAACGAGAAATGGTGAGATAAGGTAATGGAGGTGAGATACAGAGAGGTTAGGTAAGGCAGTGGTGCTAAGCAGTTGAGAGTGAAGGACTTGCTCAGTGTCTTTACACAGTGATCGTCTGTGTGGAGACTTGAACCCGTAACCTCCACATTACAGACCCAGCGCTGATTAGCTACTGTGCCCCACGCTGCTTATATGTATAGTTAATTAGTTCCTTTGTGTAAATCGTTTCTAGCTCTGAAAAAGTTTGAGATTGGTACGTCGGCGAAAAAAGACGAGAAGAAGAAGAAATTGGTTGAAGAATTCTGTATGGTAAGAAGTCGTATTAATTTTCTGCATGAACTTCCATGAAGATGTTCTTACCGAGAACAATGTACTCTAGATCAGTGCTTCCCAAACTTTTCAGTGCCACGGACCGGCAGGAATTAACTTTTGAACGGTGTCACGGACCGGCAGGAATTTTTCAACTGCAGGAGGACCGGTGCCAAATTTATTAATTATTTTTCATTTTCGTTTTTGATCGCCTAGTGTATTAAAATTGATTTAAAGGCATGTATAGCCAATTCTATGACTCTATTGCCCTTTAAATGCTAGCCTAATAAGTCTTTTTTCTTATGACTTTTAAAAATATAATAGTCATTTCTTGATTCTGAGACAATTTGACCAGTTTCATGACTCACTTTGCGGACCAGCAACTGAGGACTCGCGGACCGGCACCGGTCCGCGGACCACCACTTTGGGAAGCACTGCTCTAGATGTCCAGTTACTCATGCATGATGCAGCAAAGTTCAAACAACACTGGATCATATGTTACGTTTTTTAAACTTCTGATAAGTAGGCCTACTGTAGAAATACAGTTATATTACTTTACACTGCTTTACATTACATTTGGGCAGTTTGATAATCTAAATTTGACAACTGGCAGATCCAGAAATTTAAATTAAGAAAAGGTTGTGAACTGTGAAGCAAGTAAACCAAGTATGTTTAGTTTTGAGGACTTTTACTCCGTCATCATCAACTTGCCATGACCTTTTCTCTGCCTTTTTTCACCAATTTTATAATTTCCACTACTTCTTCAGATATTTGCTTTGTGTTTAGTTCAGTGGCGCTACGAAGGGTTTCAGCACCCAGGGGCAAGAGTTGATGACTGTGCAGTGCATATTTTAACTGTATAACTGCTGGGACAAATGTCCCAGTAGTTTTAGGATTTGTCCCAGTAGTTTTGGTGATTTGTCCCAGTAGTTTTGGTGATTTGAGGTAATACTCTACTTTCAATGTTAGTTTCCAATAACATTGAAAGTAGTGTAGCAGACTTTGTCCCAGTAGTCTAAATCCGTTAAAATATGCACTGTGACTGTGCCCCTTTTTAATTTTCTTGTTGACTTTTAATCGTTCTTGTCATAGTGCTGTGTACCACTGGAAGCTAATTTTGCGCCCCTTGTGCTGCGCCCGGGGGCGGTTGACCCCTCTGCCCCGCCTTCGTTACGCCACTTGTTCAGTTTCCAAGGATATTCTGATGACTTGTTTTAACATGCGACCTTCACACATGTCACATACCCGTCATAAATCAAGTGGGCCATGATCGCAGTTTCCCTCAATATACGCCTTCGCAAAGACAATTATCGTCAACAACCGATTTCTTTGCAGCCGGCGGCATTCGATTGTTTTCTTTTTGGACAATCACTTATGACGTATTTCAGCGGGATCGCGCGTCAAATCCCCGTCATTTACAGTCGTATAGCTTCTGGCAGAACATTCAGCGCAGACGACTTAGTCGTGAGTCGTATACAACAGTTGATCTACTACGGCCTGGGATTATTATAACTGAAGGGATTCGAAACGGACGAAAATTGGGTCATTGCCCTAGATTATGTCTGTGACTCTGATTTTAGGCCTACATCCGGGACCTTTGCAGGTCAGATCAGTTTTAGTCCCGTTTCTTTTCTGGACGATTGTCGTTACGAAACGAAAGCGACTTAATTCAATAAAAATATTTGCAACGTATGTATCTTGTAAATTACTAAAACAACGTCGAGAAAGGTAAATCTATAATTACATCAAGGATGATTGCCTTTCTTTGGTATTCATGAATAAACAAGATGCCATTCTTCAACTTTATAACAAGCTTTTGCCTTTGGCTGTATTGCTTTATGTTGCTTTTCTGCCTAGCTGGAATAATAAAAGGTGCTAATAAAACATGCAATCTGTGTTACAAGCATTGCAAAATTAGTAGAAATGCTTAATGGTCCATCTTTCCAGGCTTCTTAAGTGCTGTGAGAGCATTAACTTAGCACATACTTTCTGTGTACAGTAGACCAACTGTTGTATACGATAAAAGATAGCTGTATGTCCTGCTAGCTATTATATAGAAGTCCATGCCTGGACCCTCCCTCCACTTTCACCACGCTCTAACCGCCCGGTGTATTGTATATCTTAACAAGTAGGCCCAACCCGCAGTTTCGTATCGTTCGACCGTTGCTGCACGCGGAAGGGAGATGTGCAGTGCGCGTGGATATAATAATATTTTTTATGGGAGCCCCAGACTGTCGTCACCGGCCCAGTTGGTTCGTCGGGGTTTCGGGAAGGGAACTTGCTATGACGTCACGAATTTAGAATTTGTGTGACGTCATTCGAGGAAATGCGTTTGAAGTCGGTTCAGTTTACAGTTCTGAGAAAACCGATATTCCATTCTGATGGTCAAATGGGTTCTATATGGTTCCCATATTATGGGAATGTGGGTCCTATGTGGATTGCAGGCTGTCTGTTCTGTTAGTAGTTAAGATTTATGTCTTCTGTCATTTGTGTGTTCTTGTGAATTGTTTCAGTTGCATAACTGTACACCGTAACCGGTTGCGGTTGGTCAACCGGATTGTTTCAATAAAGAAAATATTATTATATTATACGGGCTCCATGTTGGCATGCTGGCAGGTTGATTAGTCCCACATAGCGCACTGGCTGGCGAATTTAATGATAACATTGGGAGAATCGATCCATAATTTTTCAGATTTGAATTCATCATAATGTTACTGTATAAAATATTTAAGGGTGAGTTTTAGGACATGAGGGTTAGGGGAGGTAGAGTGGGGATTGGCAGAGCAAGAGGGAGGGGAGGACATATCTTCAATGCCATAGATTCTGAACCAGTGAGACGGGAAGTGTATGGTCGTCTGAATGACTCATTATGTGATTTGCTAGTATCTCGTTATCTGGTTGCCTAGTTGTCTGGTTTCCTTGTTATCTGGCTGCCTTGTTGTCTGGTTGCCTGGTTATCTGGTTGCCTATTTGTTTGGTTGCCTAGTTGTCTGGTTGCCTAGGTGTCTGGTTGTCTGGTTTCCTTGTTATCTGGTTGCCTATTTGTTTGGGTGCCTAGGTGTCTGGTTGTCTGATTTCCTTGTTATCTGGCTGCCTTGTTGTCTAGTTGTCTAGTTGTCTGTTTGCCTTGTTGTCTGGTTGCATAGTCTGGTTGCCTAGTCGTCTGGTGTCCTAGTTGTTTATGGGTGCCTAGCTGTGTGGTTGCCTGGTTATCTGGTTGCCTAGTTGTCTGGTTCCTTGTTGTCTGGCTGCCTTGTTGTCTGGTAGCCTAGTTCTCTGGTTGTCTAGCTGTCTGCTTGCCTGGCTATCTGGCTGCCTTGTTTTCTGGATGCCTAGTTGTCTGGATGCCTAGTTGTCTGGCTGCCTTGTTGTCTGGCTGCCTTGTTGTCTGGTTGCCTAGCTGTCTTGTTGCCTAGTTGCCTAGTTGACTGTTTGCCTAGTTGTAAGCTTTTTTGTTTGACTGGGTATTAAACTGTTTGTGCAGTTTCATGGTTAACCATCTATTGAGACTGCTGTTAGGCCTGTATCTTTGCACCTCAGCCAATCGTTTGGAACCCCAAAGAGTGGTTGACCTCTAATTGATCTGGTTCTGTTTCTATAGCAACTGTCGAAGCTTCCGGAAGTTGAAGGAAAGATCAGTCCGGTGCGAGAGTTCTTTGCAGCTTACGACGATTCTGGGGTCTATAAGTTGGCTGCTGGCTTAGAAGACGACGGGGCTTACAGGTAAGCCACCCCACACACCACTCAGGGGTAGTACAGGTCTAAGGATGCAGCTTAACGCTGCTTATTTCAGTTCATTTTAGACAGCCATTCATCCAGTGCTTTTGAGAGGACCTTAAAAAGAGCAACATTGTTGTCTTCATACTTACTTGTACCCACAAATATACAGATATATAATTAAATACATGTGAGAGCTGCAAATTTTAAGAAATCTTTTCTCACCATTGCCCCTGAACCACCGAAATACTTTGCATACATGTACATATACTTACTTACTTACTTACTTACATACACTGCATGATGCCCGAATTTACATCTGTCTTTGGCGACCGTCTGAACCGGTCACAAGAGGGCTTTCTGCTGAGGCAATAAAGGCAATGAGAGACATTGTCGACCTGATCGGAAATAGAAACTTTCAACGCCTTGTTTTGACGGACTGCTTGATTGGTCTGAAATCCCTGCAACAATTTATTTGCAAGTCTTTGAGCATTTCCAAAGCAGTGCTTACAGCTTTTGAGATTTTCCGGAAGGGTGCGATATAAATGTTAAGCAGCTCAACTATTAATACTATTAGTAGTAGTAGTAGTAGTAGTTGTTGTAGTAGTAGTTGTAGTAGTCATAGTAGCAGTAGTAGTAGTAATTCTATGGATAATTTTTGAATTCCTGAGAGATCTGAGATACCTCAGGCAAAAACATAATATCACTGTTATCTCTCATATATCGGGAGACAACAGATAGGATTTTCTTCTTTCATTGCTATCTATAGCTATCCAGCGCTTCAATGCAGTCGCTTTTTGTAGCACCTTTTCCACATGTAAGACATCTGCAAAGACTAGCCATTCTAGAACAATTTGTGCAATCCTGATTAAAAAATAAGTAATTATAATTACATCTGCCCCTTCAAGATTTCTAGCCATTCTAGAACTGAATCGGAGTTTGTGAGCAATTCCTGAGCGGCGGCTTAGGTGGATTCGAACCCGCAACCCTCCGGCTAGGCAGTAATTATAATTACATTAATAATGATACGGTTGATACCATTTCTAATGGTCTGTGTGACTTTGTGACTGCGTAGCAATGCAGAACTTATGGACATCGAAGTTTCAAAGACGGGGGGACGTCTGCCTCAAGAGAAGGTCAAAGGTAACAACGCTAGATTTGACCTGACCCAGTCTTATCCGATCTGGTGAAATGTTATCTAGGACTAATCTTGTGTAATCTCATCTGTGGCCTAAAATCTTTCTAATACATGTGTCTTGTCTCTTGTAAAGCAACCATCAACTGATGATTTGTGCATTATCCTGGAGGTTTCCTCTTTCAGTTTTCAGATTACAGGGATGGGCAGTAATTGAAATTATGTAATTGAAATTTAGTTGTACGTAATTGAAATTACGTAATTGAAATTACGTAATTGAAAGTACTTGAAATTGCACAATTTGTAAAGTAAGTAAGTAAGTAAGTAAGTATATTCTTTATTAAACCAAATGCATATCCGTAATTTGTTAATTTGTAATTCAATTACATTTCCCATGTATTTTGTCATTTGAAATTACATTTCATGTCCCAAAGTAATTTGTAATTCAATTACATTTTCAGTGTAATTTTCCCATCCCTGTCAGATTACACCTATTCTCATCTAATCTAATTTGGCTGATTTAGTTGTAGTCTAATCTAATTCATATACTTTTTAACCTGTGTTCATTAGAATTTACCAAAGTGCGATTAGCAATTAGTCGATCAAGAAATTACTTACTTTTACTTACTTAATTAAATGTCTTCTGAGACCATTTTATGATGCAAACAAATCATTGTGTGCTGAATAACCTAACAATGGTTCAGTTTAGTGATGTAATCAAATTGAATATAATCCAATCGAAATCCATCAAAATCTATCGTTAATCTGATGTAGACACTTCTCTAGCACTAGTTTATAATGCGCTGACCCTGAATCGATTCATTGATGAACCACTTGTTTGTAAAAGTCGGACATTGTAATTGTAACAAAGACAGTTTATACAGAAGCGTAAATAGATTTACAGTGTTGACTGTTGGTGTACGGATTTTGAGCCTCTCTGTGAACAGCTTGGAATTTTTCTTGTTATGCTTTAACACAGGAACAAAGGCAAACGAGAAAAATAAGTCAAAGGAGAAAGGAGGACAGGATGGAAAACAGTCGCAGGGAAAAATCAACGGATCTCCAAAGAAGGAGGAAACGTACGGCAAAACGACTTTGAACTTTTTATTTTGTTTATTAAATTTTGTATACAGTATTCATTCATTCATTCTGGAGATTTATATAGCGACCCTTCAAGAAATCTACTCAGGAGCGCTCCCAGCCCAGCCATGGCTGAAGTACAACTGTAGTTGATATTACCCTCCTTCCAAATTTCAGAAGTGCACACGACCATACAACAGAACATTGATGGCACAGAGCAATTGTGCGCGATGGACTTGCTCAAGGTCCTTACACAGTAACTGCCTCAGGCGAGGCTCAAACCCGTACTCTCGGCGTTTCAGGCCAAGTGCTCTAACCAAATCAGCCACTGTGCCACACCTTTTTTTGTATGTTTCTCGGTGCTTAATTCAGCACTCATTAAGTGTCTATCAAATCTCTGCTTGTTCTGGCCTTAGGGTGTCAAGTTCATTAATTAAGAACAGAATGTTGACCAATTAGCAAACAATGCTAAGGGAAACCACCGCTGGCTGTCTCCCACGCACATACGTAGAGCCCAGTTAATAGATTTCCATACAGAGTTGGCAGTTGACAGATTGGGACACGGTGGCCGATCTTGGGACATAGTAGCTGATTGGTTAGAGCCCTCACCTTGTATCGCGGACACTATGGGTTTCAGCCTCCCTGGATATGGAAACTGTAGGGACCTTGAGCAAGTCCCTCGTTCGCTATTCATTCAGCGCCATTTATTGATGCTTGATCATTAGATTGTGATGCTTTAAGAGGAATTTTGGAAGAAAATATTGCTGTTGGATAATTGTAATTGCATTGATTCTTGCACAAATGAAAACCATGCAAAACCTATGTTATTCAAGATGGTCTGTCCTCTGTCCCTGTGACAGTGTTCTGTCCGTGTGGCTTTATATTTGTCAATTTATTTATGTATGTATGTATGTATCAGAGCACTTTTGTAGCATCCTGTAAGTAACTCACATGGGCACTCCAGCAAGGTTACCTAGGATTAACCATGTAGCAACTGGTACAGAACAAACTCAAAGGGGCTCTCCCAGCATGAGTCTGTCCTCTCTCCGAGGATATACATGTAGTTGAGTTTTGTGTACTCGTTTTATTGCTGAGTCTGTTAGTGGGTGCTACTGGAGCAGAAATGTTGGAATATCTTTCTGTCCTTGAGGTTATTTGCATTTCCAAGCTCTAGATTGACAGTTAAGCATAATTAATTAATCATTTAGACAAAGGCGAATAATTACAAATGATGTTGAATGTTTTCAGTCCAGCAGACTTAAGCACACTCTACGCGGAAGTCAACAAACCAAAATCACTAAACTACATCGAAGTCGATCTCTCATCCACAGGAAAAGGTGAAAGGTAAGTGTAACATTATTTCTTATATTATTATTTTTTAAATTATTTATTATTGGTATTAATTAATAACTTCTATAGTGCCATTGTCTAACAAGGGATCCGAGTCATTTCGACTGATTATTTCGTCTTAATGCAGAATTTGCTTAATAATTTCGAACATGTTGGTGTTTGCTGGCGTCTGGCGCTATGTTTGTGTACACCAGACTTGTAATTGTGTGGGTCTAGAACTCTTTGTAATCATAAGGTCGTAGAACTCCTTGTAATTGTAAGGTCCTAGAACTCCTTGTAATCACTAGTTCCTAGAAGACCTGTGAATTCACCAAGTCATATTGCAAGAATGAATGGTATATATATATATATTCGTTTAATTGAGAAAAACAATCTGACAAAAACGCAGAAGTGCTAACATGAGTGATAATGGATAATTAAAATTCATTAGAAGATTTTAGAATAAACTAGTAAATATTTTTATATAATGATCTGGGAATAAATTGAGAGTTGTCCTTGGGTGGGAGAGTATGGTTGTGTGCTTTGGTACAGTTTCAAGTCATTCCATCCATGGCACATCAATCACCGCACTACAAGTCATCCATCCACCAAGACCTGTCAACCAGAGTCACAAAATTCACAAAGTCTCTCAGTTGTGTGACCCGTTGCTGTGTCGTTACTGTGTTGTAGGCTTCTGAAGAGTTTATAGATGGTTGTGGTAATTGCCAATTTATATAGCACCACTTCAAGAGAAACTCATTATAGAGCTGCATAAACAAGGTTACCATTTTACAAATTACCTTTATGCTTCTGAGTAGCTTATAAGCAGGTAATTGTAATTGTTATTGAGCATTTGTATGTTGCCACTTCAAGAGCAAACTAATTATGGTGCTCTCTGCGCTAGCCTATAATATGTCTTTGGCTAACTTTACCTTTAAGGCAAGTGTTTAGTTCATATGTTTGCATATTTTGTTAGGTTGAATCATGGAACACCTGCACCTGAAACATTGTATGCAGAAATTGGGCCGTCAGCTCCTGAGGCTCCCAAGACATGTCCTCCGGTCGTCCCACCTTCCAAGGTATGCACTTTAACCCTTTAACGACGAGCTGCCTATGGTTTCCCATACATTTTAGTACACGCTCATCGTTAAAGGGTTAAAGTAATGTCTAGCACCGGGAGACACTGGCCTCAATGCTTGGGAGCACGCCTTGACTGGCTATTATGACCTACGTGTTTATGTATGTGCATATGTATCTATGTATGTGTGTATGTAGGTTTGTATGCATGTATTTGTTTATGTATGCATTTATGTATGTGTGTATGTATCTATGTATGTATGTCTGTGTGTATATATGTATGTATATATATGTATGTGTATGTATGTATCTATATATGTAATTATGTATGTATGTTTGTATGTATGTGTATGTGTCTATGTACTGTTTGTCAATGATCTTTTGTGTTTGTTTTACAGTTCATTCAGGTACAATGCAGTATGAGTGTAATATATATGTATATGCGTATGTATCTATGTACATGTGTATGTATGTAAGTGTATGTATATGTGTATGCCTGTGTGTGTCTATGTATGTGTGTGCTTGTTTGATTATACCTGCACTTTTGCAATGCACAGCATCACAGCATTGCATTGTGCCCAATCGTCCCCAATGTTTCTGAAACCCAATTTTTTTTATTCCTTCACAAACTGTCTTAAACTTCACTCATTACTGACCGTCAAATGCTTTGATATCCAGCTGCATTTCTCTCTGGCTTCCTCGTTTTAATTTAAAATGTCCTGCTGTTCTTTTCTTTCCCTACTCTATTTTACCATACCTTAGGCTTAAGTGCTATGCTAACTTTTGCAATACCTTTTTTGCTTGCATTTTTCATTATCTTGCCTACCTACATTTGCCCTGCTCTACTACCGGTATGCCTTTCCCTGTCCTACTTCACCTCACCTTACTTTGCCTCACGTTACCTTGGCATATACCTTGACCTGACCTTTGCACCTTATCCTACCTTGCCTTGCCATCCAATTTACCATGCCTACGGTACCTTTTGACTTTATCGTATCTTATCTAAACGTTTATAAAAAAGCGCCTCTTGAAGAATAGCATCCTATGATACCCTAACATTGATGGTAACTAATACATTAGTCTTTTTCTCTTTTTTCATTATCTGTACCAGGTTACAGTATGACAACCTGTTTTCTAATTAAACGAAAATATAGATATATATATATATATATATATAGAAGCGATAATATCTCACCCCATATTAATTTACATTCTTACCTTAGTCTTACCTTACCTTGCCATACCTTTGTGGTTTGTATTAAAATATGTTTGTTTTAGGGTGGAGTTAAACTCCCAGCACAGAACGCTGTCAAACATTCACCCGTCGAAACACATCGCAAAGTGGAACCTGCCCCTATACCCTTTTCCACTCAACACTCGGAAAAGCCTAATTCGAAACAGTCGAGGCCTATGAAGGAAGTCCCATTTCCAGCGGATGAGGAGGAAGGACAAAATAGTGAAGAAGATAATGAACAAATTGGCGTCGGGCATCAATATCAGAATTTTCCCATCACCTCTGTAAGTCATCGTTTATCACGTTGTTACCTTCGTACTGTAGTAATAATTGGTGAGATTGGTGTAATCTCAATTTTTTTCTTTTGCCTTGCTTTACCAAATTTCCATAGCATATCTCACTATGCTTTACATGTTACTTTTGGGACCTGGTAGCCGATTGTAATGGGGAGACCCGGGAGAGTAGGGGTTCGAGACAACTCTGAGATTGATTGATTGATACACACGTACATAGATACATACAAACACATACATGAATACATACATCCATACACACATACAAATACACACATACATAAATACATACATGCAATACAATACAATTATAAATTTATAGCGTGCTTTAACAAGACAAGTCTTGCACACATACATGGATACATACACACACATACATACATGGTTACTGTGTAGGGATTTTGTCAATCATAGGCATGTGAAATTCATGTGTCAATCATGATCATAGGCATGTGAAATCCATGTGTCAATCATAGCATTCATAGGCATGTGAAATCCATGTGAATCCATATGAAATCGTGTCAGTGGTGCTCAGTTTTCATTTAGCCTACCATTCAACACAGTTAATTCGATGATGTTACCTTCGTACTGTAGTAATAATTGGTGAGATTGGTGAAATCTCAATTTTTTTCTTTTGCGTTGCTTTACCAAATTTCCATAGCATATCTTAATATGCTTTACATGCTACTTTTGGGACTTGATAGCCGATTGATTGAGTGCTCGCTTTGTAATGGGGAGAGTAGGGGTTCGAGACAACTCTGAGATTGATTGATTGATACACACATACATAAATACATACATCCATACACACCTACAAATACACACATGCATAAATACATACATACACACAGTGGCAAATACATACATACACACAAAGGGGGCAGAGGGGGCAGCCGCCCCCGGGCGCAGCACAAGAGGGGCGCAAAATTAGCTTTCAGTGGTACTGGCACTTAATAAATGCTTAATAATAATAATAACAATAATAATAATTTTTTCTTGCCTTAGCTTTACGTCTCTGAATGATTTTCCTGCAAGTGTTGTTGTATGACTTCAATCAATCAATCATAAGATTTATATAGCGCATCTTCAAGGTTTCTACTCAGAGGCGCTTGACAATATACAGTACACCATATTTACACACTGTGCTTTGTCATACACCACTTTACTGATATTACAATACTGTAACTTACATTTATCGCACTCCAACTCAGTTTATCTTTTCCTTCAAGAGGTGCTATATAAATTCATCAAGACAATGTGATACGTTACCTCGGCATACCATGACCTTATATATTGTGTGTTGCAGCCCAATTTAAATGAGAAGAAGCTGTACATTGTCACAGAAAGCTTCATTCCAAATACAGCCTTCAGTCAATTTCTCTCCGTCGAAGATGGTGACATCGTTGAAGTAAGTAAAAGTCGTAGTCATAGTCGTAGGCATTGTCGTCATGATTATGATCTAGTTGGTTAGAGCGCTCGGCCTGTAACTCGGAGAGTGCGGGTTCGAGCCTCACCCGAGACATTTGCTGTGTAGGGACCTTGAGCAAATCCTTCGCTCACATTTACTCTGTGCCACTGAAGTTCTGTTGTATGGTTTTGCACACTTTTGAACTTTGGAAGGAGGGCATTAAAAAATATTGTTGTCGTGTATTGTATTATATTTAAATTTATAATATACACAATGACAGAAATCAGTGTGAATCTGATATGTTGATGATGACAAAATTGTACTTATCGTGTAGGAGACAGTGGGCTACAGGTGTTTGATAATTTTTAGTTATTAGATGATGATGACGTTGATTTACATGATTATGATGATGGTGGTGATGGTGATATGATGGTGGTGGTGGTGATTATGATGGTGATGATGATGACAATGATGATGATGATATACATGACGCTGATGTTGTTGTCAGGTGCAGGCAATGTCTGGTGATAAGTTCTTCTGTACACTTCATGCGACGCAGTTCCGACCAATGGAAGGATGGCTGCCAAGAAACATTCTCCAGCCATGTACTTCAAGTAATAAACAACATTTATTTACTTTTATTTACTATGCTACCATTTATTTGTTTCTGCTGTTTCCATGTATATAATTATACCATACGCACATTCCAATTTTGTTAATTTGATATTGCAAGTTGTTTCTTTCTACTATTTTCATCTATTCCAATTTCATTAATTTGATATTGCCATTTGTTTATTTCTACTATTTTCATCTATTCCAATTTCATTAATTTGATATTGCAAGTTGTTTCTTTCTACTATTTTCATCTATTCCAATTTCATTAATTTGATATTGCCATTTGTTTATTTCTACTATTTTCATCTATTCCAATTTCATTAATTTGATATTGCAAGTTGTTTATTTCTACTACTTCCATCTATTTTTGCTTTCCAATTTCATTAATTTGATATTGCCATGTTTTTTTGTACGATTTCGATCTGTCTATTTACTTATTTTATTTGCAATTTATTTCTTTTTGCTTTATGTATCAATTGTATCGTTTTACGTTTGTCAACTCAAGCCACAATACTTTCCCCTATGTTGGATCTTCTTCTTGGAACAGGCCACTGACTGTGATCAGCAAACGTTTTCAAACTGCTTTAAAGCAGACATGTTTAAATCAGGTAGACAGGCATTGGTGTAGCACTTATGAAAGGTTACGAAAATGCACAATAGAAAATGGTACTAAAATGCGCTGTAGTAACTGGTACTAAAATGCACTATAGTATGTGATTTCATGCATGCATGCATGCTTGCATACATTTGTGCATTACGGTTTTACTAATTTATTGTTATCTTACTGTGTAACGTTACAATTTCCATTTTGGAAAGTAGAGTGATCTTTTCTCTGCTGCTGTGATAGGTGCTTCGTCGAGTTCTATGTCAACGTCAACACAGAACCTCGACCCCCCCAAAGTTCGTTCAAGAAAGATTTCAACGGATGGTCCAAAACCGTCACATCCGGGTAAAGTTACAAGACACTGTACATGGACAATACAATACATTGAGAGAGATGTGATATTTGATAATGCTGCATAAATGGCACAGAATATGAATTTTGCATTGGTAGGCCCATCACTTTCAAAGCAATTTTCCTTAAGACCAAGGACTTAAACGTTGCTTCACAAAAAGTGGTGTTGGCCTCTTCCCTATTGTCAACTATAGTAAAATGGGTAACATCACCCAATTTATGCAACATAAAACAATAAGTAAGTAAGCTGTCCTGAAGGCATCTATCAGCATTGGGATAGTTACCTGGTATGTATGCATGAATAAACTGCTGTTAATTGTCGTAGCTTGTACTGCTTCAAAGCAAAATAGTGCTGTCATGTCAATCTCACACGCAGATCGTTTATAATAGGAATGTTATACTCTGTATAAATGTATGTACGCCAAAGTACAATAAAGAATATACTTACTTTCTTATGTCACATACAAAATTTCATCACAGGGCAAAAAAGAGGTGATGATCGGACATCACCGTCACAATACAGAGTTACGCGTATGCTTAACTTAAGACTTCTCTGTTTTCTTGGGCTCCAATGCAGAGATTTTTCTTGAGTAGTTCTGTGTATGGCACTTTATAAGTTGACCAATACAGTACAACAGCTCAGAGGTGCAGTGTGAACCCGGGCTGCAGGGAAAATTGTGAACCACAGAACCAAAAGCGGAATGGATGTTGGATAATGTAACATAAGGTAAAGTAAGGCTTAAAGTAGCTGATGGTATTATTTCGTGCTAAGGCTGAATTTTATGCATGCCAACAGTCCAGCAGTGAGACAGTTTATCATTTCAATCGTCCATGTGTTGTTTTATGAGACATTATTTCCGTTTTTTGTGAAGGTCATTCGAACGACTCTTTTGTTCCGATTATGCCAATTCCACCGAAGCCTTCCACTAGTTCATACACTTCAGAAGGTCATCTTGAGGTCAGTCAGTGTGTTAATGTTGGAATTATTTGTAAAGAGTCATTCTATCACTTCTTGCTTGTTTCCTTAGTAGGAAACAAGCAGCATTAACTACCGGTATTATTAAGCCGAGTTCTTAATCCGCTTTCTTGTGGATTTAATTTAAGCTCTTCATTTTCCCTCTATGACTAGCCCTAACTCTTCCTCCCCTAGGTTCCCCTGATATACAATAACTTCTCCCATTCAATTTTTTGCTTGTATATATAAATTTGTTTGCTTTTATCTTGCCGTGTACAGCATTTGCTAATGCTTCTCAATAAAGAATAGTCTTACTTACTTACTTAATTCCAGCTGTTGTTTTATCTGGACAATGATACAGATGTGCTGTAATGTAATGTAAATCTATGAGTGCCATAATAGAGCTTCTTCATCAGGGAGACCAGATTATTCACCAGTGCTATATCAAACAGGTGCACAAGAGATGGAACAAGTGTGACATTCTTGTGTTACCTTTGCCTGCATAAAGTTTTTTCCCTTTAACTCTGTCACTTGTGTCACATAAACCTTCATCAAATGTGTGCTTCACTTCACACAGGCCCATCTTGAGTGATCCCTCCCTGCTCCTCAAAGTGCTTCTGAATCGTTGCTTCGAGTCATCTACTGCTTACGAACGATGGCACTCAAATCTCTATTATTATTATTATTATTATTATTATTATTATTATTATTATTATTTTTATTTTTATTTTTATTGTTAATCGAATGCATGAACCTTTATGTCAATCAGAAGTGTGGCCTTTACCTGTAATCGTAATTGAGCATTTATATAGCACTACAAGTGTGTTACCTTTAAACCTACCAATTGTGAGTGCGTTAACTTTATTACAGTGCATCAGCTCAATAGAATTTGTTACCTTTATTTACATCATTCGTGTTACCTAAGTGTGCTACCTTTACCTCTGTCAAGTTCGTAACCTTGACCTCTCCCATGCCGCATGTGTGTTTTAGCCTCGGAACACCAGTACATCGAGTGAAGTGAAGGTGATGGCAACAGCCGACTACAAAAGTGAAGATGACAGTATCTTGTCGTTTGAGAAGGGTTTAACGGCAGAACTAATCAGTAGCGAAGACCCTGACTGGTGGTGCATCCGTATTGGATTCGTCAGCGGATGGGTTCCGGCTAACTGTTGGCAACGTGTACAGGTATTATTACTACCTTTTGGTTTTTTTAAGTTAAATATATTCAGAGCATGGCTTCAGAGGTGGGTGTTTGTCGCATTCCAGTTTGTCACACAATGCTAGAGGTAGACAAAAAAGGAGAAGAAGAGGAAGAAGAAGAAGACATAGAAGGAGAGGAGGAAGAGGGAAGGAAGGAAGAAAGACGAAGAGGAGGAAGAATAAATGTAATGTAATGTAACTGAACATTTATATAGCGCCCCTTCAAGGGATCTACTCGGAGGCGCTCTCTGCGCTAGCCTCTATGATGTTAAATGTCATTACGAACGAATATATTACATCAGTTAGCAAAACAGTGCACAGTAAGCTAGAAGAGTCACCAGTGGTGGGACCACGCACACACGTGGAACCAACAAATGGATTCCGGTCAATAGCTAAAGATGGCATGGATGTTCAGAGTAAATATAGAAAAATAAGACGAAAAAGAAGACTAAGAAAAGGAAGCAGAAAAAGAATTTGGTGTTCAAAGCTGGAGCATTATTTTTTCACTGCTGTGTTAAATTCTCTTGCAGGAGTCCGGCGAATCGACACCATCCAGCCAGATGAAGATTATGGACGCACCGTACTTCATCGGGAGACTAAGTCGCAATGAATGTGAGGATCTGCTGATGAAGTTTGGACTTCATCTCGACTTCGTTGTTCGAGAAAGTTCGAACCTGGTATGTGTTAGCTAGTTAGCTATATCATTCGTTATTTAGTTAGTTAGTTATCTAGACATTTAACAAACACCTTTTGAGTGCCTCACAAAAGTGATGTCTAGACCATAGGCGTAGCCACATGGAGGCACGAGGAGGCAATTGCCTCCTCTTGCTTTCTGATATACTGAAACTTCGATTGACCAAATCCCACTACACCTGGATGACTCCTGGAGTTACCTCCTCTTGAATTTAAGTCTGGCTACGCTCCTGGTCTAGACACTAGAATTTAATGAGGTAAATGCTTGTTAGATAGTTGTGTTTAAGTGCTCTTGAGAGTGACTGAAGGTACTATAGGATGCATACATGCGGGTATGTAGGCTACGTGCAGACATATCGTTTTCATACGACAGACCTCATATTCAATCCCGGATTGGGAAGGTGAAGAGTCAACACTTTACCGCTTGGCTACCTTGCATACTCCCAGAAACTGTATGTATTTCAGAGCTAAGTTGTGACCTGTATGATGGAAAATTTCGGATTTTGTGTTTACTTTTTGTAGCTGTAGAGGATTCCTAACCTGCAACCGTTACCTTTGCCTTCTTTTTGCTAATAAAGGCCCATTGATCTAAAACAGTTTTTTGTACCTTTCGTATCAATATAACCTCATTGATCCAAAACAATTACCTTTATGTGTATAAGCTCGTCGATGCAAAACAATTGGGGTTACCGTTCTTTCCGATATAAGTACCTTGACCGAAAAATAGTTTTCTTTTACCTTCATGTGCATGTTTGCATGTACTATGTATATGGAGATCATTTATTCGTACCCATCGCCGCAAAATGGCTGGCGTCAGGCACTGATGATGTTATGTGTATGTATGTATGGTACTGGCCATTTATATAGCCCCTTATAAGAACCTCATGAGGGCCCTAAACATGTCTATCTAACAGACTTAACTAGATAATAGTCTTAATCATCTTCATTTAGTAATTCAAACTGACATGAATGCAGTAAGATTACATGATTATAGTAGTTACAGATGATAACAAGTTTAACAGGAGTGGAATTTAACTGTATGGCAGCATGCAAGGCGCCCATCTGTCCTATTGCTCATTTTACAGTCGCCTTCCTAGAGAGTGGAAGGCTGAGCCAGCCTTATGGGGCTAGCGGGTATAGAACCCGCGTCCTTCTGATCTTCGTGCCAGCGTGTTACCATTCAATCATCTCCCTGCCCAAAAGTGATGTAAGATAGCTTGAAAATGAAAATTATCCTGAGCTGTATTAAAACATTTAGCATGTGTCTGTTGAAGGTGGGTCAGTTTGCGCTGTCCGTAAGACACAGCGACCACGTCCACCATTTCCCGATCGCCCTGACAGAGGACAACAAATACTACATCGGCAAACACCGCTTCAAGACGATCGAGAACGTCATCTCCTACTACCAGCGCAACGACCTCTTCATCGACGAAGACGGAAGTGCTGTCCGTCTCGGAAGTCCCTTCGTCCAGCCAGTCTGAGGCGGAGGATCTCTCTCCGTAAGGCCGAGGATTGAGGGTGCGCTTTTGTGGCATCCGTCGTTTCTGGCAGAGGTGTCTTCTGAACACGCGAGGGTCGTCTGATGGTTACTTGCAAAAGATTTTGCAGTGATGCATTTCTCTGTACATACGTAGGCGAAATTTTCGGACTGTTCCTGTTCTAGTGTTATTATTACTCCTTTCAGCATTTAATATTGCTATTTATATTGTCAGTAATGTTATCATTGTAGTATTATCGCTATTATTCTTGTTATTGCAATTCATGCTTGTGATGCTTAAATTGGCAAATGTTGTGTGGAAAGCCTTGGCATTAAAGCAATGGATGGCTATAGATAAGCACTGTTGGAGAAATATGGTTTATTATTATTATAATTATTATTAATATCTTTATTGTTGTTGATATTTGAAAGCAAATGGATCATTTCTGAAAGATGTAATGCAGAATTACACACATCTTTGCAGACATTAGTCCAACTATTTGCCTACGTACAACTAGTCTGGAGATGATAAATTTTTATTATTAATTTATTATTTCTATTATTCTTTTTTACCCGAGGTATATATGATCCCTCGGGTTCCAACTATTTGCCTACATACAACTAGTCTGGAGATGATAAATTGATTATTATTAATTTCTATTATTATTATTACTATTGTTATTATTACTGTTATTGCCCCTGTTATTGTTAATTTGCTAGTCTAAGCCAAGGCATTATCGTCAACTCGTCCAAGTTGTCTGTCATTAATGCATATATTTGCACTGACTTCTAGTCTGGAGATAATAAATTATTATTATTAATTTATTATTATTATTATTATTATTATTGTTATTATTATTACTCTTGTTATTGTTATATTGCTAGTCTAAGCCAAAGTATTATCAGCAACTAATCCAAGTTGTCTTGTCATTCATGCATATATTTGCATATGCTTCTGTCTTGTTAACTTCATACTGAAGTTGATTCCAGCCATCTTTGTGGTAGTTTCTAAGTTCTGTAATCAAGTGTTAATGACCAAGTGAGCAAGGGATGACTGACGAGATGAAGGACGAATGTAGGGATGCGGTAGAGATGGAGATAGAGGTGGAGAAAGGGAGTGAGTGAGGGACGGAGGGAGGGAGTGAAAGAGGGATGGGACAGAACATAAGCAGTCAATCATATATGTACCTGGAAAGGTGTGGCAGCAGTTCTTTTGTCTTTGTCCTTTGCAGCAGAGCTGCATCGTGGTTTACACTGGTGCTACGTATAGTGGAGCCTCATAAACGCTTGGATGTTGTTACATTTACATGGCATTTACTTTACGGTGGTCAGCCAGTTACATAGTCGATCTTCCCTAATATCCGAGACATTAATTCACTGCTCAGGTAACATGCACGTGAAACTGTCTTTTTGTATTTCTTTGTGTGTACCTGTCTTGTCTGTCTGTGTGTCTGTCTGTGTGTCTGTCTGTGTGTGTCTGTGTGTGTGTGTGTGTGTGTGTGTCTGTCTGTCTGTCTGTCTGTCTGTCTGTCTGTCTGTCTGTCTGTCTGTCTGTCTGTCTGCTTATGGACCATGTCCCTGAGGACTACTGCTGATGGATGCATGTAATAAATGAGCAAATAATTTAACTTACCTCATCTTACCTGAACTTACCTTATGTTATTTTACCTTTTCTTGTGTTTCATTTGCTTCAAAAAGTCGATGTAATAAGTCATGACGTGTATTGCTGTATCATAAAATGTATCATAATGTTGCACGAATTTCCACAATTTTGCATTTGCTTGTTTGTTCTTTAAAAAATGAGTGCAACATCTAAGGCAACCGTTTGACATTCACTGGACAGAAATGAAATAAACTCATTTGACGATAAACATTCACAGTTATACACTTGTCAACAATATCTGCATTTCTTTATCTAATCTATTCAAATGACTTCTATAGCGACGTTGCTTGACACGTCAGTCAATGGTCATTTCAAGTGAAATCTCAATAAAAAATCAATACATTGGAGGAGCCGGGTCGAAACCCAATAGATAAAAGAAACCAGAAGCCAGGTTATGGTGGATGTGCAAGTTAAAAAGTTGAGTCTACTTAAGTTTGGAAGTGAATTACATCAAAGAATTGACAGAATGAACTGAATTGGGCAGTGAATTCCAGAGCTAATCGGCAATTGAGAAAGCCTAGGAGCCCAACACTGTTGGGAGGGTGTTGGTGAATGGTTAACACTCCGGCCGGAAGAGCAGAAGGTCAGAATAGATGAGGGATTAATTCCTGCTACCCTCCCAAAGGTCGACTCAGCCTTTCATTCGCCAGATGGCGTTGATAAAATGAGCAGTACAAGAGTAACAGTATCCATTGCTCAAGTACAGTATGTCAGTGGAGAATCGTAATCCTTTGGAGAAGCAGGGTCGAAATCTGTAGTTGTGGAGTCGGGAACTTCATGGAAAAAACATTTTATCCACAAATCTGCCATTGTTGTTAGGGATAACAACCTGAGAAGTGAGAAGTGGAAATTCCTCAACAGCAATGTTATATGAAGGTACGATAAATGCAGGACAGTGTGATTCTCCTTACAGATTTTATTTTAGTTATAGTTACAGTTATAGTTAATGGTTTTTATTTTAGTTATAGTTATAGTTATAGTTAATATTATTTTTTAGTTATAGTTATAGTTAATGGAATTTTATTTTAGTTAATTTTAGTTACTACTTAGTTACAATAATTAAGGCTATAAGCAATATTGCGCGTATTAACACGCTGTTTCACAATTTGCTCATAGCTTTGAAAGCCTTTGAAGCATTCAGCTTCACGAATACACGAGTTTCCAAAGTAACTGACAAATTGCATAATAAAATATCGCATTTTTCGTTCTCATTTATGTCGAATCGTCCATATTGCACTTCCTATTTTTTATTTTGCATTAACGAAAATAAAGATGAATTTTCGTTAGTGTTATTTTCGTTATAGTTATAGTTATAGTTAATGATATTTTTAGTTATAGTTATAGTTATCGTTAACGAAATCATTTTATTTTCGTTAACGAACAATTTTCGTTATCGTTATCGTTAACGAGAATTACACTGATGCAGGACATAATTTATAAAGCCCATATGAATATTTTGCCATATGGGCTTTGTTACCCTTCATATACCATACTTATGGTCCCACATAACTAGGTACAAAATATAATGTCATGGTAATATTGTCATACGACCTTTAATATATCAAGTCATATGTATTATGTTACGTATAACGCAGCTGTTTGAGAAATATGGGAGATAACTGGAACGGGCGATATACATGTAGCCTACTAGCTAGAAGAAAGCCATACCGAAATAGTCGACATATTAAGCCTATACTAGTCAACACTATTCTAGATGGCTATAGTTTTAGACAAGAAATCTTGTCCACTGGTGTGGATTTGAACCCCACAAATAATTGTGATGTTAACGAATAAGAGAAGCACTGACTTGTGCATGAAAACGTAAAAAAACATTGGAGGTGACATAATTATACCCACAACCTAAACACTGGGGGGGGACATGTCCACTGAGTTTCATTGGCTTCGATCCCGTGTACAAAACATTGTTATACATGAAGGGGAAGAATATTCCACATGGTTCGCCCATTTCAGGATTGATAAAATAGCCTGCAATCGATGTGGTGTTGTCGATTTGTGGACTAGCCTATATTTTGTTCCAGAATGCCAATTAGGCATATAATCTCGTTTAGATGGACCTGCAGATATCTCACGAAATAATAATATTAGTTATCAGCTGTCTCCGGAAATAAACAATTTATCAGGTGTGCGTCTGGGACATATACCCCGCAGTCGATCGAGTCGAGTGTTTACGATCGACTTGGCTCGGCCGACGATCGACTCGATCGACTTCGTCGACTCGCCGACCTTTCGACGACTCGCTCGACTTGGCTCGGACGACGATCGACTCGATCGACTTCGTCGACTTGGACTGCAGTCTCTTGGCCAAAATTGTTGACAACAGTTACTGTTGCATTCTTACATTCCAGTAACTAAATTACTCATGAATTTCTATTGCACAAACTTCTTCAAACTGTAATTGAGCTGGTAAGTAACATTTAAGGTATTATAATGATAGGCCTAGCGTGTGTGCCTGTGGTTGACTTGTAAGAATTAAGCCTAGGCTAACCCGTCGACTTGTCAGATACATGTAGGCATCTAGGCTACAATGAAATCTCCTACATGGACAGTACGGTACAGAAATTAGCCCTTGTTCGACAAATAAGAAGGCAGTAGAGGAACTAGAGGACGTGTAAGCCTATGTCTATATTACATCTGCATCTTAGGCGCTATAAATCTTCGTAATGTATTACAGTTAGTTCAAGAAACTTGAAACTGCTCAAGATTACCGAAGTTAGGTACAGTAGTCTGTAGCGCATATTGCATAGATTAAGGTTCAGGCTTGGAACCTCTTGGAGGGTTATGTCGCAGTTCAGCATAGGCCTATGCTCCAGATTATAGACATAGGCCTACAATGCTCCAAATAGTCTGCTGCAATTGCAAGTATTTTTCAACGAATCCACATTCAATGTATGACACTAATAATATTGTATTTCATTTAATGACATTTCCAATCCGGAAGGCAACAATGTAGGCATTTTTGGTTTCAATTGAAAGAGATAGAGCGACTACGTTAAATATAGGCCTATGAATCGTGGGCGGCAGCTGCGGTTCCCATTATTAATAGGCCTACTCACTGTAGAGTGGGCCAAACTGCTGCCACACAATCGAGTGAGAAGTCGACGCATTCAGTCCTGTTCTAATCAGTACTTTATTACGCCCGAAGGCAGAAACAAAAAATACATGCACAAATCTCAACAAACATAAACTCAAACTTAATGCAGAGACGTATGAACGTTTTGAGATCATCGTTACCGACTACAGAGCTAAAATTTCCTGAAACTACGGCATTCTTAATCGCTCCAATTTTCACCGTAAAACTGTTAAAACGAGTATCTCTATAACTTCCAATAATAAGAAAGCGCCAAGAGGTTCATTATTTGCACTGAACTTCGTATAGGTTCATACGGTATAGTTGTGTGTTTACACAGAATTACTAAAAAAATGCAAGTAAAATATTCAGAGTCGAGTCGAGTCGAGGAAACAACGATCGACTCGACTTGGCCGAGTTTACGATCGACTCGATCGGCGAGTCGATCGAGTCGACGATTTTTCGATCGACTCGACTTGGCCGAGTTTACGATCGACTTGATCGATCGACTCGATCGGCTGCGGGGTATACTGGGACACTGAGCTTAATTACAAGTCGGGCGAGTCATCACGCCCTAATTGTTTCAGCGTCCCACGTAGAACACACTTACTTTACTTACCTATGTTATGTGAGATCTATCTATTACAGAATAACAATATAAATATTATTTGAAATAATTATATTATTATTATTGGGGGCCCGATAGCGCATTGGATAACATATGGCGTAGAGAGCGATAGGTACCGAGAGTCCCGTAGCCTATAATTAGGGGGATATGCTTTGTAGCATGTGCTTTGTAGGCTGCTATTAGCGCCGTGTATTGCTGTCTGTTCTGTTAGTAGTTAAGATTGTTTCAATTGCAAAACATGTAAATGTACAGCGCAGTGCGTTTGTCAGGCGCTTAATTAAAGAAAATATATTATTTTATTTATTATTTATTATCAGTAATAGATTCTAAGGTTCTGTGTTATGTTATAAAACCGCTAGATGACGCGTTAACTGATGTCATTTAATAGCTTATGTTGTCTCTATGATGATGCGTTCTCTATGATTCAGGGACGCGGGAAATCTGTGTTTTGTTGTTTGTGGGGTTTGTATTTATTTATTAGGATTATTCTGTAATTTCTTCTTTAGTTCTCAGAGTTTATTATTCGGATATACGGAACAAACTGGATTGCGGTAAAGCACGCGTGGAATACGTAGAAACAAGCCCTACGCTCTTGTTCGTGCACTTCGACGATGCTTGTCATTTTTAATTCTACATTTTGTAGCGCCATTATATCACCATTAACTATATAGCTTCATCGGTTACGGATTGAAGCTTGTGGATTGAACCGGGTAACTCCTTGTAACAGCCACATTATTTTGCCAGTCGTAGCCTATATATGGACGGGCGTGTGTGTGTGTGTGTGAGAATGTGCGCGCGGTGTACATGTTGGTCTACAGGTGCGTGTCTATGTAAGTATTGATTAGAAATTCACGGAAAGGTTAAAAATTCACGGTAGAATTGTGTAAAAATGGGCGAAATCACTGCAAATTCCCGGCATGAAATGTCGCTTTTATTTGTTAAGATCCGAGCAAAACAATGACGCAAATAATAAAACAACGCGTTCGCTATGAATACTTGTCAGTGTAAACGTCCTACATAAAAAATAATGATGTCTGTATTTATTAAGATCTAATCAATGCATTCATATCGGTAACAAAGATCAAAGCAGCGACTCTTTGTTGCTGTGTAATTGTCGTTATGTGTCTGTCAACGTTTGGCACATACCGGTAATTAGTTTCTGCAATTGTAGATCATTGCATGTAGCGAATTTATTGCGCTGCGAAACTTATCAAAATGATATCAGTTCATAACATCATGTTGCATTAATTTAACAAAATTTGCCCAAAATCACGACAATTCACGGCATTTCGGGAAATTCACGGTAAATGCCGAGAATTATGGAATTCACGACTTAGCAAGGTTACCTTTGTATGCCACCTTTTAAGAACGTAGCAGCAGTAGTGCATGTTGTTTCATTTGTGACATTTGTGATTTACATTAAAGTGGTTGTATTTAATTACCCAGTTGTGTTGCATTACAAGTTCTATGGATGTCTGTAATTGTTGTTTATTTTAGGTGTCACAAATAAAATAAGATTTTTATTTAGGTAAAGCTTTTACAATATTGACTGATTTGGCTCAAAAATTCTGAGGAGATATTTCCTGTGGTCTTGGTGTTGTGTTAAAGAGGCAAAAGCCTCGTGTGATATAAAAGAAAATGGCTGTCCAGACCCAGAGAGTGGTTCTTAAAGAAATCCTGATCGAGGATTCGGATCAGTTCTTGAAGCAGCCAGAAACTGGAGCAAAGCCTGAAGCTATCCATAGTGAGCAAGAGGAAACAGGAAAATCACAAACGTGCGGGTCGCTTAACAAAAGGGAACTGGAGTTGTCCAGCTCTAATGGCAGTTGCAACCTGCCAGGCAGGAGTTCTTGCCCTCATTACCTAAGAAGTGGGCTTTCCAGAAGCCCTAGTGTCGAAAAGAGGAACCTGGATGGTGATAGAGTGAGCTGTGGCTTTCCAGAAGCATCTGTGGGAAAGTTGAAGAATCCGTATGGCTCAAGGAGATTGGAGGATGCAACCGTGATTTTGCGTCGTGTGAAAGATCCACGACCGATTTTGAGCAACATGGATAGCCTTTCCATGGTTCCGATGGCCACAAATTGCTTAGAAGCAGAGGATGTGACTGGAAAACATCTCAAAGAAACAGTGGAGCCTATAAATGTGAACACTGAGGAAGAATCCAAGTTGGCCCTGGCTGCAATTATCCAGGAATGTTCTGTGAATATCACGAGGTCAAGCAGCCTGGACAGTCTGGAACTATCTTTTAGTATTGGGCAGGAGTCAGTAGCCATTGTGGGTTTGAACAACCTTAAGGATGGTGGCTTAACCCAGACTCATCAAGGCAGCCCCGACTTGTCATCAGACCTGAACAGCCTCAAAGAAGATGAAATGACCGTGAAGAGTGAGCATTTCTCTGAAGAACCTACCGTTATAAGTGATCTTCAAGATCTTAAAACTACAAGTAGCAAAGAATTATCTTCAGATAGGTCTGTGATTGGGAACGATCTTGAAGACTCCACGTTGACAGGGTCACTGAGTCAGTTAAGTTCTTCCCTAGAAGCTGAACTGCACCCTGCTCAAAGTAGTGAAACGTGTGACCTTCCAACCCCAGTTTCCATGACGACTAGCCCTGAAGACACTGCATGGTGGAGTCATTTGACCCCAAGAAAAGAATCTGAAGCCTTAGATAAAAAGAAGGACGTTGATACTGAGGTCCTGTTAAACTTTTCACGAATGAGCAGTTTTGAGACCTGCTCAGCGCTCGGTGGAGTAGAATTAGGCAATGATCTGAATGGCACAGAAGAAATGGATAATCCAAGAGGCTCAAAGAAAAAGCGAAAGAGGTCGCTGAAGGACAACACAAGTGAGCCCCAATCTCCTGAAACGCCGTGTGATAAAGGTTCCACAAAGAAGCAGAATTGCAGGAGAATTTCTTCAAGACTGAAAATAATCTCTGGCATAACAGAAGAATCGGATTCTAAGGATGCTGATGAATGTAGCAAAGAAGGGATTATAGCTTGTGCTGAAACTGAGACATCAGAAAGTAAAGGAGTTCTGGCAGAGTGTGATCGAGAAATCAAAGCTCAAATAGAAGATCAAGACGCTGTTGGAGATCAATTGAAATTTGAAGACAAAGTATTGATCGATGCCATTTGTCAACCAATGTCACTCAGAAGTCGTAGAAGTTCAGTGATTCAGGATGTCAGTATGACTTGCGCCAAACTTGCTTTTGAGGAAACTAAAGATGAGATACCATTGGGTGATTTGAGTTTTAAGGTAAGCTGGTTCTTCTGTTTTCCGTTGAAATTTTGGGATGAATATTTGACAGTACTTAATTTTATAGCTTATATAGTGCTCTGTATCAGTAACCACTTGCATACTTAAATACTTGCTTTGAGAGGTACTGGTACATACATACGTGGCCCGCAGGTGGCTGCTTCATTTTGTTCATATGACTATGGCAGGCGCAGTGACTTGTTCAAAGACAAAATAAGCTATGTCAGTACTTAGATGAGTGATCTACTTTTACCTGTTTGCAAGCTTCTATGGAGGTGTTTACTTTTATGCTTGTGATGAGCTTCTATGGAATGTAAACAAGTATATTACCTTTACTTTTGCACTTGTGTGGAGCTTATATAGAGGTGTTCAAACAATGTGTGTTACTACCTAAGAAAATTCTACATGGGCACGAAAATATAGATGAAAAAACTTTCTTACAGAGGGCAGCAAATGGAAATCTGTGAGGACACAATCTGAAACTGTATCATAAAGTCGGTGAGATTAGGCTTTAGAAAATCCTCTTTTAGCCAAAGAATTGTGGATCACCAGAACCGCTGCACTGGAAATAGTATCTGTATCAAACTTGAGCTCTTTCTTACAGAAACTGGGAAGTTGGATGGAACGTTGTAGGCACTAAAAAGCTTAGCTTACTCAGCCTATTGACCATTACTGTAACTTTTCCTTTATGCTTGTATGGGGCTTCTGTAGAGGCATGCACACAGATGTGTTAGTTTTACCTTTTTGGTGATGATTAGCTTACAAGTGTGAAGGTGGGTTAACGAATGTGTTTACTTTTTGCATACAATGCCTTCACAACCAGGTGTCCTTGATGCATAGCTGGGATATTAGTTATTGATGTCACATTGCGATTCAAATCCCAGACCATGAGGTGAAGGGCAAGTGGTGCATTACTTTGAGAAATTTTCTTTTTATGGTAGGAAGAGATAAAGCACCAGTCACAAAACTCAGTGCAGAAAACTGACAAGAAACTGAGGATGAAGCGACCTCCTTTGCTGCACTGTGATTGGTTGGTGGGCGACCTGTTGTGGGCCAAGATGGCTGGTCATCCGTGGTGGCCTTGCATGTTGACCTATGACCCAAGTCTTGGTCTTTACACAAAATCATCAACTGGTGAGACTCATTCAATTTTGATGTCATGTACATTACTGATAATGAAAGATGCTAAATACATTATTTCCCTATACACTGATGCACAGGAGTCAAAAGGTGCTTCCAGAAGGAAAAACCATGTTTTGATTTTCAGGTCACCCAGATCCTGTATTTAATTATAGGTTATGAGAAGAAAAAATTCAAATTCACCAAAAATTGGAACTCTATCACCACAGACAGCTTAAGAAGCTCCTGCAGCTTTTCTCAAGTTGCACCTTTTTAGAACTACATTAATAAATTGTCATCCCAGAGCCTGGAAAAAATTATAAAGTGCGTTATATAATTGTACAGACATAGTACGTACATACATATGTGCATACATATATGCATCAATATTACAACTTCAGCTGGTGTAAGATGTTCAAAGTATGCTATAGCAATATTTGTATAGCTATTTATATAGTGCATTTTTAAAGTTGCGTCCATGTCAGCTTACTTGACATAAATAAACGAATTTGATTGATTGATTGATTGATTTTGACAACCTTAAACTTGCTAAAGCATGTAAGTATGTATCTGGCTATCTATTGAGTACCTTTGAAGAACCATGCAGATCCACTAAGATATAGCTATCTAACAAAACTAATAGGCACGAATTGACATGGGTTCAATATGTCTCATGAGCTGTTTTGGGACCATTAATTTGGAATACTCGGAACATTGTTTGTGTACTGTTCTTAATGAATTTTAAAGAATTGTTCTTAATGAATTTTAAGGAATTGTTCTTAATGAATTTTAACACCATTTTAGGCTAGTGAAGGCATCTGAGATGTACTCGGAGGGTGATGGATACTTACGTACACACTTTATATGCTTGTCTTGTTGTCAGTGGGCAAACTCGGTCGCACGAGGTACCACGTTCGTTTCTTTGGCGAGAAACCATACCGTGCGTGGATAGCTGACGGATCAATTCTTCGCTACAAGGGAGTGGAAGCATTCAAACACCTCTGTGCTGAGATGTCGACGACAGATCTGGTTCACCGATCGCCCAACTACTACAAGGTCAAGGACAGCCGACGTAGGGCTTGGGACGCAGCCGTGGAAGAGTCAGAGAAGATGAGCAGACTGACCCGGAAGGACCGACTCCTGAGGTGCAATTCGGTTTCCAGTACGGATTCGTTGAAGAAGTCTTCCGTAACTGGAGATGAGACCAGGAGAAGTAAGAAGGAGAGAGGGAAGAGCTTGTCGTTCGAGAAAATGGAACATAAAACACCTGAAGGCAAGAGAAGGAGACTCTCCGGTACAGATTCGTTGAAGAAGTCTTCCGTAACTGGAGATGAGACCAGGAGAAGTAAGAAGGAGAGAGGGAAGAGCTTGTCGTTCGAGAAAATGGAACATAAAACACCTGAAGGCAAGAGAAGGAGACTCTCCGGTACAGATTCGTTGAAGAAGTCTTCCGTAACTGCAGATGAGACAAGGAAAAGTAAGAAGGAGAGAGGGAAGAGCTTGGCGTTTGAGAAAATGGAGCATAAAACACCTGAATGCAAGAAAAGAAGGCGATCGGAACCACTTGGTGAGAGTCTTGTTTTATGTTGGAACTTAGTTTAACTCTGCATAGTCTGCAAATCTCTTTTCCATGAGTCAGAATAGTTGATAATTTGGTGTTTTTGTCACTAAGGTGGTCCTAATCCCTGGAGGAGTAGACAAATAATGTGGTTATTAGGCCTAATTTCTACTGGCTCTGTCTAAAGGATTGCAATTGAAATCAGTTTTGCACCTTGTTGTTACAGGAATTTCCAGCTTAGATCTGGATAATTAAGAGCAGACACTGAGCTTTTACATTTGTTGCTTTTGATGTTTGTGTTCGCTAAACCTTTGTGCCTTTACCTTTCATCTTTGCCTTTTACCTTAACCATTTACTTGTACCTTTTGCCTTTACCTTTCCCCCTTAACTGTTTATTTTCTGCTTTTGCTTTTACCTTTGCCTTTAACTTAACCATTTACCTTTACCTTTTGCCTTCATGATTTTGCCTTTACACTTGTCGCTTTTGATTTGTTTTAGTTCAAATGAAGTCAAGCGCCAAAGATCCGCTCAGTCCAGACGATGATTCTCAGAGACTCAAAGACAAGAAGGAGAACCAGGATGGGAATTGCAGAAAAGAAGAGTCAAAGTCAGACGTTCTGAAACTGTGTGGAAGTGGAGGAACCGGTGGTGGAATGCGGAAAGGAAATGTCTGCTTGTCTTGCGAAAAGGAGGTTTCAGAGGAAGAGCTCGTCTCGTGCGAGGGCTCCTGTCTTGGGAGTTTCCACCGAATGTGCCTCGGCCTTGTGGTTGGTGTGCCGACACCATTTGTGTGTGACGAATGCACAACAGGTAACGGGGTTCTTATGGTATGGAATGACAATAGGTAGAGGTATGGTAATTTATTGTTTGGTATGGTATATGATTGTAATGTAATTATAATTGTAATTACAAATTGATATGGCACCAGTAACAAATCAAGGGCACTCTGAACTTGGCAACAGACAATGATTGATCAAATTGATTAGTTTTCAAGTGTTTATGGAATGAGGTGAAGAAAGGTCAAATAGTTCAAGTTACCATCGCCTATGGAGTGGAAGGCTGAGTCAGCCTTATGAGGCTAGTGGGTATCGAACTCGCTTCATTCTGTTCCTTGTACCTGTGTGTTATCATTCATCCATCATCCTGCCCCATGCATCTATCACCGATGCAGGTGATAAAATATTCCTCAAGTTTTCTTAGGAGGTCAATTCCTCATTCAAGGTCACTTTGAAATCATTAGTGATACACAACAGTGAAGAAAGAGACGTCATTTTTCCGTTTTGTTTTAGTAAAGATTTCTCAGTATAGTTTGACAATGTTGAGTTCCATTATGATATGGTAATGGTCAAGTACTTATATTTTTTTGCATCTGTCCATTGTTTCAGCACCACACGTTATTTGCTTGCTAACTCAATGTTTTCAGTCATGTTTTTATCATTACCATGTTGCATGACGAGTTTGCTTTTTACCTTTCAGGTAGCCACACTTGTTTCGTTTGCAAGGTAACCAGCGTAGAAACGGTGCGCTGCTCTGTGTCGCTTTGCGGCAGATTCTACCACTTGGAATGCCTCAAGAAATTGCGGCTGGCGCACACGGACAAGCGTCGGTTACAATGTTCGTTGCACACTTGTGTAACATGCACAGCGGACGACATCAAGAACCCACTGGCTTCTAAAGGTATTTGTGCCTTGAATTACCTTACCTATTTTTGTCTTTTTTATGTATGTACCGGTATATATTGTATGTGTATTGTATATTTATGTAGGTGTGTATAGATCTGGATATTTTTGTAGCTCTTTGTTCATAATTAACCATACTTTACCTCTATTTACATTCATTAGCCTTGAATTACTATTCCTGTCATTCTTGCCTTTTGTGTTACCATAGCATGTATGTATGTATGTATGTATATATATGTGTGTGTATGTATGTATGTATGTATGTATGTATGTATGTATATGGACACTTACTATAGTGTCTTTTTAAGTACTTCACAAAGAGCTGTCTGCACCACACTAAATTATTTTAAAGTCATTAAGATTTTAAAAGTTAATGAATAAACAAACAATGCTCAGATAACTAACTACAAGAGTCACCACAGGTGAGCTCCCTCAGACATGTAGAGCCCAAGCATCAAGATCTCTACTTTTACATTCACGATATTAACCTCTTACATATTGCCTATTTTTTTGTACATATCGTAACCTCATATCATACTATCATATCTCTACTTTTACATTCACGATGTTAACCTCCTATTGCCTTACCTACCCGCTTTGCAGATCTTTTGTTGCCATTTCTCTACCCTTTTACATTCACTATATTAACCTTGAATTATCACACCTATCATTGCCTTTGATGTGTTACCTTACCATACCAAAACCTGATTAAGGTTTGGCTTTGGTGCACCATCATTGGATGCCTCGTGCATTAGACACTATAGAAGTTACTAATTAATACTACTACTACTAATTATAATAATAATACATTGCCTGTGAACTTCACAAAGGCACTAAGAGGTGGAAACTGAAAACAACATTATCTTTGACTAGGAGCTATATAAACTCTCAGTTACTTTACGTTTTACAGGCAGTCTGTTGAGATGCGTACGCTGTCCAACTGCCTACCACTCGAGCGACTTCTGCCTGACTGCGGGCAGTGAACGACTCGCAGGAAATGCCATCGTCTGCAGTCGACACTTGTCAAAGTCGACTGTGCCACAACACGTCAACGTCAACTGGTGTTTCCTGTGCTCTAAAGGTCAGAGTTTATTGGAGTCATCTGTTGTGTAATGTAGTGTAACAAGTTTATTGAATTTCCATGTGTTTTTGTGATTTTAGTTATTATTATAATCAGGGTTGCCACAGATCCTGGAAAGTCATGGAATTAGACTTTGAAAAATGTAAGACGTAAGACTTGGAAAACTGGAAAAAGTCCTGGAAAGTCATGGAATTTGAAAATAGCTAGGTCATAGAAAGTCATGGAAAATGGAAAAATCATTAATAGACATAGTTCCAATCATATTGCAAAATTTTGATAAATGCTACATCGGTAAAACAATTGGAAAGTAGGTCCTTTTTCATCTAAAATGAGTCTTAAAAGTCATGGATAAGGCTCATTTACTGTTTTAAGTTCATTACCTTTGATTTTATCATTATCATGTCGCATGAAGAGTTTGGAAGTGCATTACCTATGCTTTTATCATTCATGATGCATGATTAGCATGAAGTTTGCTTTTACCTTTTTAAGTGCATTACCTAAAGTTGCTTTTATCATTATATTGCATTAAGATTTGTATTTTACCTTCTTCAGCATTACCTTTGCTTTTATTATTATCAATGTTGCATGAATGTGCATTTGCTTGTTTTGTTACATGTTCAAAGAGTTTCTTTTTTAACTTTTTCTCTTATATTTCTTTGATCAGGTGGAACTCTGTTGTGCTGTGAGAGCTGTCCAGCTGCTTTCCACTTCGACTGTCTGAAGATAGCGGCTCCACCTACTGGCAGCTGGGAGTGTGAGGAGTGCATTGACGGAAAACGGCCTCTCTACGGTGAAATCGTTTGGGCGAAACTCGGAAACTATCGGTGTGTCTCCTTCTCAGCTGCTCAGTCAAATTTTTCGTATTTGAGTAGAATGGTATTGGTATTCGTGTGGTATGGTGGTCTGTTCGTTAGTGAAATGGGTGTGTAATCTGATAATTGTGGGTTGGAGCATGCAGATTGGATTCTGCAACGACATGGGACAAGTTGTTCATGCATTCTTGATCTACACCTCACATTCAGATTGACTGAATTGGTGCATGTAATAAGTGCAGTAAATTCACAAACAAATCAAACAGAAGTTGGGAGGTTTATATAGCTAATCAGATGTACATTGTGCTTGCTGTGTAAGTATCAAAATGGTTACCAGAGAGAGGAAGCAGAGGCTTATTTACAGGCAGTGTATGTCAAAGTAAGTAATTAGGTATATTCTTTATTAAGCAATTGCTAATCATACTTTGGTGTACAGACATCTAATAAACACAGTTAAAAGTATATACATCCTAATAACAAATGTTGGGGTTGTTCAGATATCTGTGAAGAGAATGGTGTGGTTGCTTGGAGACAAGAGAGGGAAAGAGACGGATGGGGCTGTCATGGGGTATCATGATTTGGTTGATAGAAATGGGTAGGTGGCAGATCAGGGGGTCAGAGGAAGATTTAATTGACTGGTTCTGCTGTCCAGGTGGTGGCCAGGAGAGATCTGTCACCCACGGAACTGTCCGGATTCTCTGATGGGTGCACCACATCAGAACGGAGAATTTCCTGTTCAATTCTTCGGAACACACAACTACTTCTGGGCCAACATCGGAAGGTAAGTCAAAAGATGTGGAGCTGTGCATCAATTCAATTTAAATAAGATTGCCTACTTTTAAATCGAATTTTACACATCAAAGAGGCATTTGTACTTATGAGTGTATGTATCTAAGCATTAGTGTCGCTTGTACATTCAGATTAGATTCCTGGTTTGAATGTAATTAGTAATGTAATTAGTAATGTAATTAGTAATGTAATTGGTAATGTAATTAGTAGTGTAATTAGTAACTGGTCCGTTTTATTTCTCTGTGGTTTGAATGAGATTCAAATTAGATACTTGTGATCGATTTCTTCTTGGTTTGATGTAGATTCAGATTAGATTCTTGTGTTTGATCTACTAGCTATGGTGTGCAATCAGATTGGATTCTAGTGTTTGAGCCCTTTATTGTGTGCTAGATATCTGATGTTCCAAAAGTGAGCCATAGTCTGGACTTTGAGTGTACAACTGAATGAGGCTGTGTAGTATAGGCTTTGATGTTTTAGAATTTTAATAACTGTTTCTAATAAATGTTTCAATCAGGGTTTTCCTTTTCCAAGAAGATGACAAAGGAAGCAAGGAATCTATCAGAAATGGACTCGACAAGTCCTTTTCTCGAGGTATTATTAATTTTAGGAATTTGTTAAACTTGAGGTAGAAATGTCTTTTTATATGCTGTGTCTGAGATAGCGTGCGTTTAAAAAGAATCCCTTATGGTAATATGAAAATAACTGGCTTTTGGGGAGCTGATATTAGAATCAATTTTAAAATTCAAGATTTGACTTTTTAGCCGTCAAGATTTTAAGTTAAACTAGATGGATAATAATTATCAGCAAATCTGTAATTTATTATAGGCCCTGCTAATAATTACGTCCTAATAACATCGTTAAATTTGCAAATTTTTAAATGCCTAGGAGGAATTTGATCAGCTGGTTATCAATGCTGCCAATGGCACGCGTCAAAGCTTGTGTTGATTCCGAAGGTGGACACGTTGAACAATATAAAAATATAAAAATTAAATTAAACTAAAATTTAGAATAGATAATTAAATTTTTAAAAATAATATTGACATTTTTTAGATAATTTTTGTGCCATCTTTAACATTTTGAATTTTTATGCAAGTGATGTCATTATGACATCATTATTGGATTACAGGAACTTTTATATTTCTAACCAGTATTCGCTAATTATGTCAAAACGGTTTTGGAATTTTAAAAATCGATAAATATTTACTAGTTATATTCATATTACCACAAGGGTACCCTTTTTTCCGAGGCACAGTCTATATATATATGCATCACTTTGCACTGACTATTTGTCTGTATAGTGTGGACTAATTTACCTACTCATGTTGTACATAACATTCTGCTAAGCATGAAATGGTGTTATGTCACCCAAAGCTAGTAACTTGACACTCTTGGTTAACATGCCATACAAGAGTATTAAATATTGACTTTGTTAGCAATATGTGAGCATTTAAACCCCGCCAGGGCAGTAATTTGGTTTGAGGTTCTGCACCACCTGCACCCCTGAGCCAACCCAGCTATTATGAGTACACTGACCGTACATTGTCGGTGGCAAGATGAGATGGTGAGGTAGAAGACTGGCCACCTGCCTTCATTCCACGGCTAAGAAAATGATGTCGCTAACACTTCATACCCATGGCTGTCTCATGGCTAGCTTAAGGGACTGCTCTTCTTCTGTTTGACATGCTGTGTCACACTGCCTGTCTTCCTACATGACTTTATGCTAACAAGTCCACTCTGTGCATATTTAAACAACTTGCAACACCATTTTTCAGTTATAATAGAGTAAATTAATAAAAAATATTGTCATTTGTCTTAAAGCTGTTCAAGAGGCGAATGCGGCCATACGTGTTTGGATGGCAGAGAAGGAGAAACGCGATGAGAGGTCAAAGGCCAAGGCCGACCGAAAGCCACCTCCCTATAAACATTTGAAGGTAGTTACCGCTTTCTTCTCGTGTAGGGTGGGGTTAATTTTTAGCACACTTGTCTGAGATATCTGTCTTGTGCTAGGTCTGCTGGTAAAGCCAGTTAAATTATGTTGGTATGTTAAGTTATGTTGGCCATGTTGAATTACATTACATTGGTTTAAATATTAACTTATGTTGGTTTAAACATTAAGTTACCTTTGTTTAAATGTTCCATTACTTTGGTTTAAATGTTAAATTACCTTTGTTTAATTGTTAAATTACATTGGTTTAAATGTTAAATTACATTTGTTTAAATGTTAAATTGCATTGGTTTAAATGTTAAGTTACATTGGTTTAAATGTTAAATTACATTGGTTTAAATGTTAAATTACATTGGTTTAAATTTTAAATTACCTTCGTTTAATTGTTAAATTACATTGGCTTATTTGGTTTAAATGCGCTGTAGGCCTCAGTTGTTGTCGGCAATGTCTCGGTTCACCGTTTCAATCTGGACGACATCCATCCATGTTCTTGTCGTTTGGACATGGTCGACCCATGCGGTCCAGAGTCCAAGTGCCTCAATCGTGACCTCTCGTACGAGTGCCATCCGGAAGTCTGTCCAGTTGACAGCCGCTGCCAGAATCGGCGTTTCCAGCAGAGAGAATATGCTTCGGTTGTTCCGTTTAAGACGGAGAATCGCGGATGGGGTCTCAAGACGCTCGTCGATGTTAAAGAGGTCAGCATCAGATTCTTTGATATAGAAACCACAATTTTATTTTAGTAGGGAATTTGCAGAATTACATGTATTAACAACAAGTATGGTTATGATAATCCCTGAGGGATCATGTTTACCTCGGGGCATAAAAACAATTATAAAAAAATAATAATTTTCGTTTATTTAATAAACCGGTTGACAGACTGCAACCAGGTACTTACTACAGTTATGCCCTAAGGAAGAAAGAAATTATAAGTTTGTTTCATATTAAAAGGTAGGAAAACTCTTATATGTGTTTGTATAGAACCCTCAGGATGAAATTTTTTTATATATGCCTGCACAAGGCATGGAGTGATTGTAGTTTCAAGTAGAAGGTTGTTTCTGGCCATCCAAGATTGAGCATCACTAAAAACAGAAGCCAGTAATTGGAAAGTTGAATTAGACAAGAGTATACAATTTTTATAATTGTACCCAACAGTCCTAAGACATTTGTTGATTTCAAAGAGATTGGCATTGACTGCTGAATAGAAACAATGGTTCGAGGTCTTAAGGCATTTTTCATAAGGCCAAAACAAAATAATTGTGTGTTTCCGGTAACGCGACCGAGTCACTTTTGCTGCGACTCGGAAAATTTTGTTAAAAAAATTTTTTTTATTTGTTAAAAAAAATTTTTTTACGGAAAATTTTTGTACAAACATTTTTTTTTACTTTCCTACATTAAGCCTTTGCATGCCGGAGATGCAGAATCGCGACATTATAGGTGCATTCACTAAAAAAGCAGAGACGTTCGGAAACTAGCGGTCTTTCAATGGAAATAATGGTGCCGTAAATTACAGACAAAAGTGTGGAGTTTGGGAGAGGGAGGTAATAGACCCAAAAGTGGTTGATTTTCTCTTGGTAATTTGACAGGGTTATTTCAAAATCTGACCACCATATTCATTGTATAGAAATACCTTTTATCGTCAACGTGTTATTATAAAAGTAAAGCCTTTAGCAATCAGCCTATTAACAAACTCCGTAAGCAATCTAACTTTATAGCAACCAGCCTTCTTAACAACCAAGCTTTGAATTATAGCCTCTGTGTGGCCTTATTAGCTGCTCAGTTTCAAAGTCAGACTTAATGTTTAGCAACCGATTAGTTGCAATTGTTTTATTGGGTGCCCCTTCCATTTCACCTTGATTGCAAGAAAAACGATGTCAACAAAAATGAAATAAATAAGATTGTTTTCTACAGCAGTTTGTAGGTACATTCTGCAAATAGTCATTTTTAATACTCTCATAGAAATTACATACTTTGGTACAGTATGTACCGATTGTGCATAAATGGGCAGTGGCTTAATTTTAGGAAATCACTGCATAAAATTATTTTAACAAAATAAAATTATTTTCCTACCTACCTACCCAGTTTTTTTAACTCTGTTACCGGAAACACACCATTATTTTTTTTGGCCTAAGTATTATAATTAAACTGTTAAAAGGATGTATTTTTTAGATGTGATTTTACCCTATGTGGTTGAGGTGCTCATTGATTGAGTAACTATGTATGGGATGATTAGTTGATTGTTTTATTGAGTGGTCTTTGTGGTGGTTCATTGATTGATCTGTTGATTGATATGTGTGATTGGTTATGGTTAGTGTGATTGATTGATTTACCTAATGTTTCTTATCCAGGGTCAGTTTGTGATCGAGTATGTTGGCGAACTGATTGATCATGACGAGTGTCGACGGCGAATGAAGGAGATGCAGACGAGAAAAAACAGCTCATTCTACTTACTTACACTCGACAAAGACAGGTAATAATAATAGTAATAATAACGACAATAATAATAATAATAATGAAATTTTTTGGCGCCATAATGCAGCCATACTGCTTCAAGGGCGCCTCAAAAACAACTACCTGTAATCAGTTACATGTTACAGAAACATGAAAACACTACTGGGAAAGTAGGTGATCTGTCTGTACAGATTTTGTGCCTCAGCACTGAATTAACAGTTTGAAATCGCATACCACATTTCAAACCCTACATGTATGTGTACAGCTTAACTTAAGTTGCTTATGTGTATCTTGGACATTTGTAAAGTAATGGCCTTATTTAATTTATAACTGAACTGTCTTATTAAATTACCTTGCATTACATTCCAAAAAGGTGTCTTGTCATATGATTGAATCTTATCTAATATAGATGTTTCTACAGCATTGTTTAAATATTGTAAAGCATGATTGATTGATTGACCGAATGTAATGTTTCTTATCCAGGGTCATGAAATGGCCCAGTAAGTGGTCACTTCAAATCAAAACTGTTTTCCAAAACCAAAATTCATTGGCTAAGCAAGTCATGGTCAGCATTTCTGTTCACATCCTGTGCCTTGGTCATATGACCCTTGAACCTTGTGACCACACTTATGAGGAGTTTTTATAAAGACACATGAACAGATGTGGTTCTTCTTTAGAATTATCGACGCTGGTCCACGGGGAAATGTTTCGCGATTCATGAATCACAGTTGTCAGCCAAACTGCGAGACGCAAAAGTGGACAGTCAACGGAGACTCAAGAATTGGGCTCTTCAGCATCGTCGACATTCCAGCTGGTGAAGCTCTTGGCCTTATAGACATTTCTTTTTATACAATACAACTATATTTTGATGCTGCCCTCCTTCCAAAGTTCAGAAATGCACACGACCCTACAACAGAACATCGATGGCGCTGAGCAATTGTGCATGAAGGATTTGCTCAAGGTCCCTTCGCAGTAATTAACCGCCTGAATGGAGGCTCGAACCTGTATTCTTCGTGTTACAGGACAAGTGCTCTTACCAATCAGCGACCATACCCCACATGTATATATGTGTAGCATATATAGTACCATACATGGAACTGGTTAGATTATTGGTTCACCACTGAAATATGCCTTGAGCATTTGAAGTACTTTAGTAGCCAAAAAGTAGTATAATTCAATAAGCAACTTTATGACAGCCCATGTACAATCAGGTTGCCTCTGTACAGCTTTAGAGTCTAGTACAACATTTTAGAGTATAAGGGATTCTTTTTTCTTAGACACAGCATATAAAAGTTTCTAACTGCAATTTGATCCCAGTGTGTTAGCCAGATATGTGTTATTACAGTTTAGATTAATTTTGGTTTTGTTAAGTATTTGTATTTTGAAATTCGGAGATGACGTTCTTTGTTGTTTTGAGCAGTAGTACAATGGTACCTTAGAATTGCACGGTTAGATAAGATTGGACTCCTGCAGTTTCTGTGGTTTTGTTAGTCTAATTGTGGATAAATTTCTGTCAGGTTCTGAGTTGACATTCAACTATAACCTTGATTGCCTTGGAAACGAAAAATTGGCATGTCACTGTGGATCAGCGATTTGCAGTGGATATCTCGGCCTTCGACCCAAAGTAAGTCAGCTTTAAATGCTTACTCATACTGTCATTATTCATGCATTCAGTATTTTCAACATTTATTGGTAAGTCATAATGAATATTTGTACTAGAACCTCATTTGCTGATTTCCTGCTGTTCTTCATGGGACCAATCTTACACTGTTCCGACTACAAGCCCAATTGATTAGTTAATATTTCTCTCAGGCACTCAATCAATCTTTGCTAAGAAAGAGTATTTATGTAGCGCCCCTTCAAGAAACCTAATCAGCCCAGCCACGACTAAAGAAAAAAGACTTGAGTGACTTATAAAACCCAATTGGGTTGATCAGGAGTAACGAATGCAGCTCTGGCAGGAGATCATTCCAGATGGAAGGGCCCACAACTGAGAAAGCTCAGCATTGTCGAGTTGCCAAGTGAGCCCATGGAACTAAAGTTCACCTTTCTTTACCGTGTTTAGCTTCATACAGCTGAACATTGTACGGCACCTTCAAAGTACATCTCTAATGGGCGGCTCACTTCTAGGTAATAATGTAACGTAGTGTAAAGCTTGTTGTAAAGAAGACAATTTATGTGGTGCAGTTTAGGAGGAAAGCAACCTGGAGGATAATTAAAGATAGCTGTTACCGAGTCACAAAGGATGTGGAATTTTTGTGTATTTTTGCAGCAGTCAACTGCAGTCTTATCTGAATCGTCGAAGAAGAAGAAAAAGCGTCGTCCGAAAAAGAGTTTCGAGAATATTCACGAGAACGAGTGTTTTCGATGTGGCAAGACAGGTCAACTGATCATGTGTGACAAGATCCAGTGTCCGAAGGTCTACCACTTGAAGTGTCTGCGTCTGAAGAAAGCTCCTCACGGTCAGTTGTCTCGAGTAACTTCCCCACACTGAGATGCTTTGTGTTTATAGATAGGTATTGTAATTGAACATTTATATAAATGTTATTGTTATTGTTTAACTAATCGCCATCCAATACTGAAACTGATAATTAGGGGGCCCTACTTAGTGGGACCAAGGTCCCTTCTGGTCCCCCCATTGTAACCACTCGAAATACTTATATGTAATATCATCTGTGTAATACTGGTTTGGCTACAATAAAATGATGGTTATGATGGTTATAACATTTATATAGCACCACTCAGAGATTCAGAGGCGCTCCAAACCCATGTCAGTCAGCAGTGTTATTTTAGTGCCTGAGAATAGAATAGGAATAATAAATATTTTAAATTAATCCACGAAACGAAAACTGGATTAAAAAATAAGTCTTCGATGAGAATAGAGTAGGAATAAAAATTTCAATATTTTTCTCGGACAAGAGTTGCCTTGAGTTACTAGCCCTATCACCTTCCCAGTTCCGTAGACGCCTTAAGACATTTTTGTTCCCTGACGCAGGCAGGTCGAGAGCGCTGCTGATTTTTGAGCAGCGCTGTATAAATGTTCGATTACAATTACAATAGAAAATAAATTGGCTATCATACAATAACAGATCAGCAGTGATTATACGCTGGTCGAAGAACACAACATATTTGTCAAGAAACGGTCAATCTTAAGATCAGCAGTGTCAAAGAACTGTTTTGTGTGACAGTCTCATAGACATTAATCACTCATGTTAGACATTTCTGTGAGAACTGTAAGTGGAAGTGGAACTGCAAAATAAATTCACTGGAACTGGAACTAAAATCATTTCTAAATAGGAAGTAGAACTACAACAAGAACAAAATTTATATGTAAACAGGAACTAAAATATGTGAACAAAAATGACAGTGGAATAGAATAAGAACAGGAATAGAAATTAATGCTGGAACTAAAATAACACTGTCAGTGCTGTCACTGGATAGTCTTCAAGCGTTTCCGAAACAGGAAGAGAAAGGTTAAGGAGCTCAAGACGCAATTCATGTGGAAGATGGTTATAATCAATACAAACACTGGGGATAGATCATTTTAGGCATCTTTCAAAATTCTGCTTTTTCTTACATAAAAAATTTAAACGAGGATTCTGTAATGGATTATGAGTTTTACTACATTGAAGGTCACTGGAAGTGACCTTCAATTCACATTATGGTAATGGCAGTATGGAATGAATACAATGTAACCTATGTCTTACCTCTGTTCACTTTAATACTCCCAGCCATGTGCTTTATGTTTGTATGTATACATGCACCTAACAGCCTGTAAGAAAAAGTTTCTTTGAGTTAATGTGAAGTTAAACAAGTAATGTTTGTGATTTAGGTAAGTGGATTTGTCCATGGCATCATTGTGACGAATGCGGTCAACCATCTACACAGCTCTGTAACGAGTGTGAAAATTCATTCTGTGTTGATCATATCGAAGGAAACATAACCGAGATGTTACCGGGATATCTCGTCTGTTCCGAACACGACGAATGGAGACCAGCAGATGATCCATCTAACGGATGTTCTCTGGAGACCGGATTCTGCAACGAGGATTCCATCTCGGAAAAATTGGGTTTGCGTGGAATGGAGGGACGTGGCTCAGAGTTAGTGAAAATTGTGGAAGGAAAACTGGAGGACAGCTGTAAGAATTCAAAAACTAAGAGAAATCAGAGGAGATCATCAGTGGGAATTTGTGAGAAGAATGCAATTGGCAAGAGAAAGAGAGAGAGAAAATTGTCAACGAATGCACTGATTAAAACTGAAGGTGGGACCAAACTGTTGAAGAACGTCTCATCTGCTGCTTCTAAGAGAAATTCCAAGGGCAAAGGTTCGGCAACAATAAAATATATGTTGTCATCTGACATTCTGAGCCGGGGTGGAGATGGTTCAAAACGGTCAAGAACAGGAGAGAAGGCATCAACGAATGATGCTTCTCGCCAAAGAAAACGGAAAATGGAAAGTGGAAGTGCATCATTTTCAGCTGTTTCTAAGAAGAATTCTACAAGAAAATATCAGATAAACAGTAGACGAAAGTCGTTACCTGAAAACCAAATTCAGCGTGAAGACATGGTGGAATGTTTCGAAACAGAATCTGGAAAGACATCAACGGTTTCATCCAAGCGCAATAGTAACAGAAGGCAGACCATTTCTGTGGTAAACTTCAAAGGAGTGGCAAAGCTGAAAAGGAAGAGAGAAGAATCTTTGGAAGATTCGTTCACATTTGATCCAATTAGAAATGAAGATGTTGCTGAATTGTCACTGGTGAAAACAGGAGAAGGAAACCAGAAAATGAAGAGAAGTTCAAAGAAGTCGTCTTCGTTGGTCACTCCTGCAAAGAGAACCAAAATTGAATGTACCCTGGAAAGAGGTCATACAGCAGTGACTAGAGATTCGAAGGAGGCTGGAATGAAAAGCACAAAAGAATCCAGGAAAAAGTCTTTGAAAATTAAAGATACTGAAGAACGTAAAAAAATTCGAAAGGTTTTAAAGAAAACTGTCAGTGGTGTCAGAGCTTCTACGAAAGAATTGAGGATCTCAAAGAAAATTCGAAAGGTCTTAAAGAAAACTGTCAGTGGTGCCAGAGCTTCTACAAAAGAATTGAGGATCTCAAGGAAAATTCCGAAGGTCTTAAAGAAAACTGTCAGTGGTGCCAGAGCTTCTGCGAAAGAATCGAGGATGTCAAAGAAAAGTCTAGCCTCGTTAAATTCTTCTGTTGTATCTAAGAAAGCATCAGTTGTTCTGAAGAAAAAGTTAGGCAGACCTAAACGTTCAGACTATCCTCTGAAGATTTCTAAAACTTCAAAGAAAAATTGGACAGTGGAAACTCAGAAGTCAACATGTTCTGAAGATCTTCAAGAGGTTTTGGAAGTGAACATGTCTGACACACAGCATGAAGCAGAGTTTCATAATAACACACTGAAGTCAGTTGGCAGAAAGTTGAAGCGGAGTGAAGGGCAGAGAAGTAGACAAAGTGGACGATTTGTGAAACAGAGTGACAACGGTGATGGTGGAAAAATGGAAACTGAAGAGGAAACACAGACAAAGCTTGCTGATGTTGAACAGGTTCAAGCTGAAGCTACAGAAATAACAAGGCTGAAGACACAAGAAAGTTTTGAGCTTATATTTGATATACCTGTCGCAGAGCATGTCGAGATCAGCTGTGGGTCAGAGGAAGAGGTTACACATCTAGAGGTAACAAATGAGAAAAGTAGGATAGAAGAAGATTCTACGATTTTGAAAGTTCAAGATGAGACGAGTACCTCTCCAGTGAAGCTGACCAAACAGAAAGTCTTAGAAGGCAAAGGACAGAGGTTTGGGTCAAGTAAGAGAGTAATGCGTAAGCAATCGTTTGAAGATGAAACTGTGTCACAGACAGAGACAAAGAATTTGAAAGTTAAAGAGGACAAAATGGGATCAGAAACGAAAATGCAAGCTCTGGAAATAACAAGTCATTCTGGGTTGGACATAGAAGCGATAGAAATTGAAGTCGCGTCACAAAAGGACTCAACAAATCTGAAAGTACAAGGAGTTGGAATGGAGTCAGAAAAGGAAACTGAGAATCTTGAGAACGTAAGTTCTCATGACTTGCAAAAGCACATGGCTGCTGCAAAAATATTGGACGATTCAAAGAGAGAGACAGACGAAATCATTTCCGAGATTACTAAGAACAATTTGCCGGATTCATTAGTGATTAATAGTTGCAGTTCCAAGTTTAAGACTGATCTTTACGACACACCTAGTGACAGCAGTGAATCTGATGGAATTTTCCTACAGGACGGTGATTTTCCAGATATGTCGGCTGATGTAGATTCTTCTGTTCAACTGGACAAGAAGCGGGAAGAATGTCCTGTTGGGAACTTCCCAATTATGTCCAAAGATGTTGGAATTAGTGAAGCGATGACCTCTATTGGAATGAATGCAGTGATGATCGACGAGGCACAGTTGGTGGATGTTCTGTTGCCAGCAGAAAGTGTTGGAGGGATGACAAATGTTAAACATGAAGCCGAGCTCACTAGTAAAGATGGAATTGCATCTTCTTTCGTTGGATCTGCTGAAATGAGGACGTTATCTAGAGTGGAAGATGTTAATGGCTTAGGGGCCGTTGTCAATTTTATCAGAGAGCCCGTTTGGAAGAGAAATCATTCCTCAGGAAATGCTTCGTTGAAGTCAAAGGATGGGAGCTTGAAAGATTGCGACCTGTTTCCAAGAACGTACTGAGAAAACGCTTTTGTTACATGATACAGTACTGTTTGAGCGATCTGGTAAAAGTTTGTCGATTTTGTGACATCCTGCCTGTTGGTCCTTTGTGGTTTATGAATTGTCAAGCAATTCTACAACGAGAAAGACTGCCTGTTGTAGTGGCAGCCCTGGGTTGGAAGACATTTTATATGAGTGTTCATCAGACTTTTAAACTCTAGCCATTTTGTGGTGTGAGCTGATGATAAAAGTGGACTTGGGTTCCTGCTGCCAAAAGAATTGGAATACATAAGTCGACTTGGTGATCACAACTGTTGATCTAGCAGCCTGAGTGAGTTTCTTAGCCAAAAGATTGGAGTGTCGATTGAAACTGCGCAGCCAAACTAATGTTCCACTGGGCAAATAGGGCTAAAATACTTAGTTTTTGTTGTTGATTAGATTGTGGCTTGATACATCAGCAGTTTCCTTTGTTATGGGTCAAGAAAGCTTGAAAAAAAAGATTGGAGTTTGTGCTGAATGGCTAGCTTAAACCTGGAATCTTTTTCCAGCCACTGGATGATAGCGGTTGGTAACATACTACGATCAGTGACTGGAACACTTGGTTCATTTCACTGTTGTCCGTAGCTGGAACTGTATTTGAGCAAATAAATCATGTTACGAAGGACTGAACATTTCAGATTTGCTTCAGATTTGAATCGTTTTAAACTGCGCAGCCAAACTAATGTTCCACTGGGCAAATAGGGCTAAAATACTTAGTTTTTGTTGTTGATTAGATTGTGGCTTGATACATCAGCAGTTTCCTTTGTTATGGGTCAAGAAAGCTTGAAAAAATTATACCATGGTTTAATGGGAATTTGTTGTACCCTGGAATAGAGTACAGATTTCCACCCCCATTTCTTAATGGCTAACCTGCCAACAGTTATGCAGTGGTTTAGCAAGGGTTTGTTGTACTCAGGGATAAAGTTCAGATTTCCACTGATGGGTAACATGCCAACATTAACCTTGCTTCAGATTTTCGTCAGCACAAATTATTTAAAGTTGGAAAGTGAAAGCGATGTTCCAGCAGTGAAAAAGCGCTTGAACTTATCCACTATTTTGTTGACTAGGTTACTGGTACATGTTCTTTTCCTTTATGTCGACAAAAAACTTGGCTTGAGCTGGGAATAGTTATAAGACAATTTATGAGGATCCACGATGCAGCTAGCTGCTAGGGTCTCTCGAACTCCAAAACAAAATTTATCCTCTACATTATTTAGTGATAGTTGACATGCTGACACTGGTTTTTAAACCCTCAAGTTTTTTCTGTCCTACATCTATGCTTACTGCTCCCGCATTGCTGAAAAGTTGAGCACAGGATCTAGGAAAGCCTTGATATCGTAGGATAATTTATGAAATCGTAAGTTTTAGGACTTTATTTTAACCCACTTTCAATTTTTTCTAACATACAGTTCTTCATGTTTGTTTTTAGTCTGACTTTAGCTCTCAGTCCACCTGTAATTTATCGTGAATATGTGAAGTAACATTCAACAGGTGTTATTAACTGCCTTGTAACAGCCACATTGCTTCATTGTTTTAGTGTGTAAATAATTAAATTGCCATTCTTTGCATCTTAGTTAAATGTCTTTATGAGATGTTTTTGTATTTAAATGGATGGGCCTTAGGGTTACAGCCTTGTCTATGGCATGGCAATGGTCCTTGGTCTTTGACAGTATACGTGGTCTTTGAAAAGGGCTGCTTGTAGGAGTACATGCCTTGGCCATAAAGATTGTCCTTGGGGCTCCAGTTCTTCATATTTCGTCCTTTGGTTATTTTAGAGAATTAATCTGTAGATTATAGAAGATGGTATTCTATATTGAAGACATAATATAGATGCTCTGTATAAATGTTACCATGGCAGAATGGCATTACAAGATGAATCCAAGACAGTGTTTTGTTGGATTGCATTTCTCTAAGTGTGAGCCATAATTTTCAAAGGTGCTCGGACACGGCTCTATGTCAGATCTAAAGAGCTGCATCTTAAGGAAGCTGAAAATGTTTCTTCAGCTATTTGAGATGGTGCTATATAAATACCTGTATAAATTACAGTATATTACAATCACTATTTTGTTTGCCTTAACACTTCCTATTTGCTGTATACTGAAATGATGTTGAAACAATTCGTTTAATCAATGTACTTTAAATGAACATTTATGTCGCACATTGAAATGTTGTGGTCTACGTGACTGCATGAGAAGGGATGGGCCTCCTGATGTTGGGTTGTGTCTTGCATACGCTGTCTGCGGTGGGTAATTCGTTTTGATGGCTTATGGAGTGACCTCGATCATTGGTAACTGGTGGTGTTTCGATCTACTGATCGGCAGGTGATGATTAGCTGTTCTGTGGATCTGGTGGCTCAAAGGTTGGCTGAATGCACTTCAACTGACAATGGCGGTGGTGTTGCCTTTCACTGCGGACGCAACCACCTACTCCACACTATTGTTGCAACTTAGTCTTGAACTGTCTTGCATACACTGTCTGCGGTGGGTAATTCGTTTTGATGGCTTATGGAGTGACCTCGATCATTGGTAACTGGTGGTGTTTCGATCTACTGATCGGCAGGTGATGATTAGCTGTTCTGTGGATCTGGTGGCTCAAAGTTTGGCTGAATGCACTTCAACTGACAATGGCGGTGGTGTTGCCTTTCACTGCGGACGCAACCACCTACTCCACACTATTGTTGCAACTTAGTCTTGAACTGTGAACATATGCTTTCTGTCAACTTTATATAGGAATCCATTGATTGAGCTCTGCATGTACCATATTAATGAGCCTGATGCTCGGAACTCTACGTGCATTTTGCTTACCGATGAAATTTCCCTTTTACTGACATTTATCGTTATTTAGCTTAGGATCAAGAGTACTTCTGATTAGGTTTTCTTTACAGTGGTGCTACATGTATATCAATATCTAATGACAATTAGTGAATGGTTGGTTAATTGTGTTGCCAAAACTTTAAGTTCTAACCTTCCTCATAGGTTCACTGTCAATGAAACCGTGTAATGCAATCATCTGTACAGGCTTCTTGATAATATAAGCACAAGTCCTCAGTTGATAAGAGTTTCAAGCAGTCATAGGCAAAATCTTAATATCTTGGATAAGTTCTTAGCCTGTAATCGGTGTGCAGTGGGTTGATGGCTTGTTATAAGGTAATGGAGCTATATAAAAGTAGAAAAATTAATCCAATTAGTGGAAAGCTGTATAAATTTCCTGTCTTCAGCTTGTAACAGACACAGGCTTTGCTGATTAACCCTTTAACGATGAGCTTGTACTAAAATGTATGGGAAACCAATGCAGCTCTTGTAAAGTGAAGTGTTATTTTTTTAATTCAGTGTAAATATTATGTGTGAAATGGCTTCTATTTTGTTAAGTTTGAAAATGGTTATTCCTTTGTCTCTGAAAAATAGTAAAAAATGTATTTAAGCATTTTTATCTCTCTGAAATGTGATTTGACTTGGAATATTTTAAATTTCACAATCTACAGTGGAAATCCATCGCAGTAGCGCACAACAAGCCATTGAAGTAACATGTCATACGTATTTCACTGGTCTGATCAGTACTGAGCTTGATTTGTCGGCCAAGCAAGGTTTTGCTGCAGTTGCTTAGGGTCGCTGACCCTTGGTATGTGGTTTGTGGACAGTGGCACAATAACTTACTTTCTCGCATGTTGAATTTTACTCTTGAAACATTCTTCCATTTCTTATAATGAACTATTTAACTTGACTGCTGAGCATACGTTTTCAACCTATGTTAAGTTGAATCTGTTTAAATCCTAGCGCTTTTGGTGTTTTAAATGCATCACCAGTCTTGATACAAAGACCTTCATACATAATACAGCAGGTAGTACAACAAAGGTTAATCCTGGCAAGGCTGTCTTTAACATGACTGTGCTTGGGTGTTCTTTATCTTAAACCAAAATTGTTTGTATGTTGTACTATGTCAGACAATGGAAGTGTTGTGTTAATCAGTTTTACTGCCATGCTTGACTTCTGTAGGCCTTACATTTTCGTGTATACACTTTTCCAGAACTTTTAAGTCTTATTTTTGTCATTGTTAATATCTATCTTTGGTCTGCTGGTTTAATACAGTATCGTAATCTCCAAACTTCTAAAGCGCCACTCGAAAGCCAAGCGCAGGGCACCAGCTTATTCACGAGCGCTGCAACTAAGTTTCCTGGATGGTGGTACCTAATGTGTTTGTCATTGAGCTCTGTGTTCAGGGTCTTATTCCAATCTGTTCATGTTATTGTGTTGTTCCATACAACCTACAAGAAAGGGCTGTCCAATTGCAGGGTTGCCGTGGATCCTGGAAACCTATGTAGTCATGGAATTAGACTTTGAAAAATTTAAGGCCTGGAAAACATGGAAAAACAGGCGTTTTCGAAAGAAAGTCCTGGGAAGTCATGGAATTTGAAAATAGCTAGGTCATGGAAAATGGAAAAATCATTAATGGACATATTTCTAATCATATTTTTGTCTTATTAGCCTAGTGGCAAACTGGCAACCCTGCAATTGGTAGATTGTTGTTCTCATAGGGCTTCAGCCAAAAGATGCTTGTTCCACTTGAAATGACCATGGATTGACGCCTTCTGCATTGTTTTATAACAACACTATTATTATAATAGACGTGATTAGATTAGAGCCCCATGCCTTAGGACTATTGTTATTGTGAATAGGGTTTGTGTGTGTGTAGAAAATTACATATAACCTTTTAAATATCACACGTGCAAAGGGTTTATAGGTTGCCTGGTAAAAAAAAGTACAAGCCTTGAACTGTTTACTTTGCTCTTTTTTTACTCATTTGATGACACAAAGCAAAGAAATCACTAGAAAAGGACAGAAAGGACCAGTGCTTGGTGTTCAAGACAGTAGACTGGTACTGGTAGAGGACAGAAAGTACTGATAGAGGACAGAAGGTACTACTGATACAGGACAGAAAGGACCAGTAGAGGACAAAAGGGACTGATAGAGGACAGAAGGGGCCATTAGAGGACAGAACAGACTGATAGAAGATAGAAGGGACTGGTACTAAGAGGACAGAAGGGCCTGATAGAGGACAGAAGGAACTGATAGAGGACAGAAAGGACTGGCAGAGGACAGAAGGGACTGGTAAAGGACTAGTACAGGACAGAAGGGACCATTAGAGGACAGAAAAGACGGGTAGAGGACAGAAGAGACTGGTAGAGCACAGAAACATATTGAATTGATAAAGAGCAGTTCTCTTTCTTTCTCTCTTCTTAAAACGAAAACAAACGAGCAAAAGATAGAACAATTAAAAGAATTCTACAGCCAACATCAGTCAAAAAACCCAATAAATATGACTCGGTTACACATAACAATAAATTACCTGGTTATTGACATACAAAGAATAATATATTACTTGTGGATTTACATATACACGTTATGAATAATAAACTACTTGCACATTTATATGAATAGTAAGTATAGGTTCTTTGCAAACACATACATATGAAGGTTAACCTACATTCTTTACGTATAGCAATGCTACTCAAGTTAACAGCTTATCAACATGTAACAAGTATGAGGGAATAAAGTAAACATTTGTCATGAAATACGCCTATCAGCTTGACCACACTGTTTTGCTAACCGATGTAATATATTCGTTTGTAATGACATTTCACATCATATAGGCTGGTGCAGAGAGCGCCTCTGAGTAGATATCTTGAAGGGGCGCTATATAAATGTTCAGTTACATTATATACCAATTGTCTCAACTGTTGCAAATGCTTTACCCTCGTTAACCCTTTAATGATGAACTGCATTGGTTTCCTGTACATTTTAGTACACGCTCGTCATTAAAGGTAATGTTCAGGTCGGAGTTGAAGTTGTAATTTTTCAGGCTTGCTTAACCCTTTGACGACGAGCGTGTACTAAAATGTATGGGAAACCATAAGCGGCTCGTCGTTAAAGGGTTAACATGCATAGCCATCGAAATCTGTGGACTTTGACTGTTTCTGTTCAAATTATTGATTTTGAGGCGCAAATTTACTTAGGAGTGACTGCTGACCAAATCAATGTTTACTATTATTACAGTGAAGTTATATAGCACCCCTTCAAGGATGCCTACTCAGGAGCGCTACCAGCCCAGCCCCGGTCTTAAGGACAGTAAAAAATAAAACGGTGTGGCCAGCAGGTATTTGACATAGCACGATAGGGTGCCCATTCCACGTCTCGGGCCAGCTACTCACGCTAACATTAGTTAGAGAGAGTAGTATTAGTCATCCTGCTACTGCTATGGATACACATACTTTTAGCATGCACAGACTCATGCGGCACAGTGAATCTGAGATGCAGAAGTCTTTCCTTCAGATCAACCAGTTCAACAGAATTGAATTCATTACTATGCAAGATTACATAGACTGCAGGACGTTTTTCGTATCACAGCATGCATCACAAAATTTTGACAGAAAAACTCAGACTTCAGTAAATATTATGAATGAAATTGTAAAAAAATTGTCCACCGATGCACATTTTGGTTTTAATCTGTGCACGAAATGGTAATCGCAGCACATCAAAACACGCCTAACAGCACAAAGTATTGAACCAAAGACACAGCTGAAAGGCCAGTTAATAGACCTATTTGAACTATTGTAATTGTAACAGCAACCTTGAAAACAGTTGGCCAATGCCGGCGACGACCTCGCCTTCAAATACACAAACCAGTACCAAGTGTGGAATAGAGGATTTGTCCATTAACGACTTCCAGAGGGGCTGAGGGGGAGATACAAATGCGGCGTATAATAGGGGGCCATAACCAATGGGTACGTCTGCATCTGAGTTTGGTACGCACTGTTTTAGAGTTATTTCAGTAGAGCATGTGCTTGAAAACAGACTTCAGACTAGACGTGTCTGTTCTATACAGACTGGATCTGATTTATCTCCATTTGCTTCACTTGACAGTAGCAAAGTACATGTACGACACTAAAACAGTTGGACAATGGACACGTGAGATCAGCAAGGTTGCTTAATCAAGGCCTTTGTACTTTGGATTGCAGACGACCTCTAAAGGGAATGGGGAGGTAATGCTAAATGCGGACAAGGGAGGGAGGGATCCAAAGTATGTTATTTTTGCGGAGGAGTCCAAAGTATGTTATTATTTGTGGACATCTTTTACGGATGACCCGGACCCGGGCATATGTTGCCCGTAATAAAGACAACAGAAATCCATTGCTAAAGACAATAACAAAACCAACCTTTGCTCGCGTCAAGGTCACTGAAACGAGTAAATGCACAATGGACGCCTATGAGCATTCATCCCAAGAACAGAGACTAGCATAACAGATAAGTTGTAAAATGCTTCTTCAGGGCCTCTCTGATGCACTCCTCTGAAAGCAAGTTATTAGATGAAAAAGGTCGAAGAAGTGCCAGACGTGTACTCTGTACTACTCTGTACATTGTAACTGTACACAACTAGACATGTATCTATCTTGATATTTTTCTAGCACCTTTAAGCATCTTTCAGAGGTGTGGGAGAATAGCTACAACCATCTGCAACGGTACACTCATGTAGCTCCTTTTCTGAGCAGTATGAGAGCTGTGCAATGTATCACTAGACATGTGCTGCAAGACCACATCAACAAACACTTGAATAAATGACAAGTTGACCTGTCAAAGCTCTGTCTGGGGTCACTTAACGATCATCAGCCTAACCTGAACAATTGATTTTCACAATCAGTTAAAACTTGTTGGTGATCAGAGAATCACGATTATCAGTGTCATTTATTGGCATTGGTGATCACTGCACAATCATAGGTAAAATATCACCGAAAGACTGATCGCCCAATCAAAAGAATATCACAGGGCAATCAAACCACCCAATAACCATGATCATCCGGTCATTTACTGACCTGGATGACCACTAAGCATTGATTAAAATATCACCCGTACATCACTCTTTAAATGCAATACATTAAATGCTTAAACTTTCAAGTGTGCATTCGACAGATGCCAGGCCCTTTGCATTAGGCTGAAGGCAACAGGCTCTTTGTAAAGTTACAACGTAAAGGTAAAACATGCCCTGTGTAACTTCCACCTTGTTTTGGTAATCAAACAGTGCCCAAATCCAATCACCCATAGTAACCATGACCTTCAGATCATTTACTGGTGCTCAAATAGTGTCCCAGAGGAATGGCGGTTCAAGTTGGCCCAAATGGCCTGGTACTGCTTGTCAGCTTTGTAACCAACTAGCTAGCTCCCAAGTACCTCATTCGGGGCCTCATTCGCCAACCTATCTCTGCCAACTCTGACTGTCCGCTTCGCTCACTTGATCGCCTGACCTTGTCCCACGAGCGAGGGCTGATATGGCTAAACCTCAAGCTTTTGCCTTAATTGGTCCTTCGCTATGGAACCAACTTCCTACATCAACTCATTCTTGATATTAACCGGTGTTCCATGTGCTTCCTTTCGCTGTCTTAAGACCACTCGTTTCGCTCGGGGTCTTTAGCACTGGGAGTGCCTCTGATTGGTGTTCACTGTTAGAGGCGCTATATAAATCTATAAATACAATTGTTGGAAATCCATACAGACTTCAATCTCCTTATGATTATGGTGTAAGACTGGATGACTGACTTGCATGTGGAGAATGCACCATCTCTGGAGACATTCAATTACAGCTAAAGACCTACATGCATCTTTAACTGACTTATAAATATCATTGATCTTGATAACTCATGTACAGCGCCGTTTTCTTCGGCCTTATTACTTGTATTACCACACATCATAAGCAAGTGTTCTAAACAACTCATTTTCCACATATAAGGATGTAGGATATACTTTTCATTTTAACGAGACACTCGTAGATGATGGCATCCAAGGTTACACTCAGATCGACAATGTACTGCATGTCAACTTCAAACCAACAGACCTGAGATTCCAACTGGGATCACAAACGTGAAAGACTCTTGTGTTACCAGTTGAGCCATTTTACTAACCCTGAACAGTGCAGCAGAGCGCATAATCAGTCATATGGAGTTGACACAGATTAAAATCTAGAACTCTGCGCTACCTTGAAGCCATTCATCTTCGATACGAGTGACTCCCGAAATCCATTAGAAAGGAGCCTTATTCTGTGGCTGCATGCTGGAGTCATCTCTGCCTCGTCTGTTCCTGGCCGCAGGTCCCTTCGTTCAGCTGATCAGGGTGTTCTTCATGTTCGCGGGGTCTTTCCTCTACAACTCAGCACAGAAGCTATGCTTTCGTCAGTCCTGTGGCCTGGAGCAACCTTCCTCATAAAACTAGAGCTGAGCTAGTCACCCTGTCTCCTTCACTGTTCTGCAAGCGCTTGAAGTCTATTCTGTTTCAACAAGGTTTCTCCTTGTGGAGTCAGCAGTGCTACTGATGGTTTTTTCCTTGCAGTTGCGCTTTATAAATTTTCATTCATGTTACGTTATATCAAGTTTCACTTCATAATGAGGTCACAGCAACTAAATTTCATAAACACGAATTCACAATCCTACGCCTGTTACATCAGAACTCACGTTCCAGCGATGCATCTTAAAAAGACACTTCAACATACCAGAAACTACAGATACTACCTTTCCTCTAGGACCCAAAATTCAAACAACCAATCAAGCTCCAATCAGTGCATTTCAATCATGATCAATAATGATCTAACTTGAGTGATTGTCAGCCGACAGTATCACAGCGAATGCTCAAAATCGATCATGCAAGATGCAAATAGCATGTGGCATAGCAAAGATATTCACAGTCCATCAACAATGTCTCGACCATTTGTCGCATAATAAAATAAAATAAATTATTACACAAATATATTAATTTTACACCACGTCACACATAATAGATCACTGTTCCTAGGTACCAAAATCCTAATCAGTGTACTGCAGGAACTGCCTTTTATTTCACAGCCCTCCTACATTCTGCTGCTTCAAATCAGGACAGACAAGTGCGCCTTGTAAGACAGGCAACTACACTGTTTCCAGAAGAGAAAAAACAATTCAAATGTGAATAAAATGAGCAAATATTTCATGAATCCATTTAAACTGAACCAAAGTTTTTCTCTCTTTAAATATTATTATTAATAATCTTTATAAATGTTTATACTTCATGAAAATGACATCACATTTATATACACATAATTATTAGAATATTATTCTTGCTAACTATTCTAACTCCTGAAGACTTTTAGGCAAGACAGAACTGTTATTAAATTCTTATGCGCTCACCCAATTTCATGTGCCCAGGACAAAGGGGACATTACGAACATAAACTAGTATGAAGGTAAACAAATACGCGCAACTTTACCATATATAATGCAATAACAATTTTTTATAATTTCGTCAAAAATTTTGTCTAGAGATTCCTTTTCCTGAATACTGTGTAGTTCTGCCTGTTATACATTTACAACAATAGCAACAACAACCGTAGCAAATAGACGTGAACCATGATCAGACATGAACTTTAACTCCAGCGAAAACTCAACAACAGAATTACTCCAACAACGAATTACAGTGGATGCCATTTTTCCAATTCTCCAGATTACTTAAACAGCTGAATTCAAACTCTGCATCATGACCTACTAAAACAATGTAGTAAAACCACTCCTTTGGACTGCTTCAGTTTTCATGACTAGAGAAACCAGCCTAAGAAGGCCAATCTGAAAAGACCAGGAGCTGCATCAGATGAACACAAATTCGGACGCTGTTTAAGAATCACTCGAGAAGCTGGACGACCACGATGGGACAGCAAACGAAAACTGAATATGAGGACTGAAGAACACAGAGGAATGCATTCTGACTAGAGTCTTAACAATAACACATATGACCAAGTGCCTTTGAACTCGGCTCTCAAATACACCAAGAAACCCACTGTCTTCCAACCACAGTCTTGAGGAGCATAAAAAAACTGCATGACTTATAACTTGGATCATGACGGGGCAGCGCAAACCGACCGCTACCCAGCCTTGTGCCGTTCACCACAGCAACCGCACCTGAGAGCACACCTGTGGCAGGTGCGCAGCGGCAGGTAGCACCACAGACACGGAACAATCAGCGACAGAATCGCCATCGCCGTCCAGTGCCTACAGTTCGAGCTGCCGCCTCGCTCGTCCCCCGCGGCGCCCGTCGGTCTATCACAGTCGCACGGATGGCGATATCCGCCCCCCGCCTCCTCGGCATCCGACGCCTGGACGCAATGGTAGAGCATCGCCTGGACGCAGCAGACGCACGACATGCCGTCGATGCACTGACCGACACGGTCTGGCGCATCGCGGCAGCTTCCGCAGCGGTTATCGTCGGTGCTGAACACCTCGCCGCAGTAAACGCAGCGTGCGCGGGAGACCGAGCCCAGCCGACCCCCTCCTCCTCCCAGCCGACGGGTGGTCACGAAGACGTCGCGCCGGGCCGATCGTGACCTCAGCGGGAGCGGAACGGGCGGCATGGCGAGATTCGTCAGCTCAAAGTTGGCCCTTCGGAGCGACGTTGTCGAAGTGTAACGGGTCGGGTGGGTCGACCGAGCGAACACGGGCGGCGGAACGACTTTTGCTATGACGTCAAGTGTTGGGTACGTGTAGTCGTGCTTGGCTGAGCGCGTCTTGGCGAGCTGGACGTACGAGTAGTCCATCATTTCGATTTCGGTGCTCACCTCGCTGATTGCGTCGCAGCGCTGGCCGTGCTCTGAGAGAATCATCACGCGGGTTGACTCGGAGGTGCGAGGAGTGGCCAGGATTGAAGAACGGCTTCGGTCGAAGTCGGAGGAGGCGAACAGTTTGTGGGTCTCCCGGGAGAAGCACTGGAATGAGGATGGAGGAGGAAGGCGACGATCGAGGAGACGGGAGCGTGGATCAGGACTCACGTCCGGCGGAAGAGGAGACTGCGGAGACAGAGGGCTGCTGGCAGCCGTTGATGCGGTGCTTGCCGACTGTGACCAACTTTCATCACGACCCAGTGGAAGGTTCAAGGACTGGAAAAGCAGAACAAGATCAAATGTAGTCAAGATGGTTTAAATGAAACTTACATAATTTAAATGTTATTTCTTAAAATGATCTAAAGCAGTTTAGATGTTATACTTATCCAGACAGTGAGGGTCTTGGAAAGACAAAGTTAACTTGCGTCATTTTGCTATTACCAAGAACTTGCAGAAGTCTTAAGACTACAAAACAGAAACAAAGAATTGGAGCAGTCCTTGAAATCAAGACAAATTTTACTGGATAGTCATTCAGCCAATGGTTTACTCAAGTGGAAAGAATGCCAGCTGACTGAATCCCAAAACAAAGGCGCTACATGGAAGATTTGCTGGAAAGAGGAACAAGGGGACACACAAAACAAACAAAGACCTAACAATACTTAACATGAGAAAACTCTAGACCTGACAAATGACTACAAATTTAGACACCAGTAATATGCATTCACTGTCACCAAATGGCTGGCGTAAGGAACTGATGACGAAGAAAAATCAGTTGGATACAACATTTTCTAATCAAATTTACTGTAATATTTCAGTTATCCCAATCAAAGCTATAACAAATACCACTTACAATACTTGTCTATAACGAGAGTCAGCAACATACTAGTTCTGCTCCATAACATACTTGTTTGAGCTCCGTAACACACTTGTGTTCCGTAACATACTAGTTGTGCTTTGTTGGTGCTCTAGTTCAGGAGATAAACATATTGTGTTTACCTTCTGAACTAGAGAACTGGCGCTAGACCTGAATCTGAAATTTATCTGTGTGCATTGCAATCTCTGCTCTACCACAAGGAACTGATAAATACCATAAAGACGTCATCATCCACAATCTGAGTATCGAGTGCCGTGCAATCAGGAGGAGCTGAAGAACAAAATGAAAACATGATCGTTATAGTAACCGAGTCCAATCTAGTCTGGTGCTGCACTGGTCATAAGAGAGGAGAAGAGAATAGAGTGGAAGAGAAGGGAAGAAAAAGGAAGAGAAAATAAGGGAAGAGAAGAAAATGAAAGGGCAGAGAAGGGATGAGAAAGGAAGTGAAAGAGAAAAAAGAGAAGGGAAGAGAGAGGAAGGGAAGAGAAGGGAAGAAAAGGAAGGGAAGAGAAAGGGGGGAAGAGTAGGGAAGAGCACAGAAGGGAAGAGAAAGGAAGAGAAGGGAAGAGAAGGGAAGAGAAGGGAAGAGAAAGGAAGAGAAGGGGGAGGGACAAGAAAAAAAGGGAAGACAAGTAAAGGGAAAACAAAGGAAGGGAGACTATATACAGGAAATAATAGAATATGTCACTTTATCATTGGAAAAATATATAGACTTTCAGATGGAAACAGAGGAATCTCTACAGATATGTGTACACCTAGTGTAACCTTAACCTTTCTGTAGACACCTGTCTTTGTACCTACTGTATCCTGCTCATCCTGCATGACAATGCTTCATTGTCTACTTACTCAGCATATTCTCCATCGCTTTGCAGACTCCTCTCTCAAGCATCCGTGCATCAGCCGAACTCTGGAATGTAAGTCCGAATCGCTGGTTTTCGGTCCACCAATGATGAAAGGTTGGATTGGCCTTGGTGTACTGAAGGTCCTTCTTGAGGATGCAGTTCAGCACCACCTGCAACACATCCAAGAGAGCAATTTGTAGGGGGAAATTGGATCGTATCTAGAAATTTATAAGGCGCCTCTTGCAGCATAGACTATTCAATCAGAGACCTATGCCCTTAGCGCATAAGCCCCGTGGAAACAAAAATGCCTTCGGGAGTGAGAATAAAGCAAGAGAGAGCCCCATTATAAGTCTAGCCTATAGTGGGGGGCATTCCAAGCAGAGGGACCTGGTGTAGTGTCAGAGCAGATCTAGCCCCAGGGACATAAAAATACAACCAGTCAGTAGAATGCAAAGGGCAAACAGAGGTTGCGAAGAGAGATTCATGCAAGAAACCAGAAGATATTTAGGAGCAAGACCTAGTTGAGATTTGGAGACCAGGAGAAGTATCTGATATTGGACATGTGAGGTAATTGGGAGCCAATGTAAAATTTCAGTCATGTTGGTACACATGGGTTAACTATCTGGTGAGAGTGGATTGGCTGGTGCTGCATCTGGGCCAGTTGAAACTGCTGGAACAGCTCGTGATTCTGCAATGGCCGTTAACAGACGTCATAAAACTTGTAAAGACTGGTTAGAGTTGGTGTGCTGAGCAGTGCAGAGTTGGAGCAGCAAGGGGATCAAATAGCAATAGTCTGTCGTGTGCTCATGATAATGTGATAATGTTGACCTAGAAATTTTACTTACATTTTCTTACCGGTATGTTTATACAATATATTATTCTTAAACATGGATGGCAAGGTTTAGAACAAAGTGTCTTATAAAGAGGTTCCAGTGTACATAGTTCTTGTCTAACCAAATACATTTTACAACAAACCTAATGTAATTACCAGTACTAAGCAACCACCCACCTTAGCAATGGCACTCTAGCAACTAGTCTCTTTAATGACCACCATCCTTAGCAACCGCCTTCCATAGCAACCATTCTCCTTAGCAACTAGTCTCTTTAGTGACCGCCCTCCTTAGCAACCGCCTTCCATAGCAACTATTCTCCTTAGCAATCACTCTCCTTAGTAACAATTCTCCTTAACAAGCAATCTTTATAGCAACCAATCTTCGTAGCAAGCAGTCTCCTTAGCAGACAACGTTAGGAAACCAGACTAATTGTTATTGAATTGTGTGGTTTATTATGGAGTACTAAGTAAAGGAAGAACTGTTGCTGACCGACTTGTCCGCAATTCGTTGTCCATGGAGCAGATATTCGGCTGTTAAATCATCTCCATCTGCAATGAGCAGCCTCCGCAACCCAACAATGCTCATTCCTCCTCGGCCAAGCGGAACCCATCCTCCGGTGCTCTCGTCCTTCGTCATCACCTGAGCCTTGACTCGAACGACAAAATCATCTCTGCCACAACAGAACCAGCAATAGTAAGTAAGGTATGTATGTATGTATGTATGTATGTATGTATGAACACTTGTTATAGCACCCCTTCAAGATTTCTACTCAGAGGCGCTCCCGACTACAGCGCGGACACTGAATCGGAGTTTCACGCCGAAGCGCATGAGCAATTGCGAGTGAAGGACTTGCCCAGGGTCCCTATGTGGCGGCGGCTTGAGGTGGATTCGAACCCGCAACCCTACGGCTGCAAGGTACCGAACATACCCCTATACCACCGCGCCCCACGAGTAAAGAAGCAAGTAAGGAAGTAAGGAAGCAAGTAGCCTTTATTTGCATGTTACAAGCACACATGTATAGCATTGTGTAGTATGATTACGTACACGTGCACTTAAAACAGATCATATGCAAATACAATAGATGGACAATGGGCAAGCACAACTAAATATGTGAACTCAGCCCAGAAAAGGGACCACTTGTCGGGAATGGACTTATTAACATTTTCCATGCGTTGATATCATAAGAAAGTCTTCGAATAAATTTCAGAATGTTTGATCCAAAATTTATGCCCTTTTAAATGAAAATCTAAAAAATCTTTGGCGGGAAATCGCAAATAAAAATTAAACCTGTCTCTACCTGATGTATTAATCACATATTTTGGCCTCACAGCATCATGTGGGATAAAAAAGTGATCCAAAGGTGCAGTTGCATTAATTAAACACAAAAATCAATAATCATGGTTTTAGAGAAAAATCCATTTTCTGGCTGATCTAGAAAGCAACAAGTGGTCCCTTTCCTGGGCCAAGGTCACACATAATTAAAGATCGATTGATTCACACAACTACTATTAACAGCTGGTTGAGAATAATTAAGTATCACTAACTAATGAGGATAAGAATCTAGATAACGTGGATCTTACTTAAAGGAAAAACTAAGAGAGATGATAAATTGAAATGGGAAATAAATTATATGTGAAACTATACGAGATATTGATATGAGATATTACAATGCTAAACCATTCAGACATGAATGCCATTGTGTTATTGAATTGGTTATTCTTAAAAAATGTCCAGTGCAAAAAAATTTTAAATACAGAAATTTGCCAAAAATGCAAACATAGTAAATACTGAGACAAAATTGTGCACAGACATCGAACAACTGTCTGCTTTTAAACATTTCTGCCTTGTGCAAAGAGGTGGTCCTGGTAATCCTGCATTTTAGCGCATTTTATTCGTTTTTTTCCAGTGAAAAGTAATAGCGTATTTTATTATTATGGATGGTCAATTGCACATCGTATTTCATTATTTCAATGGATTTAATAATAACTGTCATCAATCCAACTTCTATTTATGCAAAGAATTATTTTCATCAATTCAAATTCCATTTTAACGCAAAGAATTATTTTCATCAATCCAGTTTATAATTACGCAAAGAATTCTTTTCAACAGTTCAACTTCTATTTAAGCATAGAATTATTTTCATCAATCCAACTTCCAATTACCTCTCCAGATAAGAGAAATAATAAAATACGCTAAAATACAGGATACGTTCAATTTAATAATAAAATAAGCTCAAATGCAGATTACCGGCTGTCCCTATACATGCTCACTAAAATGTCACAGTACAGAACACATTAAATGCATAAACCTATTAAAACAAGCATTACATCGTAACCATCACATCAAGGACCCAAAATGGCGCTACATAAGCACAAGAGACTCTGCATACGTCTAGATCAAACTCATCATAAGTCAATCGAACGCTTACTCTTTAACATCCAAATCGTCTTTTATCATGTTTCAGCAGTGTTTTTCTCAGGATACATGACGAAACGGCGACTGATGCGTTAATTCTGTCTACATTTTCGAGACATTTTATCATAGATTTCCATCTTCTCCTTCCACCGAACGGCTAAATCGCACCCGGACAGGCAAGACTTGCCATCACAATGTAAAACACGACAGCAGCACAATAATGCTTTTAAACAATTAGCATTTTCATTTTAACCAACGCTTAACCCAACTTAAACCCAACAAATTGACCATAACCATAAATCTGATGCTAAACCTATATCATTACCCCACCCAGTACGATTGTCACGTTCAACCATATTTAATTCATCGTCTTCATTCATGAATCCGTCGCGAAGTAACCGTCCGCTAACAAAATAGTCAGTTAGCTTTCTCACAGTCTAGCTTCTCTTAAAACAAATTGTTCACAAATACTTAATAATATCGCTAAAATGTATTTTCAGCACTTCCAACACCTCGGAAAAACTACAAGCCTACAAAGGATAAGATTTGAGGCGCTGCAGGCGGATCGATACAACCGGTGTGCGCAGGCAACGCTAGCTTAATTAAGTCTGCGCCCTCTAACGAATGCAGGAAACATTACACGATCAAGCGGTTGATTGATTTCTATTGATTCTGGCTGACTCACCAGTTACTAGGCCTAACCATTCCCACCACTTCCAAGTTCCACCACCACCATTCCCACCACTTCCACAGCCACCACCATAATCTCATTTAAATTTCTCTCAACCCACTGTAAGATGGGAATATATGCACAGCAGCGAAAGCGTTGGGAGCATTCAGCGCTTGGTAGGACCTAGGACTAATCGCGGAGAGTGTTACAGTAGATCTCGAGATAAGACTTAGGCCTAGGCCTACGCGTTTGTGCATTGGTTGCGTCAGTGACAGGTTAGGTCTATGAAACTATGACAAGGATCTATGCAAACTTTGTCATATTATGGGTTAGAAACCGTTAGATTAGTTTTTTATACGTATATTCAGCACTCTGGAGTTCTTTTATTAAATAAACGAATACGAATACGAAATCAAAACTCTGCAGCTTGTTTGGTCTTGTTGAGTTGCGCCACGCTAGGCCTAGGCTACCGATGGGACAGTGCGAGGGCCGACCTTTCCAGAACATCCAAAAGCAGTTTGAAAAAAATTAAGCTAAAGCAATCTGCAAGTACGGATGACATCTGACAGCTTCGTATAGGCCTACTGTTCGAATGAAGTTGATTGATTAATTATTAATTAATTAGAAGCCTAACTTCTATCGCGCAGGGGTCTAACGTACAACGCATCATCCGACTGTTCACCAAATCGAAGCCGTGATCGGGTCAAAATTCAGAAGATCAGTGCCGTAAGAGATAAAGGCAGCTTATGGCTGATAAGCAATTTGAGAAAAGTAGCCTATAGGCCTAGTCTTCTAGTTGAAAACGAAATGTTGCAAGCGACTGAGCAGAACGAAAAATTCCACTTTTTGGACTGGGATCCAGCCCCCAATTTACATAGGCCTACATATATATGACTCCTCCAAACTTAAAACAGTTACCCATGATCATGATCATGATCATGATAATCACCACCACCACCACCACCACCACCACCACCACCACCACTTTCGTAGCAATGTAGCTACGCCTATGTTTACACCACGTTCCGGGACGATTTTGGATCATTGCGGGACACGGGACGCACAGGGTCGATTTCTGGACTGTCCAATCGAAACGGGAACGGTTGGCAGCCCTACTTTAGGCTTTATAACTGAATACTGAATAGCCCTACACAAATCTGAGATAGATGACCTTTGCTCTTTCGTCAGTGTTTTTAAACCGCTTGTAGATAGGCCAACTACATCCTATTCTGCTCGAAGAGAAAAATAGCTCCCAATTACGACGATAAAATTACTATAGATATTGATAAGCAATGTATAAAAAGAGTGGCCTCAGTTGAATTTTTAGGGGTCCACATAGATGAACTCTTATCCTGGAAAGACCATATAACCAACATTTCGACAAAGGTGGCTAAAAACATTGGCGTTATTTCCCGTATTCGACATCTCCTGCCACGTTACATACTTGTACAATTATACTATTCGCTAATATACCCTTACCTCTCATATTGTAATCTTATATGGGCATCCACTTATCGGACTCGGTTAGCTTGCCTGTCAACACTCCAGAAACGGGCTATAAGAATCTTGTGTAATGCACCTTTTAGAGCACATACCAAAAGCCTATTTCTGAATCTGGGAATATTGCCATTTGAAAGCATTAACAAATTGCAAGTGGGGCTATTGCGTAACCAGGTCTTCCATAAAATTACGCAGTTTTGAAGAACTCTGAGGGGAGGGGTCTGGGGAGGGGGCTGTGCCCTCTCCCCAGGGTAAGAAAAATTTTCATTTAGGGGTTTGTAATGGTGCATTTTGGAGACCAACTTTTGATTCAAAGTAATAACATTTTACATAAGTTCTTTGGAAAATTATAATTATAATTTCATAATTTGATTTTTAAAATGGGTTCAGCTGCAAAGTCCCAGCAACCAACGTAGACTAGAAACAGACAGACTCATCAAAGCAATTAACTAAAGCATAAGAAAATAAATTTATTTGTTGGTTTGTAATGGTCCATTTTGGAGACAATCTTTTTGGTTAAAAGTAATAACATTTTACATCAGCTCTTTGGCAAATTATGATTCATTCATTCATTACAGAGATTTACATAGCGCCCCTTCAAGATTATCTACTTAGGAGCGCACCCGACCCAACTCCGAAGTCCGAACAGTCTTGAAGTTAGAATAGAACGTGATCTGAAGGGCTCTCGGCATTAGGCGTAGTGCCAAAGGAAGCCCATTCCAGATTGCAGGCCAGCAACAGAAAAAGCACGGCGCTGCAGAATAGAAGTCCGCGACCGGGAGACAAGAACCTCAGCCTGCCTAGAAGAGCGAGGAGAACCACGGTGCTGGATGCTGAGGGTGGTGCTCCTGTAGATAAACAGAGACCACATCAGCGCCAGACCAAGGAAGAGATCCGGTAAGCGATCCACTGTGGGAAAGGAAGCCAATGCAAGACATCCCGCATATAGTCAGTAACATGGCGGAATCTTGGGATGCAACCAATATAGCGTGCCGCCGAGCGTAAGACCCGAACCAAGCACCCAACCCGAGTCGCCGGAAAACCCACGCAGAGGGCGCTGCAATAATCAAGACGGGAAACAACAAAGAAGTGGATAAGCATTAAGGCAGCATTAAAGGTTAAGGAACGGAAGACCTCTCTAAGCTGACGCAGCTGCCAGCTGGTATACACAATCGCGGCATAGCAGGCTGATATGCCGCGTGAACGTTAGTTCTTGGTCTAATGTGACACCAAGGTCCCGGACAAAGGATGAGAAAGCAATGGCGTACGGAGCTGAAATGCCGCCCGGGGCGACGGCCCAAAATGCTGCCCTTGGCCACTTAATTTTGGATATGTTATTTTCTCTAAGAGATTGCAGTTTTCATGACGATCGTCGATCTCATTACAGACCTGGTACACGCCTATAATTTTAGTTTATAAAGTTGATAGCCTGCCTGGATTTATCAATTAATTAATTTCTTTGCCACTGTGAGAAAGTAATCTGCGGGAACTCCTGGGCAAGGGCCTCCAAATCAATTTTGGCGAGCTGCTGGCGCGTGCCAAGCCAAATGAACTGGGTCTTAGACAGTGTCCGATTTGCCGAGGGGGTCGGGGGGTTGGACCCCCCTGCTTCTCATTTTGACCCCCCTGCTTCTGGCCTTTGGCCGACCCCCGGGGGGGTCGGCTGGACCCCCTCAAATTCATTACCCACAGTCCTACTCCAAATGACTCCATAATGAAAACTATAGTCGCCGCTATGACCAATCGGCCTGATGTAGATTTATATTGGGATATACTTTTTAAGGAATAGGGTTATCCTTTCAGATCATACAACAACCTGGCCCCTCTCGGCCACCGTACTTTCATCTGCGTTATCACTTGGTTACTATGACAGGCAGGGCCTATGAGAGGGTGCAGCGGGTTCATTGCTCCTGGGCCCAGAGGGCCGGGAGTGTAGTTTCTGGCTGAGCCGGAGGAGTTACCGATCAAGGTCCAGCAAGTGTATGATTGATAGTGCCCTGCTGCAGTGCCCTTCACATCGTGTAGGTCAATGCTAAAGCTTTCTCCAAAGTTTCCTATATGCCCAGCCCCCATTCATTACACGCACCCCAATTGAAATGAGTCATAGGATCCCGTGCCCCCACATCGCCAACCTCAGCATCAGGAAGGTTAGCTCTTCTGCTGTTTATCTATCTGACATTATAGAACTTATTTTGCATGCAGTTTTTCCATTTTATGCATATATTTATTTAAGCCTTCAGATATAGGCTAAAAAGTAAAAGTTGTAGATAAACCGTCCAAAATGTATGGTGACAGATCAGGAGCCCTGAAAGGTTTGCTTTCTTGTGGAAATATTTTTCTAACCATGTCTACCTGTTAGTTGGAAGAAAAACTTTAACTTTAGCAAAGCAATATCTTGCTTTCTTTAATGGTGAGGATTTCATAACAGAAATTCAACATTTACCCTCCGTACCTAAGACAATTTTTGGATGTGCCCAATTAACACCGTTGACCTGTTGAACTTATTAACACAGTACAATCTTTCTGAGCTAGTTCCAAATGTTTGTGTGAGCTTAGGTTATAGCCTACTGTTAATTCCGGAAACAGTAACCTCTGCAGAGAGACCATGCAGAGGTCTACAACGTCTCAAGAAGATTATCTAGTGGATTTGGACAGGTTGAGTATTGCCAGAAAATTGATTTTGAAACTGTCAAGAGAAATTTTGCAGAAAAAGGTCAGGAAAGCTCCATTGTTAATCAAATAAGCTTATTAAGTGTTTTAAGGTATGAACATAATTTTTATTTGTGGCTGTTTGACAGTGGCCAAGGTGTGGTGGCTTCCCAGGTTTTTATTTTAATTTAATCTTCACAATTTCATTTGAAATTTCTGATTGAAGCAAAACACACAGTGACAGCAGCTGCAGGCAATAATATATTATTGTTTTGTTAACAAAAGTTGCATTGTACTGTATAGCAATTTACAAATGGCGCTCTGTATGTTTTGTATTGTATTGTGTGTGTATATATGTTATATATATATATATATATATATGTATATTATACTGATGATGGGTGTTGGAAAAAAACATAAGGGATCCTGGGAACAGAGATGGGTAGGCTAACTAATCGATTAAATGCTAATCGATTGGCTAATTAATTAGCTAAACAGCTAATTCTACTCCTGATCGATTAGCTACAAGATTTGGCTAAATCTAATTTTAATCGATGAGCAATTTAACTAATCGTGCCCATCTCTGGCTGGGAAGGCCCATAAGAGGGGTGGGGGTAAGAAAAATATTACTGCGGCTCAGTAAATTTTTAATAGTTCTATAGATTTCCGACCCCCCTGCTTCTTTTTTGACAAATCGGACCCTGGTCTTAGATGAGTTTAGCCGCAGGCGATTGGAGGACATCCAGGCCTCGAGAGCCTCCATTGCCCGGTTCATGGCCCGGGCTTCGGTAATGGCTGCTGACGCAGGACAGTGCAAAAACGCCTGCAGGTCACCCGCATAAGATTGGTTCAGCACAGAGCAAGGCTCAGCAAGAGGCCAGGAGAGGACCAGTATCAGCAGTATAAATAATATAATTAGAGAAGAGGGCCCAGCACAGATTCCTGGGGCAGGCCAAACGGGACAGGAACACATGGAGTCCTAGTAGACACGTAGACCGCAGAGAAGGAACGGTGATGGAGGTAGGAAACAATCCAGTCAAGTTACCAGAAAGGCCAAACGAGGTAGATAGGCGCCTAAGAATGATATCGTGATCGACGATGTCAAACACGCCGTGCTGACAGCAAATAATGCTACTTAAGAGGATGACCTGTGACCTATCAATAGCCCCATAGATATCAGAGAGGAGGCGAAATAACAGGGTCTCCGTGGAGTGGCCCTTACGAAAACCAGATTGAAAAGTCGGCAGCAAATTGTCCTTATCAAGATACCTACATATACAGAAACCAACTTCATAAAGCTGCTGCTTTACGAGTGTCGCAATAGTTTCGCCAGTGGTGTCAAGCGTTGGGAAAACTTGGGATGACAGTTAGGCCCTATAAATTGTTCTTTTGCCACATGCTGAGAACCGGGTTGTTCACGCTATCAACATATCGTATAAGCTGACCGATATCTGTTCTGTGCTCGCATCAAACAATAAAGTGTACAACCTAGCCGCACGACATTCTGCCACAATAATGTCTCGAACTCACAGGCCACACAGGTGGATCAGCTGATTTTTGAATCAACGGACTTATGTACTGGGTTTTGCGTGGACCAGATGACATTAGCTTACGATGATTTAATCTATAGTGTCGGTCTGTGATCGAAATTTCAGAAGTGCCCCGAAATTTGCAGAGTCTTCACTATGTCCGCGAAGGGAAATGTTTTACTGACTGTACAGTAATAAAGTCTGCACATTAGAAATTCAACGAATAATAGTAATCTAGAATGTCAAAAAGTATTCTAAACGGTTAAAAAATTTCGAGAGCTGCTAAAATCTTTACGCAGTTGCGTAATTGCGTAATGCTAGTTACGCGCCTGTAAAGACGTATTATATGGCTGAACTTAATTAGATAACCTATGGTCTTATTCGTGTCAAACTGTGTTTTATTGTAAGGAATTGTGTGCTTGGTGCACTGATCTCGTCTGCAGAAACAGACTGCGTCTTTATGTTTACTATGTTTTTTTAATTGTGTTAACTGTGTTCATACAAGCTTATGACTTTCAAAGGAAATAAAAAAGACATTAACCTGTGTACTACGACCAATTGTAAACCTTGTAAACCAATTGTAAAGCATGTTTGAGTAATGCCTGCTAGTAATAGGGCGACCTTGTTAGCGGAACCTGTTGTTCCTTTGGGTCTTCCCATTGTCACTGGATTGTCTTGCCTGTCTAATTGCCGATTGTGAATTGTTTGGTGAACAATAAAGTTAAAAAAAAGTATTCAATCACTGCATCATTGTCTGTTCTATCTTATTCTATTCTATTTACGGATTTATAAAGCGCCTCTCACAGTACAACTTAATCAGAGGCGCTTCCAGTGCGAAGGGCCCCTCGAAAAAGAAAAGTCTTAAGAGAACGAGCAGAAACAGTAGTGCCCCCAGATAACATCACAGCTCGAGTTATAGTAGGCAGGTCATTCCATAGCAAAGGGCCAACAGAGGCATAGGCACGATGCTGTGCTGTGGCAGTCCGAGACCTCGGAACTAGAAGGTCATGATGGTCTAAACTTTCTAAAGAGCGGAGAGGACGTCCAGAGGTAGCTGAGATAGGCTGTCTGATAAGATCACCGAGGTACCGTAGTGTGGAGCTTGACCCAAACACATTTTATGTTCTAGGCTAGGCTCTGACATTCTCCAGGATTTTGTCGATCGTGTAGGACTATACGTTGGAGACTGTACATATTCTTATGCATGTTATGTACACGCATGTACGAATGTAGGCCTATAATGTAAAAATATATATGTTTGTATATATTTATACATGTGTGTAAGCTATATCTGTATGTATTTATGTATGCAAATATATATGTGTATACCTGCATATAAGCATGTATTTATACAAACATACATGTATGAATACATATGTATATGAGACTTACAATGGAGCATTTAAGTACCTCGCACAAATGCCACGCCAGTCTAAAGATCAGGACCGTATTAACTGTGGCGGAGGCCCTAGTGCACCGGCGTGGTGGAGGCAGTGGCGGCGCCAGCATGGGGCTAGGGTGGTCTGAAGCCCCCCCTATCGGCGGCTCAGCCCCCCAAACAAAGTGGGAAATCACTGCCAATGCCAGAGAGGAGGGGAGAAAGGGAAGGAATTGGGGTTTTAGCCCCCCCAAGCCTGACATCCTGGCGCCGCCACTGGGTGGAGGTACATAGCACGCCGCAGGCCAGGCGCGGGTGATAGACTCACGAGTCACGGCTCACGAGTAATGATGAGTAGACTCCAGCATATCCCAAATACAGAGCTGTAATTGAAGCTAGGATAATCTATCGTTTTACCCTTCTAAATTATTCGCCCAATGTAGCATCTTTATTTTTCATCAATCCAACTTCTACTTTGGCAAGAATCGTTTTAATCAGTCCAGCTTCCGTTTAGGGAAGAATTCGTTTAATGAATCCATTTTCTAGTTAAGGCTGTTAAGCATCAATTATTTTCATCAATCCAGCTTCTATCTAAACAACAATTATTTTTCATTAATCTAACTCCGAATATATCTGGTGCTGATGGTCAGTAGACTAAATCTAGTGCGGAACGTTCATTCTTAAAAACAAAACTGTTAAAGAACAGACTTCTCACATCTATGCTCATCTATTCAATGAGCGGTTGTCCCATCTGGCTCAGATGAGCATAAAGCTGACATTCTGGCTCTGCGTGAGATCAACTTTGAGGACTGGTGACCAAATAGGCCTATGAGAAGAAAAAAACGCAAAGTTCCGATAATTTGACATGACTTCACGCCCGAGACAAACTAACTTCTTACCTTTTAACTATTTCTTAGATTTAGATACATGTATTTGTGTTAAACTGTGTCTGTGCGCACTGCACGCTACTGAAATATTTCATAATCTATTATGAAACACAAGTTAAAAATATTTCTTGCCTTTGTGGTGGAGGTCCCTATGTGGTGGAGGGATGGAGGCACTTGTGCGCTGGCACATAGTGCACATGCCCAAATCCGGATCTGCTAAAGATATTAGAGTAATTAAAAACAAAATGTTAATCATATGCTTGCATGCATGCATATTTCAATGTTTATATGCGTATGCAAATTCGATGTATGTATGTACGTATGTACTTATTAAGCCTACCGTCGAAAAGTCAAAAAGTTTGAGCCTGGAGCGCGGGACAACTGTGCGCGAATAATGTATCTATAGGTCGTCATGAGCACATGGTGTTGGAACAGCAGGCTCGAACCAGCAATCACCGTATTACAGATCCAGCGCTCTACCGTATAGCCAATGTGCTGCAAATTTGACCGTCTCATATAATTTATAAGACATCTAGGCCTTCTCAGTGCAGAGTCACAACAGTACATTTCCAATTTGTTGTTGGGACTTTGCATAGAGAAGGCCTATTATCTTATTTATGACACGGTCAAATGTGCGGCAGATAGCCTACACTTCAATTGAAATGTAGAACAGACCAGAAAGACCTCCGTACATTCACAATAGGCCTCTGAATCTAGCTACATAAGGGCCATGGCCACGTAACGTGGAAGCGAAAACCTTGACCCGTTCAATGATGAACTGTATAATTTAATGTGAAGTTATCTGAGCCCTGGTTCGTGTCATAGAGCCTGAAGAGGCAGCAGACAGAGGTTTGCGCATGAAGTCGGAAAGATATTTAGGAGCTAGACCCTGTAGAGTTTTTAAGACTAAGACATGTTCTCAAATTCAAGAACTGTTACTTCGTTCTATTCTTGTAGTCTTAAGGCTTTGTATCAGATGTAGAGAGTTCTTGAAATGATCTGGAAGCTCAAGCATTTCTCGATGATTCTATCTGTCGTTTCTTGCTCTTGAACATTAAAACCGTTATCAATTTCTCAGCAGTTGAAAGTTTTAGGCGTTGAATTTGTGTATGAATGCATGCATGTATGTATGTACGTGTACGTAGTATGTATGTATGTATGTATGAATGTATGTATGTATATATATGTATGTATGTAGACCTATGTATGTATGTATGTATGTATGTATGTATGTATGTATGTGTGTATGTATGCATGTATGTAATAGTAAATTTTCACTTACCTTTCGTATTGTATAAATGTTTGAGGTTCAAATATCCTTCACGGTTAAATGACTAATAATTCTGGAAAGGGTGCTGCTTGTGGTTAATATACTTTACATTTTTCTAAACCTGCTTTTGAAAAACAATTCAGTAGAACAGAATATTCGTGGTCTATTTATGTTCCCCTATCATAATTTTTTTACAACAGTAATTGATAACTACTTTCGTAGCCTACAGATCCAGGGATATCAAACAAGATTTAAACTATCGAATTGATACGACTTAAACTAATTTAAAGCTTTTTTTATTAGGCTAAGTCGGCTACTTACGTGCGTTGTTACAGAATCCTATTTATGTTGTTCTACAATTGTATTAAATCTATGTCAGCCTTAAATTGATTTCAAATACCGATTGTCAGTGATGGGCAAAAGTTAACTAAACAGTTGAAAACTTTTAGTTAAATTAAAAATCTTTTTAGTTAAGGATAAAGTTTAACTAGAAAAAACTTTAGTTAAAACCATAGTTTAACTAATATTATTTAGTTATTAACTAAAAGGTTTGACTAACAAAATCAGCAACTACGCAACTATCTTCCGCAATGATTGTCATGAGTAACCGATTTTAGGCCTATTACTCAAGTCAAGTGAACTGCATTGCATTACACGATGCATCATCGTTTGAATTAGAAACTGTCTTCATTATTTTCTGGTAGAACTGTAGTAGGACTAATAAGTCTAGTAGCCACTACATTACATAATTTGAAAGTGAAATTGTCAGAGACGATGTGCGTTATTACAGTTCACTTAACCTCTGTAATTGTGAAAATGTTTGTGAAAAAAGCTTAATTGTTAAAACGTTGGAAAAGTTTAACTAATTATTTGTAGTTTAGTTAACTTATTTACAAAATCAGTTCCCAACTATAGTTAAACTAATTTATTTTAGTTGAAAAATAGTTAAAATTTAACTTTAAAAATTAGTTTAGTGCCCATCACTGACGGTTGTTCAGTGTGCACAATCACTTAACGTGATGACTGTGTTCATTATTTTTCACAGTGTAATTGCTTTGCAGTGTTGTAGCCTACTGTTTAATACACAAAAATTACTTAGTCTATAGACTAGGCCTATTCAACTTGATCCTATTGACACACAACAGCAGCGTAAGAATGCCAATTGCTTAAAATTTAGATGTATGTCAATGACTGTTGTTCGGTGATTCCAAAAAGGTTTCAAGTAAAGCAGACGTTCAAAGCGTGAGAACATTAACCTTTGCAACCAGTCTTTGGTCTTGAACTCTAAACTTCTATAAACAATACCGCGGTCAAAATCTGTGCAGTCAAAGAACTGCCTCATAGTAAAAGCAGGCCAAATATAAATTGCACGGCAACATCCACTTCGTAAGCAGCGCGTCGTTCCAACTAGGGTTTTCCATGATTGAACGATTACCTGACGTCGTTTTATCCTAATAGCGTCCATTCAAACAGCATCGATGTATCTCTTTAGGTCGTTAACGATTGTCTGCGTACTTTATATCTTCGTGGCTTCCTCGGTGTCGTACAAGATCCTTCTCATGCCAATCGCGCAGGGCAGCCACATCTCATGCTTCATGGCCATTGCGAGAGAACTCGGAAGGCGTCAACACGAGACCCACATTCTGGTTGACCCGGGATACAAGGCTGACGAAGACACGGCCTCCGACGCCAAGAAGTTTAATATCAGTTTTGTACGACTGATTCCGAGCACAGATAATACGGTAGGAGAGACGAAAGGTATGCTCGGGGAAATAGTGCATCGTGTGGTGAACAATATGCCTCTGACATCATACGGAGTCTTGTTAGAAATTACTTCTCAGTGGGCAGAAGCCCATGCCAAGTTACTTCTCTTGGAGAATGAACCTGTCATAGAGAAGCTCAAAACCTCTCATTACGATTTAGCTGTCATTGACGGAATCTTTTGCACCAAACATTTCTACCTCTTGGCTCATCGTCTTGGAATACCTTGGATAACCTACGCAGACTATCCAGACCCATGGATCATGAAAGTTCCGTGGTTGCCGTCATTCGTTCCGGGGAGGTTTTCTTTTCAGTCTGAGAAAATGAGTTTTCTGGGTCGGATTTCCAATGCTTGGCAGTCAATTCTAGTAAAACTAAAAGATCAGAACGTGACGATACCCGATAACATCATAAAGCAGTACCAACAATACGGACCGTTCGATTCCCCGGATGAATTGATGGAAAGATCAAAGTTCTGGATTCTAACAAGTGATCCGATTATTGACTTCCAAAAGCCTATGATGTCTCACATGGTTGAAGTGGGAGGATTGACAACGGAACCCGCAAAGAAACTTCCAGAAGACATTCAAAGCTTCTTAGACGGATCTGAGGATGGAGTGATAGTGGTGTCCTTCGGAACGATGATGTCCGTGTTTCCAGATGTCCTGCTTAGGAAGTTCCTAGAGGCCTTCAGTCGAATCGAGCGACATAGAATCATCTGGAGACTGACCAACGTAAGCTCCGAGTTCCAGATTCCGGACTTCACAAGACCAGTTCACTGGCTGCCGCAGAATGACATCCTGGCGCATCCGAAGGTAAAACTGTTCATCACCCACTGCGGAAACAACGGACAGTTCGAGGCTCTCTACAACGGGGTGAATATTTTTGTGTTTCATTCATACAGTTACAATGATGATGATGTATTTTTTAGAAATGATCGAGAAGATGACGTTTACTATAAGGGTATAGGCCTATTTCACAGCCGGCAGCAAATTACAGAAATTTTCGTCTTCTCCTTTTTACGGCTTACACACAGAGGAAAATTATAATTTATACATTTTAAATACATTGTAGGGCATGAGTTAGTTATAAAAAATTATTTCTGTTATATTGTCTAGATGATTACTATAAACTGGTAAAATATTGCTAGTCACAAATTATTTACGTTCATGAGTTTATCGTCTGTTAATGGTGATCACTACATTTCTGCATTTGCTTCTGTCTTCTCATAAATGTAATTATAATAGGCTCAGCTTGTCAAAATCCTCCTCGTACCACTCCCTGACGCTGTCCAAACATTCTCTATTTTGTCTACTTTATATCTAGACCGTTCATCGCTTCACAAAGGATTTGTATGACCATCGTGGTTTTATGCATCCTGCGCATGTATCCAATAAAATTAAGTTACGTTTCCATTAGGCTTATTTGTTTCACGTTGCTTCATGTCCAACTTGTCTTCCTTCCTTATCATTTGAAATCTTGTCGTGCCATTTGATGAATAATACTTTTCTGTGGTTCTGAACAGAGTTTAACTGACACCTTTTTATTTACAGAAGCACAATGCATATAACAATTAACAACAATTATAACTTGACTATTACATATCGGTGATTGGCTAGGGAACAGAGGAGACCCAAAAGGCCCACAAGCCCCGCTTAAATAGGGTCACCCTTTTTAGCAATAATCAATTATGGCTGGTTAGTCAGTTGAAAGAAAGAAAGGTGCAACTCAATAATGTTCTTAACTAAATAATAACATTGCAATTTACTAAGAAGATCCAAAAGTTCCAAACTCTTTACCAATGGGAACAAGCGCTTTTCAATTCTGTCCAGATAAGACTCCCATTACATTCTGCGACTAAAATAATAGTCAAGCAATTTGTTGTGCTCCCTGAGGGAACTGTTTTCGCAAAAATTGTGAGATGATGATTTAAACGGAAAAACATTTTGAAAGACAATCTAATTTGAAAGCTGCCTGTTTTATAGGTACCTATGATTGGATTTCCGTTCTTTGGCGATCAAAGCTATAATGCTATTCGGATAGAAAGCAAAGGTTTTGCAATTGCGATGAATGTTCATAAATTTACTTCTGATGAATTGTACACCAACATCATGAAAATCCTCAACGACCCGAGCTACAAGCGTCGCATTGCTCTGGCGTCAGAAATCTACCGCAGCGCCCAACAGCGACCGGCGGAAAGAGCAGCCTACTGGATTGAACACGTCATCAAATTCGGTTCCGATCATCTCCAATCTGCTGGAAAGGATTTAAACGTTTTTCAGTTCTTTATGCTGGACGCATTGGCCATGTTTCTTGCATTTGCCGTACTCCTTCTGGTTTTGGTGAAGAAATTAGTTTCATGGGCCGTGAAGAAAATGTTTGAAGTAGAAAAAAACATTAAACTTAAGGCAACTTAGACTTACGAATAAAATAACAAATTTAATGTAGGCCTACGCCTAATCCAATATTAGAATTTGCATGGAAGAAGTTATTACATTGTGTTTACTGAGTTGTTAGCGTATTGTGGCAATTTCAAAGCATTTCTTCATGGCACTTAAAATTAACCTCTTACGCGTTTGCCCCGAATATACTCGCCGATCGCTAACTAGCCTACAGCGTTTGCCCCGAGATAACTCGCCAAACATAGTCTATGCATGGATATATTTGTTTGAATATGTATATATGTTTATATATATGTATATATATGTATATGTACATGTATATGTATATGTATACGTATATGTATATATGTATATATATGTAAATATACACATATACACATACATGTATATATATACATATATATATACATATATACATACACATGTAAATGTATATGTGATTATATATACATATATATACATATATGTATATACACATATACATAAATATACATATACATATATATACATATACATATATATATACATATATATACATATAAATATATATATATACATATACATGTATATGTATATATATATGCATATATATATATATAAATATATACATATATACATGTACATGTATATGTATATATATATATGCATATATATATGTATATATATATGTATATATATATGTATATATATATATATGTATATATATACATATATATATATATATATATATATATATGTATATGTATATATATGCATATGCATATATATATACATACGTGCATATGCACATACATATATATACATATGTATGTATATATGTATATATATACATGTACATATATATATATATATGTGTATATATATATGTATATATATATATATATATACATATATATGTATATATGTATATATATATATATATATATATATATATATATATATATATATACATATACGTATAGTATATATATATGTATATATATACATGTATATGTATATATACATATACATATATACATATATATACATATACATATACATACATATATATATGCATATATATACATATACATGTATATGTAGATGTGCATATATATATACTTACATATATATATACATGTATATGTATATGTATATAAATACATATATACAAATATATATATAGAAATATATATATATATGTATACATATATGCATGTATAATTTGTATATATACATATATATACATGTATATACATATATATACATATATATATTTATATACATGTATATGTATATATATATACAAATATATATATATAAATATATATACATTTATACATATACATATATAGCGGCCCCCCGGAATAGCGGGCTGGTATCGGCTGCAATACGCAAAAATAATTGAACGGTACAGGCGCAACTTGATTTTTTTTAATAAACAGGAAAAGGGTTAATAATATGTTATGAAACTTGTGATGTAAGCAGAGGCGAAAATCTATACATAACTTTGGGGGACAGATTCTGCGAGGATCGGATTTTTTGCGGGGGGGGACAGAAGGGCTTAAGTCAAAACTTTGGGGGACAGTCCCCCTTTGTCCCCCGCATGATTTACGCCACTGAATGTAAGTTCTCTTAGATGTAGGATTAGAATCACACCATGTTCACTCTCGGAGCAAAGCTTTTCTGCGAATCTTCTGACTGAAGCTCAGAGAAGTAAAAATTAAAATAATTCAATAAAATTCGAGATATAATTCATACGTAAGGTCATATATATATATATATATATATATATATATATATATATATATATATATATATATATATATATATATATATATATGCTATTTATTATGATTACTGCTCGAAATATCATGATATTTTCAGATGAAATAGCCACAGCGTGCGCCAATATTTTGCTTAACATTGAACGACGTTACGGTAGCCAATATTTTTTCTTTCTATTTTTTACAATTTATTGATCCCAACGAAGCAAACAATCAGGAGAAGTGAATAAACAAGCAGTAGCATGACATCGAGTTGCATATTTTCAAATTACATATGATACATGCTTGATAATCATAAACTTAATCAGCACAATATTTTTGTTGGTGAGAACAATAGGCACCCAAAAGGGACTAGTCCCGCTGAGGAAGGGCCTATTATTACAAAGTTAAGTTGGTAAAAGATGACGGAGGCTGCATAAATAGAAACGATAGTCGGGATCTGCAATGCACACCCATAGTGGCCGCAGCAATATTAGTCGCAGCCATAGTCGCCAACTTTTGGTTTTGTCTCTGGGTGCCACTGCCTGAGTCCTACCCCAGTACCCGTGAACATTTTTTTATATTCTACATTGCCAAAGGTGATTTTGGTGCATTTTAGGGAAAGAAATCAAAGATTACGTGGTTAGAAAAAGTATTTGAAACTCACTATTGTGATATCATGCAGTGTTGGGTATATGTGTTGTACTGCTTCACAAATTGAGAGATTACTGCAACATAATGTAAAAAATTTGAATTTAAGGTCTGAATTGTTCTAGGAGCCAGGCACCCACTGAACTTTCTCTCTGGTGCATTGGCACCGAAGGCTCCAAAGTAGTCGGCGCCTATTGTCGCAGCAATATCAGTTTGCAATTGAAGAACTGGTTCGTCGTCGTTATCCGTTGTTCAAGTGGTAGACCTAAGTCGAACACAATATTACTGATTTTATCTCAACCCCCTTGTTGATATTAGAAACTGCTCTGTCATTAATTACACTCAAACGAACATTCTTAACGTTGAGAAGGTTGTCCCAATATTTAAATCCGGGAGTAGGCTAGGCCTAAATAAACCAATAACTACAAAATAGTTTCAATGCTGCTTTGGTCTTCAGATTGAAAAAATACATATTGTACACAAGGTTAATGAATTTCTTCACTAAAAACATTGTCACGCCAAAGAAATTTGGATTTCGATGTAGACACTAGATATTAACATGAAGACATTGATAAATAGGGAGCCTAATAATGACTGTGTCTGGCGAAAATATTCGATATGGAGACATGCTATTTTGTAACCGCAATGGCGATTACTTATTAGATTTTAGGAATCATCTCGGCGATTACCTAGAAGTGAAATGGCAATTACCTCAGCGACTACCGCATAAGGAGACAGGAATTACCTCAGCGAATACTTCAGTTGCACGAATATCTCGATTGCCCAATGTTCAAGATTGCCAGAGTCTTCGGACTGTAGTTCACAAGTACAAGCGCCTTTTCGGAGTTTTGTCTGGCGCTATACAATGTTCAGAAAGACATACATGCACGCACTTAGATATGCATACAGACATAAATATATACGTACATTCATGTATAGATATGTACATATATGTAATGTATGCATACATACATACATGCATACACACATTGGCTTAATTACATACAGACATACATACATAGTGCATACATGCATGCATGCATGCATGCATGCATACATACATACATACATACATACATACATACATACATACATACATACATACATACATACATACATACATACATACATACATACATACATGCATGCATACATACATACATACATACATACATACACACTATCAAATCAAATCAAATCAAATCAAATCTCTTTTATTGAAGCCAAATGAAAAACACATAACATTTCAACATAAAGTATCAGGATTGGCCGCAAGAGGAGTCCCAAAAGGGATCAAGATCCCGCTAACTAGGGACACCTAGAACAACATTTCAGAAATATGAATTAGCTAAATCCCTGATAAACAGTGCAACATCAAGTTTCGTACAGCAATGCAAACAGTATAGTACATATTACACAGTAAATGATTAACTCGATTCAAAACACTATGGAAATATAAAGAAAAACCGAAAACCTTAATTAACAGTGAAAAAGAATATCCGGCAGGGTAGGTTATAGCTAATTTCCATTAATCAGGTAGGCATGCAGCATTTTTTTTAAAGTGCCGTAGGTGGAGGGCACAACGTATGTGAGAGGGAAGCATGTTCCAGGTTGTGGAGCCAACAGATTTTATGGAGAATAAGCGAGTATTGGTGTGTGCGTATATGGGGCGATAAGAGTTAAAGTTTCTGGTGTAGTGAGTATGAACATCGGATCCTAGATGAAAAAATCCCTTAAAACATGCTGGAAGTAAACCATGTTCATAGCGGTACATAAATAGGCCAATCTGTAATGTTCGAATCTGCTCTAGTTTAAGTAGCTTCAAGTCAGTAAATAGTGGTCCAGAATGAACGCACCTTGGAACTCCCGCAATGATACGAACTGCACGTTTTTGCAATAGAATTAATCTCCGTAGTCTAGAATCATAAGTAGATGCCCATACCATATTACAATAAGTAAGATAGGGGTACACCAACGAGTAATATAATTTTAGGCGTATGCAGGAGGGCAATAAGTATGCAGTTCGAGTTAGAATACCAATGTTTTTAGCAATTTTGTTAGAAATAGTTTTTATATGTTCCTTCCAGGTCAAATGTTGGTCCACGTGAACACCTAAAAATTTAGTAGAGGTGACTTTGGTAATAGGAATGCCATTGATGGATAATCTTAACGAGTCATCCGAGGGACCCATTTTCCTATGGGATTTGAATAGTATGAAGTTTGTTTTATCTAGGTTAAGGGTTAGTCTATTAGCAGAAAACCAGTCCGCCACTAGAGTAAGCTCTTTATTTATGACCTGAGTAAGGGTTTGCAAAGAACTGTGAGAGTAAAAAACGTTGGTGTCGTCTGCAAATAAAATAAAAAACATGATTGGTGATACATTGGGGAGGTCGTTTATATAAATGAGGAACAGTAAAGGGCCGAGGTTAGATCCCTGTGGCACTCCATAGTCAATTGCTCTTAAGTCCGAAAATGCACCATTGCAACAGACGCACTGTTGACGATTTTCAAAATAACTAGTAAACCATTTTAGTTGCTCGCCTCGTATTCCATAATTTTCTAGTTTTTTAAGGAGAATTTTATGATTTACAGTATCGAAGGCTTTGGCTAAATCGAAAAAGATTCCTATTGAGTATTCATTATTTTCTATAGCATTTGAAATTTTGTCCTGCATACTTAGGAGGGACATAAAAGGGGAATGCCCAGGTTGAAAGCCATGTTGCGTTTGGAATATTATACCTGATTTTTCAACAAAATTATAAAGGCGATTATACATTAACTTTTCGTAAAATTTAGAGAAATAAGGGAGAATAGAAATAGGCCTATAATTTGTAACATCATCTTTTTCACCTTTTTTATTAATTGGAACAACTTTTGCTATTTTTATGGCCTGGGGCACTATACCAGTGGTAAAAGAGCAGTTAATCATTTCAGCCAACAGACATACATACATAATTACAATTACAACATACATACATACATAATTACGTACATAGATACATAGTTACATACGTAGTATTGCATACACACATACAGAAATACATGCATATATAGGCCTACTTACATAGTAGTATTACATGCAGACAGACAGACAGACATAGCGTATACATGCTATTATGAGTTCGAGCCTCCTGAGTGGACTTTGCGTAATGACTTACTTCGGCAAGAAATTCACGCATGATTGCTTCTAACCCCGCGCAGTTGAACTGATAAGGTCTCGTCTGAGATTTAAGGTCCTTGTGCATTTTCAGGACTTTGGAGAAAGTGTGTTCATTTCAGTAAACCTCTTGGTCTAGTCAAACGTATTGGGACGGGGATATTGAACCATACACTGAGGACGGAGTGGGGTAAATTTTTACCCGGAAGAAAATTTATCTCTAATTGAGAACAGACGGGAGTTAGTACGAGCAAAGATGTATCTATAATTACTAGAGATTCTTGTAGAATGGGAATGTATTTTGAGAGCAAGACTAAAAGAGCCCTTGTAAGCAGCAGGAAGCAAGCCATGGTACACGAATTCACCAGATTGATAAAGCTTGATTTGTTCAAATTTTAGTATGTTAAGCTTGTAGAATAGTGGGGCAGTATGCGATCCATATGCAGTACTATTATAATTCAATTCCACGGTAGACTCAAATCTTTTTCCGACTGCAGGTTACTTATGAGCTAATATCTGTCAAAAGCATATTTTCATTATGAACGAAAAAATTACGACGTTCAGGACGACGTGGGGTAAATTTTTACCCCATGACACTTTGCTCTCAAAAATATTTTTCCCACGACATGACATTGTGATGGTTTTGGTGTAAGAATATGTAAGAATATGTCATTGGTCGAAAACTGTAAACACATTGAAAGTCAAATTATACCGACCTAGAGTTGCTCCGTAATCAGCATCCAAACACCGCTGGGGTAATTATATGCCCCACGCCGTCCTATGAATTTTAAGTGGCACTGCTTGGCTCAAGTATTAATGTGCATGTCTGCCACTAGTATAAAGCGGGTTCAGGTAACAAAAACAGATGCAGGCACCAGTGTACGAGAAAAGGAGGTGACTAACTGTAATTTGCCACTAAATTAAAAAAAGAATTGCATTGCAAAGCAGTCTCTTGTTGCGCTCTAGAGTCTTTCAACTTGACTACTGCAACATATTGTCATTTCTCAATTTCGATTGTGCCCGTAGAGACAATCTACTATAGAAATCATAAGGTTACATTAGATTCTTTGGAAAACAACATATTCCAATAGTCTTAAATTAGTTTATGCTAGAACCTTTAAGAATTTTGTTTTACACAAATAACAGTCAATATGGCAAATCGTTCAAGCAAAATATTCAGACCAATACAAAACTGAAAACGTTTTCTATAATCAGGCATGTGCTTGTATTATAGATAGTCTACTACTGCTACTACTATTCCTTTATTGCACACACTCGTTGACACAAACGCAACAACGTTACAAAATCTGCAGTTTAGATAATGATTAGACAAAAAAATAGTCAAAAGATCGACACCCAATCTAGGTTGAAGACATCATTCATATATCCAAGGTAAACCTTCTGTAAAAACCTTCTAAAGCGATCCGTATAATTTTATTATCTTCCATTCGGCATCAATAGGTTATATCGTATATATGTAATAACTTTATCGTATCGACACGTGCTTATCTAACTATAGAAACTAGCTGTGGTTCTTTTTCAGGGCATTACAAATGCGCCATCTGCGCCATGCTAAACTATATTAAAGTTATGACGAACGAAAAGTTAATCATTAAGAAAACAGTGCGCCGATGGCAAGAAAACTCACCACAGGCGAGCACCGGCAGACATGCACAACTCAACCGATTTATATGATGTAGTCTATAATGTGTCCAATGAGGACCAATTCTTTTATATATATATATATATATATATATATATATATACAGATATTTCAATTACCTCTTGGTAATATATACAATATGTATATATTAACCGATTTATATGATGTATAATGTGTCCAATGAGGACCAATTAGAGGGAATGTGGGGCTACATTTCTATGGTCACTGAGTTGACCTGAGACAACCGGAAGTGCTCAAAATAAATTATAATACGCGTAACATGCGTGAAAAATGGCTGAATGGAAGGACTCCCCCTTAGTTTTTGTCTGTAGTGTATTCATTTGTCTTCCTGGAAGAGAAACAAAGATACCATTCTTTAGAGGAATGAAGGGCTTCATTTGCATACCTACATCTTTGTCTTTTGAATACCGGAAGTGATCAAAATAAATAATAATACGCGTAATCTGTGTGAAAATGGCAAGATACAGCATTACAACGTAAACCGATATATATGTATGGATATATATATGTATGGATGTACATTTATACTATATATAAACATGTGTAGGGATGATTTTGTGTATCTTTTTATACATAGATTAGTTTCAAAACACACATAATCTTATATTTGTTTATCCAAAAAGTACAAAATGTACGCAATAATATACAATATTGCTAATTAAAGGGTTCCGTTGTTAAAAGTGATGTAATTTCGAGGTGCATTCACATAATGCACAACTAAATATACCAATCTGTGCAGAAATGAATGCTGAATCCAATGCTATATTACAAGTTATGATATGTAAAACCAAACACGAAATCCAGGGGGGTGGTACCACCAGGCCAGTCCGTGTTACAAAAAAAGCTTGGTAGCCCTAGGGTTAAATTCATGTCTTTTCGTATTTGGTATATAGATTATTATTATAGGCTTTGAAAGACGTCCTATATTGTGTGGGTGTGTGTGTGTGTGTGTGTGTGTGTGTGTGTGTGTGTGTGTGTGACGTCAAACCATACACAAGTACAAACGCCAAACAAAAATACGAGTCACCTTGGAGGGGGGTGTAGTGGGGAGTGGCACCGGCAGTAAGAAGATGGACCCTTGAAATGGCCCTCCCACAACTTTTAATTAGTGTCTGTTTCAGGCAGGTGTCATCGTCGATTGACCTTTGAACTGTCGCTCATATCATCAGTGCTGCACAACTGGCTCCCAAACCGGCCTTGCTTCGGAATTGGCTCCCATACCGGCAGTGCCTCGGAATTGGCTCCCATACCGGCAGTACCTCGGAATTGGCTCCAACACCGGCCTATCCACCACTACTTGTATGTATGTATGTATGTATGTGTATGTATGTATGTATGTATGCACGTACCTATTACGCTCGAAAAGTCATAAGTTTGAGCCTGAAGCGCTGGACAACTGTGCGCGAATAATTTATCTAAAGGTCGTCACAATCATGGTGTTGAATGAGCAGGCTCGAACCAGCAATCGCCGTATTACAGATCCAGCGCTCGACCACTGTGCCACAGATTTGACCGTCTGGTAAATAAGATATCTAGGCCTTCTCAGTCAAAGTCCCAATAACAAATGGGAGAACAACAGATACACTTCAATTGAAATGTAGAACAGATCAGAAAGACCTCCGTACACTCAAAATAGGCCTCTGTATCAAGTTACAAAGGTCTATGGCCACGTGGAAGCGATAAGCTTGGCCCGTTGAATGATTAACTGTGACAACGGGAATTAAACGAACTAGACGTGATCTTTACATTCCCTAGCATTCGCAAGGCCTAGCCCAATCAGATTTGTATTGTAATTTAAAAATTCTTAAACAATGATAACAAAATTGTACGTTTATCGTTCTTCATTAAAGCAGTTGATATGTTCTCAAATTCAAGAACTATTACTTCGTTCTATTCTTGTGGTCTTAAGGCTTTGTAACATAAGAGGAGATTTCTTGAAATGCTCTTGGATGCTCAAGCATTCCCGGGTGATTTTGAAAATAATTCACTAGAACAAAATATTCGTGGCCTATGTATGTTCCCTTATTATAATAAAAATGTTACAAAAGTAGGCCTAAGTGATAACCATTTTCGTAAAGGTAAGGCCGTCCAGGGTTAACAAATAAGATTTACACTTTCGAACTGATAGGGCTTGAACCAATTAAAAGCTTTTCCATTGGACTAATTACATGTACTTACGTGCGTTGTCGTTTTACAATTCTACTAAATCTTTGTCAGTCTAAATTGATTTCAAACACCGATTGTTCAGTTTTCAATTTACAGCGTTCATTACTTTTCATAGTGTAACTGCTTTGCAGCGTTGTACTGTATAATATACAAAAATTACATAAGCATGTCTATAGACTATTCGAGTAGATCCTGTAGACACGTCACAGTAGCGTAACAATTCCAATTACTTAAACTTTGGATGTAGGCTATTGCCTGTTGTTTGGTGATTCCAGAAACTTCTCAAGTAAAGCAGACGTTCAAAGCGTGACAACATTAACCTTTGCAACCAATCTTTGAACTCTGAACTTCTATAAACAATACCGTGATCAATATCTGGGAAGTCAGAGACCTGCCTCAACGCACTTGGTCAAAGCAGGCCAATATAAATAGCACGACAGCATCCAGGTCGACTTCTTATGCAACTAGGCGTACAAACTAACTGAACGATTACCTGACGTCGTCTTATCCTAATAGCTTCCATCCAAGCAGCATCGATGTATCTCTTTAGGTTACTAACGATTATCTCCTTACTTTGTCTATTCGTGGCTTCTTCGTGGTCTTATAAGATCCTTCTCATGCCACTCGTACAGGGCAGCCATGTTTCATGCTTCGTGTCCATTGCGCGAGAACTCGGAAGGCGTCAACACGAGACCCATATTCTGGTTGACGCGGACTACAAGGTCGCCGAAGAAATGGCCACCGACGCCAAGAATTTAAATATCACGTTTGTACAATTGATTCCGAGCGGAAATAGTACGGTAGGAGAGACCAAAGGTATGATTGGGGAAGTAGTGCATCATATGGTGAACAGTATACCTATATCATCATACGAAGTTTTGCTAAGAATTACTTCTCAGTGGGCAGAATCCCATGCCAAGTTACTGCTCTTGGAGAACGAGCCCGTTATAGAGCAGCTCAGATCCGCTCATTACGACTTAGCAGTGATTGACGGATTCTTTTGTACCAAACATTACTACCTCTTGGCTCACCGTCTTGGAATACCCTGGATAACCTACACAGACTATCCAGACCCATGGCTGATGAGAGTTCCGTGGTTGCCGTCAATCGTTCCGGGGAAGTTTTCTTTCCAGTCTGAGAAAATGAGTTTTCTTGGTCGGATTTCCAATGCTTTGCTGTCGACTCTAGTATGGCTAAAAGACCAGAACGTAAAGTTACCCGATAATATCATAAAGCAGTACCAACAATACGGACCATTCGATTCCCCAGATGAGTTGATGGAGAGATCAAAGTTCTGGTTTCTAACAAGCGATGTGGTCATTGACTCCCCAAAGCCTATCATGTCCCACATGGTTGAAATGGGAGGATTGACAACGCAACCCGCAAAGAAACTTCCAGAAGACATTCAAAGCTTCTTAGATGGAGCTGAGGATGGAGTGATCGTGGTGTCATTCGGAACGATGATGTCCACGTTTCCAGATGTTCTGCTCAGAAAGTTCCTCAAGGCCTTCAATCGAATCGAGCGACATAGAATCATTTGGAGACTGACCAACGTAAGCGACGAGTTCCCGATTCCAGACTTCATAAGACCAGTTCACTGGTTGCCGCAGAATGACATCCTGGCTCATCCGAAGGTAAAGCTGTTCATCACCCACTGCGGAAACAACGGACAGTTCGAGGCTCTCTACCACGGGGTGAATATATTTTTGTGTATCATTCATACAGTTATAATGATGATGATGAATTTCTTAGAAATGATCGAAACGATGACGTTTGTTATAAGTGCTATAGCTTAGAAAATATTCGTAGTCACAAGCGACTTAGGTTCATCAGTTTATATCCAGTTGATGGCGATCAATACATTTCTGCATTCGCTTTTGTCTTCTCACCAAGGTGATTTTAATAGACTCAGCTTGTGAAAATCCACCTCGCTGCACTCCCTGGCGTTGTCCAGCCATTCTGTGTTTTGTCTATTTCATACCCATGCCGTCCACCATTTACAAATTGATTGGTGTTATCCATCCTTCCCATATATCCAATACAATTAAGTTTCCCTTCCATTATCGTTTGCACGTAGTTTGATGTCGAACTTATATAATTTTTCATATCTTCGTTTATTGATCATTCTGGATGTCACACCGCATCCACGTACAAGTTACACGAGAAATTAGATTGTGAGCTTGCTGCTATTATTGTTCTCATATGAAGGGTTTATTTGCCATTTCCTTGTCTTCATACCTCAGCATTTGAGATCCTGTGCCACCTGATCAGAGGTGCAAAAAACCAAACTTTTTTCAAAATGAAAAGTTGGTTTTTTGGTTTTTTGGTTTTATTTGGTTTTTTGGTTTTTTGGTTTTTTGTTTCTGAGATATTCCTATTGCGGATCATAAAACTCATAAAAATGTCATAATACCGTTCAAATTAATCAGATGCATATAAATGAAATTAACTAGAACAGTAGAACCGTAGAAATATGTCATAAAACGAAGTTAACAAAGACCACGTGTCTACAACAATTGCCAAGAGAGTTGAAGAGACGACATTTTTGGCATTTATAATTTTGAAATTTGTAAAAAACCAAAAAACCAAAATTTGCAGATTTTTAAAAAAAAAAAAAACAAAAAACCAAAAAACCAAGCCTTTAACAGCCCTGCACCTGATGCGTAACACTCACTTATGATTCTGAACAGATTCTCAAGCACCTTGCCCACTGGGGCATCTGACCTCGTTCTCTCAGTGCATTTAGGATCAATGGGTGGGGTTTCGGTGAATGGTAACAATCCGGCACCAACAGCAGAAGATCAACATGGACGCGGGATCGATTCTCGCTACCCTCCCAAATTGTTATTGTAGTTGTAATTGAACATTTATAAAGCGCCACTCAGAGATTCAGAGGCGCTCCAAAAGGTCCACGCAGCCTTCTATTCGCTAGCTGACGTTGTTAAATGAACAATAGGGCAGATGGGCGTTTTGCATGACTGCCATACAGTTAAATTCGACTTCTGTAATCACTTATAATCATCCGTTCATCCTTTGGCTTGTAATCATAATGCAGTGTCTGTTTGTGTTAATAATAAACACGAATATTTACGTGTCTGGTAAGGTCTGCAGATACTCGCCAGTGATAACTTTGATTGTTCTTTTTTGGTTTATTTCTATAAATGACTGTGCCAACGTTTACTTTGGCACAAGCAGCGCTTTCATGAGGTACTTTAAAGGCGCTATGGTATATGTTTGAGTATATGCATGCATAGATACGTAGATATATGATTAATTGATTATGTGCAAATAATATCAAAGAGGAAGTCTTTACTTGCACATGGGAGTCGCCGTCTTGATGCGCTTTTCAATTCTGTCCAGATAAGACTCCCTTTATTTTTGCGACTAAAGGAATAGTCAGGCTGATGGGTGAGCTCCCTGAATGCACCATTTTCTCAGTAGCCTACGGTGATGATTTAAACTAACGGAATAACCTTTTGAAAGACAATCTAATTGAAAGCTGCCTATTTTATAGGTGCCGATGATTGGATTTCCGTTCCTTGGCGATCAAACCTATAATGGCATTCGGATAGAAAACAAAGGATTTGGAATTGCGATGAATGTTCTTAAATTTACATCAGATGAACTGTACACCAACATCATGAAAATCCTCAACGACCCGAGCTACAAGCGTCGCATTTCTCTGGCGTCAGAAATCTACCGCAGCGCCCCACAGCGACCGACGGAAAGAGCAGTCAACTGGATAGAACATGTCATCAAATTCGGTTCCGATCATCTCCAATCTGTTGGAAAAGATTTAAACTTTTTTCAGTTCTTTATGTTGGACGCATTGGCCATGTGTCTCGCAGTTGGCGTACTCCTTTTGGTTTTGGGGAAGAAACTACTTTCAAGGGCCGCGCTGAAAATGCTTGAAGTTGAACAAAACTTTAAACTTAAAGCAGCATAGACTTACGAAGAACATAAGAAATTCGATTAGCGTCCTTGAGAGTGGTCTATTCCATTATAAGAGACTTATATGGAAAACGTTATTATAGGTATTGTGATTACTGAATTGTAAGCTTATTGTCGCAATTTCAATGTATTTCTTTCTTGATAGCACTATGAGGGGTTAGATGTATTTCAGCTAGTGAATATGGAATTACAGAAAATTACAGACTGGTTTAAAAGCAATAAGTTATAATTAAATTGAAGTAAAACCCATTGCATTCTTTTTTGTTCATATAGATAGAAAATTATTCTTTCTCTACAGCGTGTAATTGGAGTTGACAATTTTCAGATTCCCCAAGTAATCTCGGTCAGGATCCTAGGAGTCCACTTGGATCAACATCTAACCTGTAATATTCACATATCTCAAATTGTTTCTAAGATCTCAAAAAACGTTGGTATCTTATAGCGTATCGCCTGTAGGCCTATACTACCTACCTGCTTGCGGTTAAATCTTTACTACTCACTCTTTCATCCAAACTTATCACATTGCAACATGGTCTGGACTTCAAATTATGTTACTAGACTAAGAAGACTTATTCTTCTTTTAAAAAAGCTGTCAGAAAAATCTCAGGGTCAGGCTTTTATATCTCCATCACTCAAATTTTCCATCAATTTAAAATTCTAAAACTCGTACAGATTAAAATCATCAAAATCTGCGAGTTTACGCTTTTATTAGGTCTAAATATATGTCACATGCTCGGCCACATATGTTTGATGGTTATTTTCATACAACCCCCGAATTTCATCGATACTCTGCCAACTTCAGAGGGATCTCCATTCGTACTAACTCGCGTAAATTCTCCCTAAAGAACGCTGGTCCCGCCATATGGAATAGTCTCCCGCTTCTGCTCAGAAATATTCAGTGTCCTCTTGTTACGGACTTATCTCTATTCTCAAGTTATTTAAGTTCATTTCGTGTGTACATTAGTTAACTAGTTAAGTTTTGGTCTTTCGACACTTCTCTTATTCCTGAGTATTCGAACATAGACTCACAGTTATTTCCCGATCACCTTCCTATGACGGTTTAATTCAAAGAATATTTACTGTGACCCATGTTAGCAGAACTTAGGCCCTTTTAGGACTCTCCCTTTGATCTATTGTCTTCGTGTTACCTATTTCCCATATGTCAAAACCGTTTTGTTTGATTGGCTTCAATAAAAAGTGTGGTTTTTGGTTAAATAATTCATTATAATAAGTAGGCTAACTAGTGATCTTAGTACTTTTCGATGGAGATAAGAATCACAATCATGCTCATTTTCGGAGAAAAACTTTTCTGCGAAACCCTCTGACTGAAGCTCAAGAGAGTATAAATGAAAATAAGTCCGTAAAATTCGACATATTATTCATATGTTAGGTCAAATAGGCCTATGTACATTTATTTTACGCTGCCGCTATGTCATCATATTTTCTGATGAAATAGCCCCAGCGTGCGCCAATATTTTGCTTAACATTTAACGTCACTACGGTATAAGTCGCAGCCATATTTAGTTTGCAGTTGGAAAGTTCGCTCGTCATAATTATCGTTGAACAAGTGGTAGACCTAAGTAGAACATAGGAGGCCTAATATTATGAACTTAATCTCAACCTCTCGATGAAATTAGAAACTGGAAATGGCAAACAAACCCTTTAATTAATTACACTCAAACGAGCATTCTTAAAATTGAGAAGGTAGTTTCAATATTTATCTCCGGAAGAAAATAAAACAACAACTACATCATTGTATCAATCCTGCCATAGTTCTCAGATTTTAAATACATATTATACACATTAGGCCTACACAAGGTTAATGAATTTCTTCATTAAAACATTGTTACGCAAAAATATATTTGGTTCCAGCTGTAGACACTAAGTTTTATATTTGAAGACCGTGATAAAAAAAATGACTGTCTGGCGACAATTCTCCATATTGTTACATACTGGTCGTAACTCGTGTCCTAGATTCTCGCAAAGAGGTCCAAGCCAGTATGAACAGCACAACAAAGTCTTGTCAAAGTTCAGTATTGTTTGTAAAACATCGAACGATCAGCAACAGACATCAAGCTGCACTCCAGAGTTAGACGGAACTGAACTCCAGAGTTCACATATCAGCCACTTTTATACACATAAAACAAGGATGGGTAGATTCAGTTGCGGAACCAGGGTTTCCAAAAATTAAGCAGTTTCGTGGTCTGTCAGTGCCTTAAGAAAGGCAACACCAGCCAGCGCCTCTTTACAGACGAGATCTTTCAGCGCCTCTTCACAGACGAGATCTTTCAGCGCCTCTTCACAGGCGAGATCCTTCAGCGCCTTTTCACAGGCGAGGTCTGTCAGTGCCTTAAGAAAGGCGACATCATCCAGCGCCTCTTCACAGGCGAGATCTTTCCGAGCCTCTTCACAGGCGAGATCTTTCAGCGCCTCTTCATAGGCGAGATCTCTTAACGCCTCTTCACAGGCGAGATCTTTCAGCGCCTATTCACAGGCGAGATCTTTCAGCGCCTCTTCACAGGCGAGATCTTTCAGCGCCTCTTCACAGGCGAGATCTTTCAGCGCCTCTTCATAGTCGAGGTCTGTGAGTGCCTTAAGAAAGGCGACATCATCCAGTGCCTCTTCACAGACGAGATCTTTCAGCGCCTCTTCTCAGGCGAGATCTTGAAGCGCCTATTCACAGGCGAGATCTTTCAGAGCCTCTTCACAGGCGAGATCTTTCAGCGCCTATTCACAGGCGAGATCTTTCAGGGCCTCTTCACAGGCGAGATCTTTCCGAGCCTCTTCACAGGCGAGATCTTTCAGCGCCTCTTCATAGGCGAGATCTCTTAACGCCTCTTCACAGACGAGATCTTTCAGCGCCTATTCACAGGCGAGATCTTCTTCAGCGCCTCTTCACAGGCGAGATCTTTCAGCGCCTCTTCACAGGCGAGATCTTTCAGAGCCTCTTCACAGGCGAGATCTTTCAGCGCCTATTCACAGGCGAGATCTTTCAGGGCCTCTTCACAGGCGAGATCTTTCAGCGCCTTCTTCATAGGCGATGTCTGTCAGTGCCTTAAGAAAGGCGACATCATCCAGCGCCTCTTCACAGACGAGATCTTTCAGCGCCTCTTTCGGGCGAGATCTTTCAGCGCCTATTCACAGGCGAGATCTTTCAGAGCCTCTTCACAGGCGAGATCTTTCAGCGCCTATTCACAGACGAGATCTTTCAGCGTCTCTTCATAGGCGAGATCTTTCAGCGTCTCTTCATATAGGCGAGGTCTGTCAGTTCCTTAGAAAGGCGACATCATCCAGCGCCTCTTCACAGACGAGGTCTGTCAGCGCCTCTTCACAGGCGATCTTCAGACCCTACCACAAGAAATCTGGGTGGACAATGACGATGACGTCATCAACAATGAGGCCGGCGGAAATACCGTCAATACGATATTATCGCATCGCTCGAAAGAGTTCTGAATCTCTTTTAATAAAACGCTGTGCTTTAGACGCGATAATAATAGTAATAATAATAATTGATTGATGGAGAGAATAATAATGATAATAATAATAATAACAATAATAATAATTATTATTATTATTATTATTTATATTATTATTATTATTATTATTATTATTATTATTATTATTATATTTTTGTGCCCCGAGGTATACAGGATCCCTCAGGGACTTGAATATTAACTATTTTGGAAAATAAAATATCCGGAATGGCCCTATTATTATTATTATTATTATTATTATTATTATTATTATTATTATTATTATTATTATTATTATTATTATTATTATTATTTTTTTTATATTTTTTTTTATTATCAACAATATTTATTCTCTCCATCAATCAACATCAATACTGAAAGCTACAATAGACAAGCATGCAGTAGCAGTCTAAAATGAGCGTCATAAGTGCCGTTAATATTAATAATATTATTATTAATAATATATAATAGTAATAATAATAATAATTATTATTATTATTATTATTATTATTATTATTATTATTATTATTATTATTATTATTATTATTATTATTATTATTATTATTATTATTATTATTAATGGTAGTGGTTGTGGTAGTGGTAGTGGTAGTGGTAGTGGTAGTGGTAGTGGTAGTGGTTGTGGTAGTGGTAGTAGTAGTGGTAGTAGTAGTAGTAGTAGTAGTAGTAGTAGTAGTAGTAGTAGTAGTAGTAGTAGTAGTAGTAGTAGTAGTAGTAGTAGTAGTAGTAGTAGTAGTAGTAGTAGTAATGGTAGTAGTAAGTAAGTAAGTAAGCATATTCTTTATTAAACTGGTTGCAGGAGAGCTGGCCAAGCATGTGGACCAGCTCACTTTGAGTCAACGGACATATGTAGGGTCTACTCAGCTTTACGTGGACCAGATGACATTAGCTTACGATGATTTAGCTATTTTAGCCTAACTTAGTGTCGGTCAGTGATTGAAATTTCAGAAGTGTCACAAAATTTGCAGAGTCTTTCACTAAATCCGCGACGGGAAATGTTTTGCTGACCGTACAATACCAAAGTCTGCACAATAGAAATTCAACGAATTATAGTAATCTAGAATCTCGAAATGTAATCTAAATGGTCAAAAATTGTTGAGAGCGGTTAAAATCTTTACGCAGTTGCGTAATTGCGTAATGCTAGTTACGCGCATGGGTAGATTCTCGCAACCCACTGTCTACGCATGTGCACTCATCCCTTTACCATCCCAACCAAAGGATCTTTCCCGCCAAACAGGCAGCTGCTACAACTCTAACCTTCCAGCCCATCCTTCAATGAAACGACCAGCAAGAAAGACAGGTGCCATTCTACCTGTTACATGCAATGCCAACTATCACCCAATATCCTCATAGGTCTTGCATGTAACAATATGGTGACATGCTATTTTATAACCAAAATGGTGATAACCTTATAGGGTTTAGAAATCATCTAAGCGAATACCTAGAAAGGAAATTGCAATTACCTCAGCGACTACCTCATAAGGATAAAGGAATTACCTCAGCGAATACTTCAGTTGCAGGAATATCTCGGTTGCCCACTGTTCAAGATTGTCAGAGTCTTCGGACTAGTCCATAAGTACAAGCGCACTTTTGAAGTTTTGGTTGGCGCTATTCGAATGTTCAGATACATACATACATGCGCACACTCATTGTATTGTATTGTATTGTATTTGAACACTTGTTATAGCGCCCCAACCAGATTTCCCATTCAGAGGCGCTCCCGACTACTGCGCGGACGCTGAGTCGGAGTTTCACGCCGAAGCGCATGAGCAATTGCGAGTGAAGGTCTTGCCCAGGGTCCCTACGCGGCGACTTTGAGGTGGATCCGAACCCGCAACCCTCCAGCTGCAAGGCACCGAACATACCCCTAAACCACCGCGCCCCAGTTGTATTGTGATGTGTTGTATTGTGTGTTGTATTGTACTCCACGTTTATAATGCGACCGAGCCACCCGCAGTAAAGATCCGAGAAATTAATCTCTGATAATCCGACCCGACCGGGAAGCGAACCCGGGGCGCCGGCGCGGAGAGCGGGCGCCAACCCACTCGGCCACTCAGGATCCTCATATAGGCATACAGATAGACATATATATACGTACATTCATGCATACATAAGTATATGCAAAAGGAGGACATGTCCTCCTTTTTTGACCACGTGTCCTCTAAAGATGAGAAATGTCTTTATATATGCTTGTTGTATTGGACCATTGGCTCTAATTTCGTGGCAGTTTTTAACGACTTTACCCGCGCATGTTGTCGCTAAATTCCCCTCTGGCCCTACCAGGCTTTGTCGTCCAGACGTCTGTAGTCCATGATCTGAGCAATGTTACAAGCAATGTATCTATGGATTGCCTATGGAACTCTTTGGTCAGAGTGTAAATTTAACTTTTCCAAAGTTGCCAAAATGCAAGTTCTTTCTCAGAGGTACTTAAATTTTGTCAATATTTCTTCTGTATTCCTGGGCACAATGGCAACGTTGAAAGATTGTTCTGCTTGATGAGCGCTCGATGGACAAAGACTCTGTGAATGGAATCATTCTTACAAAGTACAATATGAAGAATGCTTTCTTGTGAGAAGGTCTATTCGTTTGTTATTGGTAACGAGGATTTGCTGTGGAGGTTTGGATCCTCAGAGAAATACTGTGCGTAATTAAGAATTGATTGTCTAAATAAATACTTTGCAACATTATGATAAAAGCATTACTTGATTTCATGCAACTTTCCAATGTAATTTCGTTTCTTGTTACTTAGGAGACCATAGGCGGAGACTTGGTCTTGGCTTTGGGGGGACTGGCGAAGGAGCGGCCGAAGGACGATTGGCGAGGCGCGCAGCGCCGAGCAGGGGGAGGGGTTTGGGGAGGGGGATGTGCCCCCTCCCCATGTAAATTTTTTTTTAATTTCGACACTGTAGTGGTAGCATTTTAAGCTGTCATCTGAACAAAATTGCTCTATAATTTGAGTGCTGATAGGAACCAGCTGTCACTCGTAGCTTACATGTAGTTTGAGTCGTGTTTGAGTTTGGGAGGGGTTTGGGGAGGGATGTGACCCCTCCCCTACAGGAACGTCATTTCAGTTTTTTTCAGGGGGGCAAGAAAATTTTTCGGGGCAAACTTGGCCAGCTTGTTAAGTTTTGCATTTAGTCTTCAATCACAGATGCAAATGGAATTATGAAGACTCATATTAAAGAAAAACTTTGGAAGCCTCCACACCACTGTCACAATAAGAATACGATCATGCTTAAACAACTTAATAGGCTTATTTGCTCAACAAAGGAGCATTCCTGGTCCTTTTTTCTGCAAAATTTCTTATGACAATTCAAAATAAATCAATTGTTCAGGCAATATTAGACTCAATTAATGCTCAACAAAGCCAAATCCACAAGACATTAATGAGACATTATAGACCTTAAAAATTCTTAATCACCTTGAGTTGCAGAGGCTACTGTTGATGGAGTTGTCAACAGTATATGTAAGCTGACACATACATTTGGAAATTGCTTTGAAGGATTGCACTGCGTTAAAAAGTCCAACAGGTCCAGTGGTGTTAAATGGGTACATTCAAAATTTCCCTTATGTACAGAGGGTAAATGATGAATTTCTGTTATTGAGGTCAGCAGGATATTGCTTTGCTGAAGCTACAGCTTTTTCTGCCAACTCACTTGCAGAAGTGGTTAGATATTTCCACAAGAAATGAAACCTTTCTGCCAAATTTGATTAAATATGCATAACATAGGAAAACTTTGACTGTGAAATAAGTTCTATAATGTAATACTGATGAATAGCAAATTAGCTTACCTTCACAGTAGTCAGTTTATTATTGATATTTACATCTACACCTACATGTAGGCCCTATGTATCATAAGAGTTCTATCCATTAGCCGCATCACCCGATCCAAACAAAACGTGCAGAGAATGACACTCCAAACTGTATATAATATACCAATGGGACAATCTGTGTGACTGAAAGGTTTTGGCTTAGGCAAGGGCTCCTGGCTAGAAATTTGATATAGGTCTACTGCAAAACCTGGTTTCATGCATGAGAGCCAGAATGTGGGTGGGAGGCTAGTTGATGAGAGATATCGTCCTGATGGTAAAGCTGCATGGGAATGTTGGAAAAGGGTCATATAAGGTGAGTATAATGAAAGAAAGCATGAACATTAGCATTGACCTACATCATGTAGAGGCTATCAGAGGCTATCAATCTTACAACTATGCCGTTGACCGGTACCTCTGTGGGCTCTCTCGGCTAGTCACCTTTGACATGCAACTCTGTGTGTTCTCTCGGCCAGTCGGTATATGAGATAATCTGTGTGACTGAAAGGCTGGATTGCCTGTTCGTCTCCAGTTACATAGTACTTATGTAGCTAAAGCTAATTTTTTTAAATTTCCACACTGTAATGGTAGCATTTTAAGCTGTCATCTGAACAAAATTGCTTTATTATTTGAGTGCTGATGAGAACCAGCTGTCATTCGTAGCTATTACTATTATATTCATGAAATATTTCAGGAAATATTGGGGGGATATAAGCAGCTCCGTCCCCCCCACCTCAAGTTTTGGGGGACCGTCCCCCTGTCCCCCCTAAGTCTCCGCCCCTGTAGGAGACCCCCGGAGTCCGGAGTGAAACATTCAATGTGTCCTCCTTTGACCTCCTCTTCGTCTTTCTTTGTCCTCCTTAGGCTGCTCATGTGTCTGGCAACCCCACGAACACATAGACCTAAATACATACATACTTACATACGTATACATACAGAAATACATGAGTATGTACATACGTACATACCTAGAATTGCATATATACACATACATACAGAATTAAAGATAGACATACATACTATCATGAGTTCGAGCCTTCTGAGTAGACTTTGCTTAACGACCTCCTTCGGAAAGATATTCACGCATGATTGCTTCTATCACCGCTAGGGAATACAAACCTGGGTTTATGGTACCCGGGTTACCCGGCTTTTTTTCAAACCCGAAACCCGGGGTTGACCGGGATTGAAAACCGTCACTTTCACCGTCGATCACGCTGTGAAACTCACAAATGCAGAGTAATGGAAATATAACGATAACAGTCACTGTGGTTGATAACGGGTTTGCATAATACGTAATACTGCTTCTGACTACTTATTTATCGGCTCATTCCATGTCTTTATTGGTGACTTCGAATTAGTGTGGCTTCACATTTCACTCGACTATTGACTAATGTTTGGTTTTCTTGACACGTCTGCTTCGCAGCTTCGAATTCGCAAATAATAGCGGTAAACTGTTTTTAATTAAATTTAGTTAGGCTACTTAAGACACAAATACAAACAATGTCTAAATCATCAAATGTTAAGAGTGGTGTTTGGGAACATTTCGTTCGCGATTCTGAGGGCCAGACGGCTCAATGCCAGTTATGTAAATCGCAGCTGGAAATTGCCGCGGTGCAACAAGAAGTATGCATAGGCTATTCATCTCCGGTCCAAGCATAAGAAAAACCCGTTGCAACACAAGGACGTTGGTGACCCTTGTCGTTCTGACGAAGCCAAAGATGGCAGTCCTCTTATATTAGTCCAAGCACAATTACAGGCAGCGATGGCTCCAACTCTGCATCTACTTCAGTAAGCTCTGGTTCTGCCAAATTGTGTTGCAGAGTAACGATGACTAATTATCTCCTGAAATCAAATGGGCTGCACTGGCATGCAGGGCTTAAAGCTGCGATGTAGACGATTTAAGGTGTCATTTGACATTTCTTCTTAAGGACTATGCAATGTTTCTTTCAGACAGAACTCTCCGGAAACGGCGTTCCGTTTGCTCTTTCAAGCTGTTAAAAAAATAATTTAATTCACTTAAATTTTTAATAAAAAAATTATTTAGTTACTTTAATTTAATTTCAGCGTTTTCAGTGTTTATTGATATTTAGGCCTAAGATGTTATAAAATAAGAGGCTCAGGTTTAGCCCTTCGGAACCCTTGCAATGTCTTCCGTAATTGTTCTGAATTTGTTCAGTTTCAGAACCTTTTTTACTAAAAAAACACTGCTTAGGCCCCTATGAAGCAACTTCTATCACGATTTTCATAAAGTTTATTTTTATACAAATTCGTGACTGTTTGAAAACTTTGGACTTGTAGCTGCATAAGACGACGTTGTTCTTATCGCAAGAAATAGTGCAGTAATAATATTTTTCAAGTGAAATTTGTAAACCCGTCCAAACCCGGGTTACCCGGGTTTTTACGGTCGTCAAACCCAAAACCCGGGTTTCGAAAAAAGGCCTCGGGTTTGCATTCCCTAATCACCGCGGAGTAGAACTGATGAGGCCTCGTCTGAAGATAAAGGTCGTTGTGCATTTTTATGAACGTTGGAGGATGTGTGTTCATTTTAGCAGACCCCTGGGTCTGGTTAAGCGACAGTATTTTGACTCAGATGTGAATCTGTAGTCTGCCACCAGTATAAAGAGTGTGCAGGTAATAATACAAAATATGCAGACATCACTGAACGAGAAAAGGAGGGATTTACTTTGACTTTAATTTGTCACTAAATTAAAGAAATAATTGCATTGCAAAGCAGTCTCTTGCTACTCTCTGCAATCTTTCAAACTGGCTTCTGCAATGGATTGTGATTTTTTCATTGCGATTTTGCCCGTAGCGATAATCGAGTATACAAATCATAAGATTACATTAGATTGTTTGGAATTCAACATATTGCAACAGTCTTAAAATAGTTTATGCTAGAATTTTATGCCTTTTATTAAATACAAATAACAATCAATATTTGAAATCGTTCAAGGAAAATATTGTGAGCCATACAAAACTGAGAATAGCGTTCTCTACATCGAGGTATGTGCTTGTATAGATCGACACCCAATCTTGATCGAATATATCGTTCATATATCTAAGGAAACCTTTTTTTAAAGAACTTCTAAAACTATCCGTATATTAGATCACATTCAGTATCAATCAGCTGTATCGTATCTAATAAAGTTATCGTATTGACATGTGCGTATCTATCTAGAAACTAACTATGGTTCCTTTTAGTGCCTGTACAAAAGCGCTGCCTGCGCCAGCCTAAACTATATTAAAGCCAAGAAGAACAAAAGTTATTCGATAAGAAAACAGTGCTCCGATGTTAAGAAAAGTCACAATTGGCGAGCACCGGCAGAAATGCACAACTCAACCGATGTACAGCCTATGATGTACACTGTAAAGAGGACCGATTTTTAATACTGTATATATATTATGTATATATAATAAAAGATCACAACTGACCTCAAACACTGGCAAACACGGTCATACAGGACTCAACGGCGATGAATGACGTGGGATGAGGCATTATGTGTGCAATGTAAAGAGGACCGATTTTTAATACTGTATATAGATTTATGCAATATATATAATAAAAGATAGTTCAATGACCTATTGGTTATATATGTTATATATAATTATGTATACGTATTAAAAGATAGTTCCGTGACCTCTTGGTTTGTCGGAATGACAGTAACAAGTAAACTATTGCAGCTGGTGATTGAAAACAGGGCTCCTGTAAAATCAACACATAAACGGCAAGAAACTTCAACCTTCGTAACGGATTTTATGTTGCTTCAAGCTGGTTTAGTTGAGCAAAACCGTGATCAACGGGTTGCCTCAACGGACTTCGCCCAGATAACCTACTTAGTCTAAATACAAACTGCACAGAGACTTCAAGATTATAGTTAGTATGTAACTCGGCGTAGCCTACTAACTAGGGTTTTTCTATAATTGAGCGAAAACCTGACGTCGTCTTATCCTAATAGCGTCCATCCAAACAGCATCGATGTATCTCTTTAGGTCGTTAACGATTGTCTGCGTGCTTTATTTCTTCGTTGCTTCCTCGGTATCTTATAAGATCCTTCTCGTGCCACTCGTACAGGGCAGCCACATGTCATGCATGATGGCCATTGCGCGAGAACTCGGAAGGCGTCAACACGAGACCCACATTCTGGTTGAGGAAGAATACAAGGTCGACAAACACACGGCCACCGACGCCAAAAGATTTAATATCACGTTTGTACGAATGACTCAGAAAAGAGATAACACGGCAGGAAAGACGAAAGGTATGCTCGGGGAAATAGTACATCGTATGGTGAACAATATGCCTCTGTCATCATACGGAGTCTTGGTAGAAATCACTTCTCAGTGGGCACAAGCCCATGCCAAGTTACTTCTCTTGGAGAACGAACCTCTCATAGAGAAGCTCAAATCCGCTCATTACGACTTAGTTGTGATTGACGGATTATTTTGTACCAAACATTTCTATCTCTTGGCTCACCGTCTTGGAATACCTTGGATAACCTACGCTGACTATCCTGACCCATGGATCATGAAAGTTCCATGGTTGCCGTCCTTCGTTCCGGGTAAGTTTTCTTTCCAGTCTGAGAAAATGAGTTTTCTGGGTCGGTTTTCCAATGCTTGGCAGTCGATTCTAGTAAAACTAAAAGATCAGAACGTGACGATATCCGATAACATCATAAAGCAGTACCAACAATACGGGGCATTCGATTCCCCAGATGAATTGATGGAAAGATCAAAGTTATGGATTCTAACAAGTGATCCGATTATTGACTCCCCAAGACCTGTCTTGTCCAACATGATAGAAGTGGGAGGATTGACAACGCAACCCGCAAAGAAACTTCCAGAAGACATTCAAAGCTTCTTAGATGGAGCTGAGGATGGGGTGATAGTAGTGTCTTTCGGAACGATGATGTCCACGTTTCCAGATGTTCTGCTTCGGAAGTTCCTCGAGGCCTTCAGTCGATTCGAGCGACATAGGATCATCTGGAGACTGACCAACGTAAGCGACGAGTTCCAGATTCCAGACTTCATAGGACCAGTTCCCTGGTTGCCGCAGAATGACATCCTGGCGCATCCGAAGGTAAAGCTGTTCATCACCCACTGCGGAAACAACGGACAGTTCGAGGCTCTCTACCACGGGGTGAATATTTGTGTATTATTCATACAGTTATAATGATGACGATGAATTTGTTAGAAACTCAAGACGATAGCGTTTATTAGAAATGCTATAAACTGATAGAAAATATTGATAGTCACAAATGATTTGATGATTGATCGTCTGTTGATTGCGATCACTACATTTCTGCATTCGCCTCTGTCTTCTCATTAATGCAATAGCCTATTGCATCATGCAGTGTTTCCGTTAGAGTCCAGAAAGAGGACGTATTTAAGCCCGGCTGACCTAGCATTTTGGGACGTAGGCCTAGCTCATTGCTTTCGACTATCTCACCGAAAAATTTGGACGTTTTGGATGTTTTTTACGGACGTAAAACGGCCATTTGGGCGTTAATGGAAACTCATTTCATTCATTCAGGAGATTTATATAGCACCTCTTCAAGGTAACTACTCAGAGGTGCTCCCGACTCCAGCACGTGCAAAAAGAACAGTTTTCAGGTTAACATAGAATAAGTCAGAGAGCGTTCTGGGAAGCAGACGTAATTCCAAGGGCAGCCCATTCCAGACGGTTGGGCCCACCACTGAGAAAGCACGATTTTGCATAGCAGCTGTGCGGGCAAACGGGACTGTGAGCACCCCCCTCTCACTGGCAATAGGCTAAATTATCGAAGTGACTAGCGGAGCAAAATGAGTTTTCTAGCGGGCCGGATATTCGAAATGCTTGGCCGCCTGTCTCTCCAGGGTAAAGACTGGCGGCCCGCTAAAAGATCGGACCGCCTGTCCGCTATCCAGCCAAAATTATAATAAAATCATAAAAATCCACCTACCATCACTAATAAGTTGTCCAGCCATTCTGTTTCGTCAACCACACCCATTCATGTTTCAAAATCAACTGTTATGACCATTCTAGTTTTATCCATCCTGCGTATATTATATCCAATAAAATTCAGTTTCGTTTCCATTATTTGTTGCACGAAGTATCATATTTGAATGAATTTCGACTTCTGGGACAAAATCTGCTACCACTAGCCGTCAACGCTTTTTACAGCGTTGCTGCCAAATGGAGCCAGCCACTTTATTTACCAAATTTGCTTTTTAATTTCATTACACATATTCCTACTTTCATGTAAGTCACTCGATAGAAGTTTGAATCGAGCGACATAGGATCATCTGGAGACTGACCACCGACAATTGCGCCGAGTGAAAGATACGTCCCAACATCATATGGGCCAGTTCCCTGGTTGTTGAATGAATGACATCCTGGCGCATCCGAAGGTAAAGCTGTTCATTACCCACTGCGGAAACAACGGACAGTTCGAGGCTCTCTACCACGGGGTTAATATTTGTGTATTATTGATACAGATTATAATGATGATGATGAATTTGTTAGAAACTATCAAGACGATAGCGTTTATTAGAAATGCTATAAACTGATAGAACAGTCTTTTGTTGGTCAAAAATGATTTAATGATTTATCGTCTGTTGATGGCGATCACTACAACTGCCTAATGTCGAGGCGCATTATTTTGTCGGTTATTTTATAGCGCTACGATTGTGGCGCATATGTCGGAGTTTGTGTTTTTGGCGCATTTGTCGGGCGCATTTGTCGGGGCGCTTTGGCGGGTCACCAGCTTAGCCATACTAGTAAAATTATCGATATAAATAAGTAAGTGACAGGCTGAGTGAGTGTGATGCAGTGGAAGAGCTGCAGCCTGCAGCTACAGCTACAGCGTCCGAGAGAGGAACGGACGGACGGACGGACGGAGGCCGAGTGGCCAAGGGCCAAACACGTCGTTAGAGGGCGTCCGAAGGACAGACGGACGGACGGAAGAAAGGATGGTTGGAGGCAGCAATAGAGGGAAGAGGAAGTGGGAGGTGGAGGGGGAATGGAGAGGAGAAGGAAAAAGGAAGGGAAGGGTAGGGGAGGGTGAGTGGAGAAGGAAGTAGAGGGGATTAGGAGGGACGGGAAGCGAAATATGAGGGGATGGGTGGGAGAGGATGGGTGGGGAAGGGTAGGGAGTAAGAGTGGGAGTGAACAGGGATCGGAGGGAGAGGAAAGGAGAAGGCAGGGGAAAGGGCAGGGAAAGGGAAGTCGAAGTGGAGGGGAGTGGAAGGGACAAGGGAAGCGGAAGGGTAGTGTGGAAAAAGGCAGGATAACGCCCGTGGCCCGCCCGAGCTCGCTAAACTTAACAGTCCTGGGACGGGTAAACATCTAGTATTATAATAAAGAGGATGTCTACCTTACACTGCACATGGGAGTCGCCGTTTTGAATCGGATTGGAACTGAGAACAAACGCTTTTCAAATTCCGTCCAGATTAGACTCCCATTACATTTTTGCGACTAAAGGAATAGTCAGGCTGTTGGGTGAGCTCTCTGCGGTCATTAATTTCTCAAACAATGGTACGATGATGACTTTAACTAACAGAAAAACCTAATGAAAGACAGTCTAATTGAATGCTTCCTGTTTTATTAAAGGTGCCTATGATTGGATTTCCGTTCTTTGGCGATCAACATTACAATTCTATTCGGATAGAAAACAAAGGATTTGGAATTGCGATGGATGTTCTTAAATTTACTTCAGAGGAACTGTACAACAATATCATGAAAATCCTCAACGACCCGAGCTATAAGCATCGCATTGCTCTGGCGTCAGAAATCTACCGCAGCGCCCCACAGCGACCGGCGGAGAGAGCAGCCTACTGGATTGAACACGTCATCAAATTCGGTTGCGATCATCTCCAATCTGCTGGAAAAGATTTAAACTTTTTTCAGTTCTTTATGTTGGACGCTTTGGCCATGTTTCTCGCAGTTGGCGCACTTCTTCTGGTTTTGGTGAAGAAATTAGTTACATGGGTCGTGAAGAAAATGCTTAAAGTAGAAAAAACCGTTAAACTTAAAGCTGCTTAAATTTACGAAGAACATAAGAAATTCGATTAGCGCCCTTTGAGAGAGATCTATTCTGTTATAAATGATTTGTATGGAAACAGGTATTACATTGTGATTACTGAATTGTAAGCGTTTTCTCGCAATTGAAAAGCATTTCTTTCTTCATAGCTTTATGAAATTAGTGTAGTTTGTGCTTTTATATGTAGGGCCTAGATAAGAATCACACCATGCTCATTTTGGGATCAAAGCTTTACTGTGAATCCTGTGACTGAAGCTCAGAGAAGTAGAAATGAAAATAAGGTAGTAATATTCGTGATATTATTCACATTTTTAGTAAAATATGTACACTTATTTTAAGCTGCCGCTAAATCATATTTTGGATGAAATAGCCACTGCGTCCACCAATATTTTGCTTAACAGTGAACGTCGCTACGGTATAAGTCGCAGGAATATCAGTTTGCAAACGAAGAGCTCGCTCGTCATCTTTATTGGTTTGTCCAAGTGGTAGACCTAAGTAGAACACAATATTATTGATTTTATCTCAGCCCCTTGTTGATATTTGAAACTGCCCTGTAAGCAGCTTAGATTTACCTGTGATTATAGCCTAATTAACTGTGCATGGTACAGAGCATGGAAGCATTTCACAGCATTGATAGCCAAGTTGAAAAGTAGCCCTTCATAAAATGAAAGCGCATCTCTTGTATATCAATGAAGATTTGGAAGTATTGTCACTTTTTTCTGACAAGGTCTTCGCCCACCAGAAGAAACGAATGGTTTCTGCATTACGGTACGCATGTCACAGAACAAAATAGATTTAAGGATAGTTGATCCAAAAACCATCAAAACATTTCAGGAGAAACCTTTATCTGAGTTCGTGACACAGCGTTCTATGCATCTGTTTACTACCGCACCCTCATACTCAATTAAGATTTTCTCTGTTCTCTTCCCAAACTTGGAATAGCCGAGAAGATTGCCGACATGACAAAGAAACTTGCTGCACTTTCTGTTATTAACCCTTTGGCTGCAAAGTGAAGTGGTGGTTACCAACCCCCCTAGGTTTTTGCTACACAAACTTGTTCCATATGGAATATAATTTTGACATTTTAGGCAGCTGTAGAAGGTTCATTTGCACACATTTTGAGGTAAACATCATGGTGGTATGCAACGCCATTAAAAAGTTATCCGATATAGCCGAGGTACCAGAGGTGTATTCTGTATTTTGTAACGGTATCTGATAAAATACATTAATTCACTGATTTAAAAAAAATATTTTAAGAAAATTCGCACATTTGAAAACTTTATCAGTTTTAAGCTGTCACTTAACATGATCCCAGAGCCACAAAATTTCAATGAGTTGTTTATAAAACCAAATGTCACAAAAATCAGAGGTTATGCAAGGTGATAATGTGAAATTTTTTCCCATATGGAAACTGAAAACACTTACGTATATATACGTAATGTATGCATACATGCATGCATGCATGCACACATAGGACTAAATACATGCATATATACATACATGCATACCTACATACGTATAGTATTGCATGCATTACATACAAACAGACAGCCAGACAGACACACTCATAAATTAGAGCCTCCTAAGTGGACTTTGCGTAACTGCCTTCTTCAGCAAGATCTTCACGAATGATTGCTTCTTTCACCGCGCAGTTCAACTGATAAGGCCTCTTCGGAGGTAAAAGGTCCTTGTGCATTTTTGGGAACGTTGGAGAAAGTGTGTTGATTTAAGTAGATCTCCGGCCGTGGTTAAGCGACAGTATTTGGCTCAGATGTTAATCTGCATGTCTGTCACCAGTAAAAAACGGGTGCAGGTAATAATACAGATGCAGACAACACTATTCGAGAAAAGTCACTTTTAATTTAATTTGTCACTAAATTAAATTTAAAGAAAGAACTGCATTACAAAGCAGTCTCTAGAAACTCTCTACAGTCTTCAACTTGGCTACTTCAATGGATTGTGATTTTTAATTGCGATTTTGTCCGTTGCGAGATTCGACTATCGAAATCGTAAGACTACATTAGTCTGGGTGGAATTAAACATATTGCTATAGTCTTAAATTAGTGTAGGCCTATGCCATAATTTTAAGCTTTCTATTGAACACAGATAACAATCAATATTGCAATTTGTTCAGGCAAAATATTGTGAACCATACAAAACTGAGAATAACGTTCTCTACATCAGTGCTTCCGTGAAGTGGTGGGCCGCGGAATGGCGCCGGTCCCGTGAACTACTCAGTTGCCGGTCCGCAAAGTGAGTCAAGAAAATGGTCAAATTGCTTCGGAAACAAGAAACGGTTATTATGTTTTTAAAAGTTATAACAAAAGCACTTATTAGGCTAGCATTTAAGGGGCAACAGAGTCATAGAATTGGCTAAACATACATTTAAATCAATTTTGATACATATTACCTAATTGAGGAATTTAGGTGATCGAAAACGAAAAAGATAAAATTTATTTAATAAACAATAAATGTGGCACCGGTCCTTCTGCAGTGGGAAAATGCCTGCCGGTCCGCTCCACTGAAAAGGTTATTCCTGCTGGTCCGTGACCGTGAAAAGTTTGGGAAGCTCTGCTCTACATTCAGGTATATGCTTGTATAGATCGACACCCAATCTAGATCGAAGACACAATTCATACACCTCAAGATGGGGGGGGCATAGTGTAGTGGTAACATCACTGGCGCGAAGAGCAGTAGGTAACGGGATTGCTTCCCCGTATACCTCCCGAAAAGGTCCACTTAGCCTATCATTCGCGAGATGCGCGTTGGTAAAATGAGTTGTAGGACGTGATAGGCGCCTTGCATGGCTGCTCTATACAGTTAAATTTGACTCCTGTAATAACTTGTGATCATCGTCCGTTCATACTGATTTTTAATCACACTGCGTAATTGTCAGTTTGAAAATATTAAACGAAGAGTATCATTAAGAAAACTATCTACAAAAACTCTTAAAACTATCCGTCGGCTATATTCGCTTACATTCGGCATAATTAACCTACATCGTATCTAGTAACCTTATCGTATCGACGTGTACGTATCTATCTAGAAACTAACTTTGACTCCTTCCTACTGCCTTACTAAAGCGTTACCAGCGCCAGCCTAAATTGTATTAAAAGTCATGGAGAACAGTGAGCGAAGAGTGCTCAGATGCCAAGGAAAGTGACCACTGGCGAGCACCGGAAGACACGCACAGCTCAGTCGACGGATTTCCAGCCATCGCTGAAAGTAGACAACGTGTTCGGAATAATTATAACTGGATACGTAGCATCGAATACGAAGACAGACGACATGCGACGAAGATGTTATAATTGTTTTTGCTGTTAACTAAAAATACTGGTTCATAAGTTTTCATGTAAACAAGTCGCTCGCGAAAATAGTAATAATAATAATATCAAATGGCACAATACCATGCTTGATGCATAATGTGCTCAATGTAAAGAGGGCCAGTTGTTAATGATCTAGGCATAGTTCAATTATCTCCTCGCTTGTCGAAATGACACAAACAAGTGAATTACTGAGTTGGTGATTCAAAATAGGGCTCTGATTAAATCAACAAACAAATGGTCAGAACTTCAACCTTTGCAACGGTCTTTTGTTACTGTTCAGTTTAACAATATCATGATCAACGACTTGCCTCAACGGACTTCGCCAAGGTACTCAGGCCCAGTAAAAATTAGTCTACATAACTAGTGTTGTTTTAATAATGTCTCAATTTTAGTTTTAGTTTTCGTTATGATTGTTAGTCTTCATTTTTAGTTTTAGTTTTAGTTTTTATTGTGTGTCAATATTAGTTTTAGTTTTCGTTTTAGTTTTTATGGATAAATTTTCGTTTTCGTTTTAGTTTTAGTAAGCTAATTTTAGTTTTAGTTTTAGTTTTAGTAAGTTTATTTCAGTTTTAGTTGTAGTAATTTAATTTCAGTTTAAGTTTACCAATTTTTAAATTACATTTAAATTTTAGACACAAAAAACTAATTATTCAGGGTTTGGTTGTCCCAGCACCACCAGTCACTTGAAGTTTGGTTATTTTGCATAATATTATTAGTGTTCCTAAATCCTAATTATTCGCCATTTATTGTATGGGTTTTAGCGTTGGTCGAATACAAGATGGATCGACGAAAAGAATTCTTGCTAAATATATGTCGGATTGATTAAAATAATTTTTACTTAAATAGAAATGGGATGGATGAAAAGATTCTTGCTTAAATAGAAGCGGGATTGATGAAAAATAATTGTTGTTTAAATAGAAGCTGGATTGATTAAAAGAATTTCTGCTAAATAGAACCTGGATTGACGAAAAGAATTCTTGCCCAAGTCGAAGTTAGATTGATGAAAAATAATAATGCTATAGTGGACGAATAATTAAGAACGTTAAACTGCGAAATTAGAAGTGCTGTGTTCAACCTAAATTTGAACACAGCACTGTGTCGCATCGAACTCGATACTATAATAATAATAGGCCTAATCCCAAACAGGGCTGTCCTTTGGTCGACCATTGATACTCGTCACGCTACAAGTCAGAGAAACGTGAGGCTCCAATTTCGATCAAAACTGCATTAATTAAGTGAACGCGTTGCAGTAAAGTACCACAGCTTTTGTTAAAATCGAAATAGATGAATTCTTAGCGGAAAGTAAATAAAGAAAAAGTTTTCCCATATAATTATTATAAGCCGAGCTGCTGCATTAAGAATAGACTGGAGTTTGTGAGTATTAGAGGCGGAGAGTCCAATGTATGCAGCGTTCCCAAAGTCAACCCGAGTGCAGATCAAGGCGTGAATCAGAGTAATAATGGCATTTGACATCGCAAAGACTGGACCGTGCAGTACTTTTTTAGGTAGGCCTACTGAGAAGTAGCGTTGTTTTCGTATCAACATCTCGTTCTCGTTTTCCTCGCGTGTCTTAAAACATATGAAGAAATGTTAGCAGAGCATGGGCTCAGCATGCCGTTTGCACATAATGCACAAGGCAGTACAATACAAATGGTGAATTAAGTAAGCAAAGAAAAATTTAAAAAATTCTTTTTTGATAAATATAGTTTTAGTTTTCGTTTGATCAATTTTCGTTTCGTTTTAGTTTTTATTGCTACAAATTTCGTTTTAGTTTTAGTTTCCGTTGTCTGCGTATTTTAGTTTTAGTTTTAGTTTTCGTCAACGAAAACGTTCAATTTTCGTTAATTGCCATTTTCGTTTTCGTTTTCGTTGACGAAAACAACACTATACATAACGACATCAAAGATTGAGTTAATACGTAACTCGCCGACCTTGCTAGAAGATTTCTATAAATGAGCGAATACCTAACTTGCATCCAAACACCATCGATGTGGTCGACGATTATCTGCTTACTTAATTTCTTCGTGGCTTCCTCAGTGTCTTATAAGATTCTTCTCCTACCAGCGGCGCAAGGCAGCCACGTCTCATGCATCATGGCCATTGCGCGAGAACTCGAAAGGCGTCAACACGAGACCCACATTCTGGTTGACCCGGGATACAAGGTCGACAAAGACACGGCCAACGACGCCGAAAAGTTTAATATCACGTTTGTACAATTGATTCAGAGCAGAGATAACACGTTAGCAAAGACGAATGAACTGATTGGACAAATAGTACAGCGTATGATGCACGATGCATTACCGCACCGAAATTTCCTAAAACTTACTGCTCATTGGGTTGATGCTCATGCGAAGTTAATTCTCTGTCTCTGTCTCCGTCCGTCTCCGTATCTGTCTGTCTGTCTGTCTCCTCCCTCCCCGTCCCTCCGTCCCTTCCCCCCTCTCTCTCTTTCTTTCTTTCTCTCTCTCTCTCTCTCTCTCTCTCTCTCTCTCTCTCTCTCTCGGTCTCTCTATCTCTCTCGGTCTTTCTATCTCTCTCTCTCCATCCTAGTGTTGTTTTCGTTTTGCCTTGAGTTTTAGTTTTAGTTATTATTAGTTTTAAGTCTACATGCTAGTTGTTTTAGTTATTATTAGTTTTAGTTATTTCGCCAAGTTTTAGTTTTAGTTATTATTAGTTTTACATGCTAGGGGTTTTAGTTATTATTAGTTTTAGTTATTTCACCGAATCTGGCAATATTTTTCCGGCATACAGCTTTTGCACCAAAAAGGATTCACTCGATACACTCTGTTTCAAATAGATACTTAAAATAGTCACATACCACTTAAATTTAGTTCGGACATCTTATAAAATTCCAAAGATCGGAAGATTACCGAACGAAGTACTGATCATAAAATGCGTATATCCAAAAACTTTGAATATCCTAAGACGCTAGGTTTTCGTTATGTGTTTTCGTTGTGGTTTTCGTTATGTGTTTTCGTTATTATTAGTTTTCGACTGGCTTAGTTTTAGTTTTTATTTCGTTATCGTTTTTCCTCTAGTTTTCGTTTTAGTTTTAGTTTTAGTTAACTAAAACCTTTTGTTTTCGTTAACGAAGGTTTTCGTTTTAGTTTTCGTTAACGAAAACAACACTACTCCATCCCTCTCTTTCTCCCGCTCTCTCCTCAAATTTATATTTAAAGCGGTGTCAACCCTTTCGCAAAAACTTATCAAACCGTTTAAAGGGCCACAAAATCACCTAATTATAGGTCTAAATAGATTGTCAAGACTGAACTCCCTGTCAGGTAAAATTGAAACAGCTGCTACGCTTGTCGGGCAAGCCTTTCATCAACTGTTCAGACTCACAGCTCGCACCATTACCATGCGTAAGGATTTAAAAGGTACTGTTGCCTTTTTAAGTAACAAGAAGCTGGATCTGTTTCAGAGTAACTGATTAGAGCAGGGGTGGGCAAACTTTTGGCACATTGGGCCACATTAAATTTTTTTAAAAATCGGAGGGCCAGGTAACACAGTTTAAACATTTAATAACCGCTAAAATGAAAAAAGTTTTCTGAATTAAATTTAACTTGTACTTTGACTGTAACTTGTGAGATGTATGCAACTGTGAACATGCATAACAATTTTTCCTTAATCCAGAGTGTTTGCACTGTTTGCATTCATTCATTCATTCTGGACACTTATATAGCTCCCTTGCCAAACCTACTCAGGGCGTTCCCAGCCCAGCCACGGCTAAAGAAAAAAGACGAGCGATATATAAAACCCAGTTAGATTGGTCAGAAGTAGCAAGCGCAGCTCCGATGGTAGGTCATTCCAGATGAAGGGGTGACAGGGTCTGCAACCGAGTAAGTTCGGCGCTGCATAGCAGCCAAGCAAGCCCGTGGAACTAAGAGTTGCCCCGTTGTTGCGGAGCGAAGCGTCCAACGCGCCACAAGGTCGGACACTGGGCGGCAGAGGTCGCTCAGGTAAGATGGAAACAGCCAAGGACGCAGCGTGAAACCAAAACATCAATCCGGTATGAGATCCGTTGGGCCACAGGAAGCCAGTGCAACACATCGCACATGTAGGCAGAGACAGGGCCGAATATGGGAGTTCGCACAATGAACCGAGCAGCCGAGCGCAGAACATCGATCAAGTCGCTCCAGAATTCCAAGGGGAAAGTCAACGAGGATCCAGCAACAGTGATCAATCCAACTAGTAACGAAAGCATGAACAAGAACCACTAGAGCGTCATGAGAAAGAGAACGAGAGACTACTCGGAGCTGGCGAAGCCGATAATAACGGCTTCGAGAAACTAAGTTCACATTCGTATTATCGAGTTCAAGTTTAGATCAGCTACATGAGATCTGTATTTGGATTTGTTCATCTTCATAGTTGAAGATGCTTTTACATGTATACAGATGCAAGTGGATGCGAATAATACAAACAGGAATAGCAAGTAAGAAAGCAGCATGAGGAATTCTTCTTGCGGTCTAAATTTTATGACTTTTTACTTTTCTGAAGAATTGTGTGGACCGGATAAAATGTGTTGGCGGGCCGGATAAAATGTGTTGGCGGGCCGGATGTGGCCCGCGGGCCGTAGTTTGCCCACCTCTGGATTAGAGTCTCATGAGAATTATACCGATGTTAACTATACGAAGAGAGACGACATGCGACGAAGATGTTATTAGTTTTTTCTGCTTTTTACCAGAAGTACTGGTTCATAACTTTTAGTGTAAACAAGAGGCTCGTAATAATAGTAATGATAATAATAAATGGTACAGTCATACACGATGAATGATGTGTACAAAGTAAAGAGGACCAATCCTCGAAATATATCATAAGACAGTTCAGTCACCTCTTTATTTGTCGAAATGACACTAAAAAGTAAACTATGGTACAGTTCTCTAATCAAAACAGGGCTCCTGCTAAGTCAATACACAAACAGTGAGAACTTCAACCTTTGCAACGGTTTTCTTGCTTCTGTTCTGTGTAACAAAACCGTAATCAAGAACTTGCCTCAGCGGAATTAGCCAAAGTACTTTAGGCCAAATATAAATTGCACAACGACTTGAAGATTTAGTTAGTATGTAACTCGACGTTCTCGCAAGAGGTTTTCTATAATTGAGCGAATACCTGACGTCGTCTGATCTTAATAACTTGCATCCAAACAGCATCGATGTTTCTCTGTAGGTCGTTAACGATTGCCTGCGTACTTTGTCTGTTCGTGGCTTCCTCGGTATCTTATAAGATCCTTCTCGTACCATTCACACAGGGCAGCCACGTCTCATGCACCGTGACCATTGCGCGAGAACTCGGAAGGCGTCAACACGAGACCAGCATTCTGGTTGACCCGGGATACACGATCGACAAAGACTCGGCCACCGACGCCAAGAAGTTTAATATCAGTTTTGTACGACTGATTCCAAGCAGAAATAACACGTTAGCAAAGACGAATGAACTGATGGGAAAAATAGTACATCGTATGTTGAACAATGCATTAACACAGAGAGATTTGTTAGAACCTACTGCTCAGTGGGTAGAAGCCCATGCCAGGTTACTTCTTTTGGAGAACGAACCTCTCATAGAGAACCTCAAATCCGTTCATTACGACTTAGCTGTGATTGACGGATTCTATTGTACCAAACATTTCTACCTATTGGCTCACCGTCTTGGAATACCTTGGATAACCTACACAGACTATCCAGATCCATGGCTGATGAGAGTTCCGTGGCTTCCGTCAATTGTTCCAGGAAAGTTTTCTTTTCAGTCTGAGAAAATGAGTTTTCTTGGTCGGATTTCGAATGCTTGGTTATCGACTCTAGTGAGGTTGAAAGAACAGAAAGCAAAGGTACCCGATCATATCATAACCCAGTACCAACAATACGGATCATTCGATTCTCCAGATGAATTGATAGAAAGATCAAAGTTCTGGATTCTAACAAGTGATCCGATTATTGACTCTCCAAAGCCTATCATGTCCCACATGGTTGAAGTAGGAGGATTGACAACGCAACCCGCAAAGAAACTTCCAGAAGACATTCAAAGTTTCTTAGATGGAGCTGAGGATGGAGTGATCGTGGTATCTTTCGGAACGATGATGTCCTCATTTCCAGATGTTCTGCTCAGAAAGTTTTTCGAGGCCTTCAATCGAATCAAGAGACATAGGGTCATCTGGAGACTGACCAACGTAAGCGCCGAGTTTCAGATTCCGGACTTCATAAGACCAGTACCCTGGCTGCCGCAGAATGACATACTGGCGCATCCGAAGGTAAAGCTGTTCATCACCCACTGCGGAAACAACGGACAGTTCGAGGCTCTCTACCACGGGGTGAATATTGTGTATGATTCATACAGTAATAGTGATGTTAACTTTTATTTTAAATATCATTACATGATCCTTATATAGGTAGTCACAGACCACTTAAGACCACACTTATCAATTAGGCCTACCCAATGCCGTCCGTCATTCTAAACGCGACTTATTAGACTATACTAGTGTTATCCAACCTGCATAATATATGGATACAAAGAAATTAGATTTCCTTTCCATTATATGATGTACGGTGATTCATTTGTTTTCGTAACTAGGCATTTGTAATCTTGTCTTGCCATCTCATGAGAAAGATGTTTCTATGGAGTCTCATTTCAAGGGCGAGCATTCTCAGAATTAGACAGAACGATTTCTTGGTTTCTGATGCTTTTGATGTTGCAATAGCATTGGACGTGGGAGAAATTGCGTTGAATTACATAACGACATAAGATATATACTCTGCAGATATAATATCACGGAATTCGACCTAACACCAAAATCCAACAACCTGGATGTTGTTGAGTTGATGTGATCTAGTGGCAGCGAATACGACCCAGTGCAGCTTTTCTCTGGCTTTAAGAAACTTTGGAAAGCTACAATTTCACAGTGCAATATATTGCATTATATGCACAGACCACGGTGGATCAAGGCAGTCGGTTATAAAAATGATGGTTTAATAGCCTTGAATCTCCTCGGCTTTCCATTTTTTTGTCTAGATGAAATCCCAAAGTGTTTTATACTCAGACTCTTGTTGGGCTGTTTTTGAACACTGTACGCTGGGGTCAAAATACGCTGGACACCTTTGCTCAAAGGGTAGGCCTGCTGCAGCGACGAATTAATCTAGCATTATGCACTATGTGCAAACTTACAGACCGAAACTGTATTGCATGTTGTTTATAGGTGCCCATGATCGGATTTCCGTTCCTTGGCGATCAACCTTACAATTCCATTCGGATAGAAAACAAAGGATTTGGAATTGCGATGAATGTTTATAAATTTACTTCTGATGAACTGTACACCAACATCATGAAAATCCTCAACGACCCGAGCTACAAGCGTCGCATTTCTCAGGCGGCAGAAATCTACCGCAGCGCCCCACAGCGACCGACGGAGAGAGCAGTCTACTGGATTGAACACGTCATCAAATTCGGTTCCGATCATCTCCAACCTGCTGGAAAGGATTTAAATTTTTTTCAATTCTTTATGTTGGACGCATTGGCTATGTTTCTCGCAGTTGGCCTACTCCTTCTGATTTTGGTGAAGAAATTAGTTTCATGGGTCATGAAGAAAATGTTTGAAGCAGAAAAAATCTTTAAAATTAAAGCAGCGTAGAGTTACAAATTACATCAGAAATTTTATGCGCGTCTAATCTAAGATAAGAATTTGTATGAAAAGTCATTATATTGTGATTACTGAATTGAAGGGCATTGCGGCAGTTTCAAAACATTCCTTCGTAGCACTTAAATAATATATTTATGAAGCAGGAGATTTTAGTAGGCCTACTTTTCGGTGCAAACCACATAATTTTCGCTCTCGGATCAAAGCTTTTGTGTGAATAGTCTGACTGAAATGAGATTAGCCTGAGTCAGCAGAGCTCGAGGTCTGCTTCAGTCATCTGCATTGGATCATGCCATGTCCCCCGGGGAATTTTTCCTCCTCCACGACAAAGCAAATATAACTGACGTCCTATATAGGACGTATAACTTCATCCTCCCAACTAAGGATGCACGGAACTATATTCCGCGAGTGTTATTTAAAGATGTATTTTAGTTAAACAAATATTCCGCTAATTTCTAATTGTTGCTCGGCCCCTAATTATTAACTTGTGTAACTTGTAACTAGCTGCGTCCATGACAAATAGATTTGTTGAATTAAACGAATACTGATTTGTTGCTTGACTCTTGACATCATAATATCAGATTAGATTGGCTCGAAATCAGCATATTGCAATCGCCTTAAATTAGAAACACAATGACAAGGACGTAAGAACATATTGGCTTACAAAGGCACATAGAGGCTAAAGGAGAGCTACAGATACATGCGCTTGGTAATGGGCAACATCACAAAGAAGTAGACAGAGTCGCACCAAAGTTTTTAGCTATATTTAGCTGAAGACTGGCAAAGATGCTTGGCAGTGGAAACAAAGGGAAGCCACAGGTGAGACCTCTGGCAAGGTCAGACAGGTCTATGAAGGAAGATGGCTGACCAACCGAGAAGCAACTAGAGCTAATGGTGAAATGGTAACCTGTAATAATCACAGAAAGAGACCAAAACTTGTTTTGCTCTTCACGACGATGAAATATCGGCTAGATTGATTCTTTCGTAGAAAAGGTAAAATTTATAGCGTAAGGTTATGGCCAGAGTTACTGTAGGCCAGACTTATAATCTTATGATAAATATGCTACACGCAGAAATTGACGATGCAACGTTTAAGTAACAACATACTGGATTTGCTTTGGAGTAACTGATTCAAGTATTATGAGACTATAACAGATTTTAAGCTATGTGTCTAGACTATATCGAACGACATCTGATGATCGGCGCTAGTGAATAATCTTCATATTTGTGTTTCATAAAATATGAAATAAACTGAAAACTGGACAAAAAACCTTCGCCATAAATTCAATAGGCCTATGTCTACTAGGCATTACTTATGATAATATACCCGTGTGTGTGCCAGCTGGAATAAATCGCCAGAAGCAAGTCCTACATTTCACAGTTGAAAGAAAACAACTGATCAGAAATAGCATCTGGTGATCGAAAGCTAATAAGAACTTAAAATTAGGCGAAACTAAAAATGTGTTGATCCAATGTTAGTTATTCCACTTCAGCCAACACATCTAATAAAATATGCAATGATGGAAATAACACATAAAACGTTCTCCATATTTCTCAAGACATCTGCTTCTGTTGATCGACATCCAATCGAGATCAAGGACATCAGTCATGTATCTGAAGAACACTAGCTAAAGGAACTCATAAAAATATATCCGTATATTAGCTTACATTCGGCATCAATAACCTACAATAACCTATTTCGCATCTGCAATGACCTAATCTTATTGACATTCACGTATCTATCCAGAAATTAACTTTGGCTCCTTCTTATTATCTTACAAAAGCGCTACCTGCGCCAGCCTAAAATGATAGTAAAGACACGAAGAACAAACAGTTAATTAGCGAACAGTGCTCAGATACCAAGAAAAGTCACCACTGGAGAGCACCAGCAGACACGTACAACTCAACCGACGGATGTTTAGTAGACAACGTTCGGCGTTACTGTACAACGTAGCATCTAAGACGAAGAGACACGACATGCGGCGAGGATGCTATTATTGTTTCTTATAAAGGTGTTTACATGTTTTACTACAAATACTGGTTCATAAGCTTTAATGTGAACAAGTCGCTCGTAAAAATAGTAATAGGCCTACTTATAATAAATGCTAAGGGTCATACATGATGTATAATGTGTACAATGTAAAGAGGAAGAATCCTAGGGTATAATCTACTGTCTCGTAAGACAGTTGAGTCGTACAGTTGGTAATCTAAAACAGGGCTCCCATTAAATCACATTAACGGTGAGAACGTCAACCTTTGCAACAATTATTTTGCTTCTGTTCAGTAAAACAATGCCGAGATCAAGGACGTGCCTCATCGGACTTCGCCAAGGTACATAGAACAGAAATAAATAGCACAAGGACATCAAGATTGAGCTAGTATGTAAATCGACGTTACATCTAGAGGATTTCTACAATAATTGAGAGAATATCTGACGTCGTCTTATCTTAAAAACTGCAATCCAAACAGCATCGATGTTTCTCTTGCGGTGGTCGACGACTGTCGGCGTACTTTATTTCCTTGTGGCTTCATCGGTGTCATATAAGATCCTTCTAGTGCCACTCACACAGGGCAGCCACGTCTCTTGCATCGTGGCCATTGCGCGAGAACTTGGAAGGCGTCAACACGAGACCAGCATTCTGGTTGACGCTGAATACAAGGTCGACGAAGACACGGCCACCGACGCAAAGAAGTTCAATATCACGTTTGTACAATTGGTTCCGAGCAGAGACAACACGATAGCGACGACGAAAAATGTATTAGGGCAAATAGTACAACGAATGGTGCACAATGCATTACCACACCGACATTTGATAGACGCTACTTCTCAGTGGGTAGAAGCCCATGCCAAGTTGCTTCTCTTGGAGAATGAACCTCTCATAGAGAAGCTGAAATCCGCTCATTACGATTTAGTTGTGATTGACGGAACCTTTTGTACCAAACATTTCTACCTCTTGGCTCACCGTCTTGGAATACCTTGGATAACCTATACAGACTATCCAGACCCATGGCTGATGAGAGTTCCGTGGCTTCCGTCAATTGTTCCGGGGAAGTTTTCTTTTCAGTCTGAGAAAATGAGTTTCCTGGGTCGGATTTCGAATGCTTGGCTATCGAACCTAGAGAGGCTAAACGAACAGAATCTAAAAGTACCCGATAATATCATAAAGCAGTACCAACAATACGGACCATTCGAATCCCCAGATGAATTGATGGAGAGATCACAGTTCTGGATTCTAACAGGTGATGTGACTATTGACTCACCAAAGCCTATCATGCCCCACATGGTTGAAGTAGGAGGATTGACAACGCAGCCAGCAAAGAATCTTGCTGAAGACATTCAAAGCTTCTTAGATGTAGCTGAGGATGGAGTGATCGTGGTGTCTTTCGGATCGATGATGTCCGTGTTTCCAGATATCTTGCTGAGGAAGTTCCTAGAGGCCTTCAATCGAATCGAGCGACATAGGATCATCTGGAGACTGACCAACGTAAGCACCGAGTTCCAGATTCCGGACTTCATAAGACCAGTTCCCTGGTTGCCGCAGAATGACATCCTGGCGCATCCGAAGGTAAAGCTGTTCATCACCCACTGCGGAAACAACGGACAGTTCGAGGCTCTCTATCACGGGGTGAATACATTTGTGTATCATTCATACAGTTATAATGATGATGATGATTTTTATTTATAATGTCACTGCATGAGAGCACATTTGGGTGTACTCACAAAAATTAATAAGATATGTTGAGACTTTTGTCGTTTACCCCATGTCGTCCATAATTCCAAACACTTCTTGCTCGGCCATCCTGGTGTCATCCAACTGCATATGGATCCAAATATATTAAATATTCTTTCCATTATTTATTGTACGGTTCTTCATTTGTCATTGTACCACGGAATCTGTGACCTTGTCTTGCAATCTGATGTCCAAGATATTTCTACATCGTCCCATATCTAGGGTGAGCAATCCCAGAATCAAACAGAACAAGTTCGTCGCTTCTGATACGTTTGATGTTGTCGTATTTGCATTTTACATGAAGTCAATTAAGTTGAATTGCAAAACGATTAAAGACATCTCCACTGCAGATAAAATACCACATAATTTGCCCTAACACCGAAATCCAACAAACAGCCTGGATTTTGCTGAGTTGATTTAATCTGTTGGCAGTGAATAAGACTTTTGGTGTCGCTCTTCTATGCCGTTTCGAAATTTTTGAAAGCCATTATTTCACAGTTTAATATATTGCATTATATGGGTATATTTCACAACAGGCGTCAAATTCAGAAATAGAATTAGAGAAAAAGAAAGTCATGCAAAATATAAAAAAATTCTTACACAAATATTTTACTAGCAGTGCTGAAGCATGCTTAATATTGAACAGAGCGTAAATTTGACAGATTTGGCCTCATTTTTTATTTTAGTTTTTTACTATGTGAAACACATTCAAGTAGCTTTGATTCGTAAATATTTACAACTCCGTTACATAACAAATACACAATACAATATACCGACACTGTTTATAATTATTGATTAATTAGTATTAAGTGTGCATTAAATTATTACACAGCAACCGAAATTATTTTGACGACAAATTATCTACATGTACCATTAAATAAATTAATTTTAATAGAAAAATAATGTAACGGAGTTGTAGTTACGAAGTTGTAAAATATTCATGATTAGGTCTCCATGCTTACCGGAAGAGTTAAGATACAAAAAAGTTAGTTTTTAGTGGCCAGGCTGTCAGTTTCAATATTATTTTTGAAAGAAAAAAATTATATATATATGCGCAAAGTGCAAAAATTACAATAAAAATTACTATATATACTAAATTCCGGGGGGTAATGGCAGGGGAAAATATGCTACGGGTGGTAATTGCCGGGGGTAATGGCAGGGGGTAATGGCCGGGGGTAATGTCCTGCTCCCGAGCAATGGATATAGGCCTATGTAAGTTAATGATCTAAAAATTAGAAAGCATCAGTTCAGCGTTTCAGCCGTTACCCTAACGTATATAACGTTGAATTGACTCACCATTAGAAAGGACAATGCAATTTCGGGTTAAAATTGGACTTTATAATTTTTTTCTCATAGGCTACTAAGCTTAATCATCTAAATAATATAATAGAAATAATTTTTTATAACTAATTCGTGTACTACAATGTATTTAAAAATTAAAAATTATAATTTTACTCTTTGTGTAAGGCATGATAGGCATCCAAAGGAGAAGACGGAAATTTATCTAATTTGTCTCCTGTTGTGAAATATACCCATATACATAACCTATACCATGGTAGATAATTGCAGTCTGTAATAAAATTGATAGTTGAATAGCTTTAGAGTTGAATAGCCTTACATGTAGGCAGGGCCGTAGCAAGCTATAATTGCGCCCTGTGCCAAGCGTAAATCTAGCGCCGCACCCCTCAAAGATCAACTTAACAAATGACGACCAAATTTGTTATCTCGAATATAACATAAAACTTTGTCTTTTAAAGAAAATAGAAAGGAAGTCTTCTTGGTTTCTATTAATACTTCAGATTTTTTCGCTGTTGAAGGGACTTTGAAGACAGGGAGGTTCGGGCAAGTTTCCTGAGGAAAGGATTCGACTTCCGTCGGGTTCGATTCCCCAACGTAGGCCATGGGTGTCCCATCGTGTAATCAACACGGAGTTTATGAAGCGGGCTTGCGCTCTTATGGGGCCCGCCTGTACCGTGACTTGTATAGCGCCACCATCCGCTATGTCTTCCAGCTCTTCAGATAGGCCTACTAGGCTGAGCTTAGAGCTTATGACCGGCTTTGGTGCCGACCGAAAAGTGTCCGCTCTGATTGGGCTCCTCGTTGCTACACCAGTACTTTCATCTGTCCGGGTTCACTACCGTCTTATCACTTACTGTACTCATTAGCACTTCTGCCTGGTCTTCTCGCCGATGTATAACTTTCCTGATTAAATCATCTAGCTCTGCATTAGTTGGCACTGACAACTCAACATTCGTCAATTCGCTAGTTCTGATTTTAATATAGTTTAATTAAAAGACATTGACGGGAGATACCGAATAGCGGGTTCCACATTCAAGGAGTTCTTGTATTTTTGTATTTCTGTTCTAGTCTGCTTAGTTTCTCTGTTCTGCTTTGTGCGAAATAAAGTATATATTAGGCCTACGTCAAAATTACATTTTTCATTCCGTTTCATAAAGTTATCTGTCTTTTCCAAACTTACGGCTTCATCGGGATCGAATTAGCAAACGTCTATTCAATTGCAATGCACTTTATTAGTAGGCCTAAGCAGGGAAGGTACCTGCAAAACCATCTAAGAGCCCCTTCCCAGTCCTTCGCCTCGTTTTATAGGCTAATGTATACGCGCTTAAAGAACCGCGTTCTTTTCGCTCGCTTTTCCACCAACGCAGTATCGCAAGCGCCCTTTCCCCTAGTAAATTTCCACCAGTCAAGGCAGTTCGTTCTATTTGGCTTTGGCGCCCATTTCGGTCTATGCCAGATTTTCTATTATTTAGTTTTATTACATTTATTTCATTTGTGATGGATATTTAAAATTTCAAGAGAAAGTATTATTAGTAATTAAATCATTCCGTCTCAAAATTTGCGCCCCCTCTTGAGTTGCGCCCTGTGCCATGGCACCGTTGGCACATGCCTCGCTACGGCCCTGCATGTAGGCCCTATATCTCAAGTTCCAATACCCCACATTCTCCCTTTTTGGGGATGGCCTTTAAAGGTGATTTATAGTGCAGCTGGTAATTGCACATGACATGTTAACTGTTTACTATTTTTCTGAAAATTGACGTCCACATTTTGAAATGGGATAAGATCTTGATTTCCATTTTTATTGTTCAGGTGAAATCTCAGTTTTTTGTACTCGGACAATTGTTGAGCTGTCCTTGAACACTCTACGTTGGACTAAAAAACCCGATACATTTTTGCTCAAAGGCTACTTCAACGACGATTTAACTAGCATTATACGCCATCTACAAACATGCGACATAAAAATACACAAACTTTTTTCCATTTCGTTTAATAGGTGCCTATGATCGGATTTCCCTTCATTGGCGATCAACCTTACAATTCTATTCGGATAGAAAACAAAGGATTTGGAATTGCGATGAGTGTTCATCAATTTGCGTCTGATGAATTGTACACCAACATCATGAAAATCCTCAACGACCCTAGTTACAAGCGTCGCATTTCTCTGGCGTCAGAAATCTACCGCAGCGCCCCACAGCGACCGACGGAGAGAGCAGCCTACTGGATTGAACACGTCATCAAATTCGGTTCCGATCATCTCCAATCTGTTGGAAAGGATTTAAACTTTTTTCAGTTCTATATGTTTGACGCATTTGCCATGTTTCTCGCAGTGGGCATCCTCCTTCTGGTGTTGGCGAAGAAATTAGTTTCATGGGCTGCGAAGAAAATGTTTGAAGTAGACAGAAACTTTAAACTTAAAGCAGCTTAGACTTGCGTAGGCCTATATTAACATAAGAACTTTAATGTGCGCCTAATCTAGCATAAGAATTTGTATGGAAACATTATATTGTGATTGCTGAATTGAAGTATTTTGTGCAATTTCAAAGCATTCCTTCATAACACTTAAATAATACAATAGGAAACAAGATATTATGCTGGTACTTTTCTGTGCAAATCACATCAAGTTCACTCTCGGATTAAAGCTGTTGTGCTCTGACTGAAATGAGAATGTGTCTAAGGTTCGAGATATTAGTAAAATGCTAGGTCAAAATATGCAAATATATTTGACGCTTTCGCTATATCATCATATTTTACATTTAACGTCGCTACAGCATAAGTCAAGTCACAACACTCGTTTGCACGCCAAGCGCTCGCTCGTCATAATTATCCGTTGTCGATGTGGTAGACCTATGTAGAACATAATAAAAGATACAGTATGAACAGATGATCACAAAATATTACAGTAGTCGAATTTAGCTATTTGGCAATTGGCAACCATGCAAGGCGCCCATCTGTTCTACTGCTCATTTTATCAACGTTATATGCCGAATGAATGAAAGGCTGAGTCGACCTTTGGAAGGGTAGCGGGAATTGATCCCGCGTCCATGCTGATCTGCTCTTCGTGTCGGAGTGTTAACCATTCGCCTAAACCCCCTCCCCAATATGCAAACATAACTGTACGAGAAAAGGAGGTGATTTGCTTTGACATTTGTTTATCACTAAATTGCAACAGAATTGAATTGAAAACCAGTCTTTTGTTACTGTCTAGAATCTTTCAACATGGCTTCTGCAATGGATTGTAATTTTTAAATTGCGATTCTGCTCTCAGTGATCATCGACTATACAGAAATCATAGGACCTTTAGGCCTGTAGATTGACAGGAATTCAACATTTTGCAATAATTGTTTAAAATTAGTTTATGCTGGAATTTTAAACCTTTTCGGTACCACAAATAACGATCAATATCACAGTTCTTTCGGCAAAATGTTGTTAGCCATTCGAAAATGAGAATAGAAGGACTCTCGGTTGCAAGGTCACCTAATTTCTTTTAACAGATTTAAGACGGCGGTGTAAACTTTACTTGTTGCGTTCGTTTTCATTAACTGATGAAATACAGTGTTCTGTATAATAATTCTCCTCTCCAAAACAAAATTCCAAAGTGGCCAACAAGTAACACTTGACTTGAGTTATAAACAGGTTTATGATTGGTAAGGAAGTTCCATAAGAACACTGCCTATACAATAGCCCATTTTATGACACTACAAATTTCCATACACATGCCTTGAATGTGACTGCAAGGTTTGTTGGTAAATGGCATTGACACACTTATTGTGTGGGTTTGGAAATCTTTCTGATCGATGATCTACATATCAGCTGAGAGTTTGGCAGCTTAGCGGTACCGAAATGTACGCGTCTCGTCTTTACCCAACTGGTTTTTACATGAGAGACAGTTTGGACTTCGCACAGAAAAAGCCAAAAACATCTGCTTAAATTCTACGGCACGGTGGGTCTGTAATTTGAACTCTCTGTCTGTCTGTCTGTCTGTCTCTCTGTCTCTCTGTCTGTCAGTGTGATTCTCCTTACAGATTTTAGTTTACTTATACATATTTATATCTATATTTTAGTTACAGTTATAGTTAATGGTTTCTTATTTTAGTTATAGTTACAGTACTGTTATAGTTAGTAGTATTTTTTCGTTATAGTTATAGTTATAGTTACTGGCTTTTTATTTTAGTTACTACTTATTTGCGCTAGTCAAACTGGGTCGCAATCACTATAGAAAGATTTAAAAAATAGCTAAGTTTAATAAACTGCACCACTACTACTGGGTTAATTCACAAATTCAAAATCCAGGGCGAACATAGGCTATAAGTGGCAGCGCATTGTCACGTTCTCATGTTTATTTTTTCTATTAACAAAAATAACGATGAATTTTCGTTAGTGTTATTCGTGTTTTCGTTATAGTTATAGTTATAGTTAATGATAGTTTTTAGTTATAGTTATAGTTATCGTTAACGAAATTATTTGATTTTCGTTAACGAACATTTTGGCTAGCGTTATCGTTAACGAGAATCACACTGCTGTCTGTCTGTCTGTCTGAATCTCTCTGTCACTCGCTCTTTCTCTCTCCATCTCTCTCTCTGTATCCCTCCCTCCCTCCCTCTCTCCCTATCTATAATTCTCTCTCTTTTTCTCTCTCTTTGACTCTCTCCTTCCCTCTCTCTGTCCCTCTCTCGCTCTCTTCCTCCCGCGCTCTCTGTCTCTCCTCCATCCCTCTCTCTGTGACTATCTCTATCCCTCTTTGTCTCTTTATCTCTTTCTCTCGGTTTCTCGTCAAAATGAAAACTTAAAAAGTTGCCGCGCTGGCCGGAAAAACCTGTCATCCACTTATAATCATTCACAGGTCAATCATCGTAATCTTCACAAGTAAATTGACACGAATTTAATAATAGATGAGGGCAAGATTAAATAAAACCTAAGTAAATTTATAAAAGTATTATGGTTCAACTAATCAATGATCACATGCACTCTTAAGATGAGATATGTATCTACGATTTACAGACCTCACATCCTTGAAGCACGGAACCCAAAGAGATGACCCAGAAGTCATGCTTGTCTGTTCTTCTCGTTCATGTTCTGTTCTACTCTTCTTCCTTCTGTCTCGGTCTGGGTTAGTTATCTAAGGCAGGTAAGGGTTGACCTCCCCGGATTTTGACCTGGCACCGAAACGAACAGAGGAGTTTTGGCTATTGCGGACTTGATTTGATATAGCGCCGGTGATTTAGCTGGTTGACCCTGACGTGGCTTTTCTGGGCGCTGAGAAATTTTCGAAGATTTACATTACATTACATTACATTTTATACTATGGTCTGTAGGTGGCGATTGTGGCATACACAAATCAAGTCCGGAAGACTTGCTCTTCTAGGCTTGGACTGCAAGCGTCTGTTAAGGTTTTGAATATTAATGTAGGTGAAGTATACCTTATATAATCTGTTCTCTAAATAAACGTTATCACAATATTACAAACACATGGTTGTACCTTAGTATCCATTTACTTCTTTCAAATATCCCTGCCAGTCTGCAGAAATAAGTTGCCAATAGAAATCACCAGTGGCGAGCACCGGCAAACATCAAGAAAAATCGACACTGCGACCACCCTCATGTGTTGCACAACCCAAAAAACTAAATAAAAAATTAGGCCAAATCTCTCAAATTTAAGCTCTGCTCAATATTAACCCGTTTTGGACCAATGTTCGTTTTACGAACACATTTTTTGATGACAGCAAATTGGTTGAGGTCATCACTCTAGTTTTCTGTTCATGTGCTCTTATGTAAGCGAAAGGTTTGATTTGTCGGATAAATCGCAAAAAAAAATTTCTTTTGAAAGTGTTGAACTGTTTTTGTCTTATGCTAAATACCTCAACTCCAGGTATGTTCACCGTCTTTTGTTTGAAAATTTCTTAATTTTGGTTCGATGTGTGATATCGCACGAGCTGATGGGTATTTGACAAGTGCACATATTTAGCACAAAGCACATGCCATTTGCATTATTTTACTGTAATAAATGGAGTCGCAAAATTTTCATATCTGGGTCATGTTCGTTTTACGAACATTGGTCCAATACGCTACTGATGGCGTCAAGTCAAATCAACGTTGATTTACATATGCATATTTCTGATCCTGAGTTACATGTATGAACCAAATACATATACATATATAATTTCGTTTATTGAAAATAGAAAGTTGACAGACCGCAACTTTTCACATAGAAGAAAATAGCTATAATTATTAGTGTAATGTCAGTATAATTATATGTGTGTGTGTAGATGTGTGTGTGCGTGTGCGTGCGCGTGCGCGTGCGCGTGCGCGTGCGCGTGCGCGTGCGCGTGTGCGTGCGTGTGCGTGTGCGTGTGCGTGTGCGTGTGCGTGTGCGTGTGTGTGTGTGTGTGTGTGTGTGTGACCCTAAATTGATAGCGTGGAGTACCGATCAATACACAGGATTCAACACGTGGTGAGGATGACAGCCTCGGTAGTCAAGCTGTCTGGCAACTTCTGACGACAGTTGAACATCCCCAGTGTCACACTCTTACTTTCGACAACTTCTTCACTTCATTGGTACTCCTCACAACACTGAAGGATACAGTTTTTGCTGCCACTGGGACAATACAGGGGAACTGCTGGTGAGACTGCCCTCTCATGAAATCCAGTCCGATGCAGAGAGCAATCGAATATCAGGGCAATGGAAGTGTCGTGGTGGCATTGCGGAAAGACAACAAGCCAGTGTTCATATATATAGCATCAGACCATGTCGGTGTGAGTCCAACTGTGTCCAAGAGACGCTGCTTCAGTGTTGACAAGAAGCGCATCCAAGACGGTTTTAACACCAATTATCCATTTTTATTACGTTATTGTGTTACAATGTAATTTCATGCATGTTCAATATTTCACATGTTGTTAGTAGCCTATTGGCCCAATGTTCGCAAAACGAACATATGCAAATTTGCATACCTTATTTGAGAATAGTGAAAAAACAGAATACATACGTTCAAACATTGCCACCAAGGTCCCAATAATTATCACAGATCATAAAAAATTTTCTTAATAAAGTTTTGGTCCAAAACGGGTTAAGTATGCTTCAGGACTGTTAGTAAAATATTTGTGTAAGAAATTTTATTTATTTTGCGTGACTTTCTTTTTCTCTAATTCTAGTTCTGAATTTGACGCCTGTTGTGAAATATACCCATATATATCTATGTATATATTAAAAGAGTTTAGTGAAGGCAAACTATTGTTCGTGATTCAAAAGAGACTGCAACTTTTGCAACGGACTTTGCTTCTATTCAGTATTACGATATTGCGATAAAAGGTAAGCTATAAAAATTAAAAATTAGCATAAGCACTTCGCTAGGGGTAGCCAACTAAAGCCAGACATAAATTTCACAGCGTAAACACTTCGTCAAAGTCACTTTGGTAAAACATAAATTGCACAACGACATTGAGATTGAGCTAGAATGTGACTCGGTAGTCTAGAGGATTTCTTTAATTGAGTGAATCGCTAACGTCGTCTTATCTTAATAACGTCCATCCATTCAGCATCAATGTTTCTCTTGAGGTGGTCGCCGATTATCTACGTACTTCATTTCTTCGTTGCTTCATCAGTGTCTTATAAGATCCTTCTCATGCCGCTCACACAGGGCAGCCACGTCTCATGCATTGTGACCATTGCGCGAGAACTTGGAAGGCGTCAACACGAGACTCACATTCTGGTTGACCCTGGATTCAAGGTCGACGAAGACACGGCCAACGACGCCAAGAAGTTCAATATCACGTTTGTACAATTGATTCAGAACAGAGATAACACGGCAGGAGAAACGAAAAATGCGATTGCGCAAATAGTACAGCGTATGGTGCACGATGCATTACCATACCAACATTTCATAGAAGCCACTTCTCAGTGGGCACAAGCCCATGCCAAGTTACTTCTCTTGGAGAACGAACCTCTCATAGAGAAGCTCAAATCCGCTCATTACGATTTAGTTGTGATTGACGGAAACGTTTGTACCAAACATTTCTATCTCTTGGCTCATCGTCTTGGAATGCCATGGGTGACATACACAAACTTCCCAGATCCATGGCTGATGAGAGTTCCGTGGCTTCCGTCAATTGTTCCAGGACAGTTTTCTTTTCAGTACGAGAAAATGAGTTTCCTGGGTCGGATTTCGAATGCTTGGTTGTCGTATCTAGCGAGGTTAGACGAACAGAACCTAGAAGTACCAAATAATATTATAAAGCAGTACCAACAATACGGACCATTCGACTCCCCGGATGAATTGATGGAGAGATCAAAGTTAGATTCGCCTTTAAAGGCCACTTATAGTGCAGCTGATAATTGCACATAACAAATAAACTGTTTACCTTTCTTCTGAAGCTCGTGTCACCATTTTCAAACGTGATAACAACCCTGATTGAGGCTGATTCCCATTTTTTGTCAAGTTAAGAGTCATATGTTTTGAACTTATATTGTTCCCTTTGCAAGTTTCAGTTTTGTAGTCTGTTCTAACACATTAAGTTATCCGTTCCGTCCCTATATACTGCCTGGTAATTGGGATCCCTCCTCTAAGCGGGATTTTTATCCCTTCTGGGGCCCCGTTGTTGCTTCCGTTCTAATGATTTGTTAAAATTTTCTTTCCTGAGTCTATGTTTGTCTATTTATTGTTTGCATATATTGGTTTGCTGTGTCGATGTTTGTATATTGGTTCACAAAGGTTTGGTGTGTCCAGTGCTTTTTTTCTAGAAAAAAAGTTCCGGAACTCAACAAATTCAGAACAATTATAGGGGCATATTTTATGCTAATATTTCTATATCAATATCAATAAACACTGAAAGCACTAGAATTAAATTAAAGTATCTAAGTAATTTTAAATATTTTTTATTACAAATTTAAATTAAATAAATTATTTTTTAATAGCTGAAAAAAGGTACCGGAAGGCCGTTCCGGACCGTTCCGGCTGAAAAAAAAGCACTGGCTGTGTCTATGTTTGTATATTGGTTCACAAAGGTTTCAATAAATAAAAATGAATGAAAATGAATGAAAAATGAAGAATGAAAAAAAGGTCCTATGTATTTTGTGTTCAGACTATTGTGGGGTTGCTGTTGTGCACCTGCTGAACACTGTTCCCATTATAAACTATGGAACTCTCCGCACTCATTTAGGCCTACTCTCCCAGAAAAAGACTCCCGAAACTTTAAAACTTAATAAAAGATATTTACAAGAAGATAGAGATGCAATGTGGTGGGAAACTAAATTTTTTTAAACTCAGCAATGAAACCTAAGAAAGTATTTATTAAAAGAGCGATTTAAAGAACGAAAATGCAATAACACACAATGAATATTTATGCAAAGCGTTCCTCAACGACGATCTAAACTAAAATTATGCACTATCTGCAACATGCGGACAGAAACTGTATTGCATGTTGTTCTATAGGTGCCCATGATTGGATTTCCGTTCATTGGGGATCAACCTTACAACGCCATTCGGATAGAAAACAAAGGATTTGGAATTGCGATGAATGTTCACAAATTCACTTCAGATGAATTGTACACCAATATCATGAAAATCCTCAACGACCCAAGCTATAAGCGTCGCATTGCTCTGGCGTCAGAAATCTACCGTAGCGCCCCACAGCGACCGGCGGAAAGAGCAGCCTACTGGATTGAACACGTCATCAAATTCGGTTCCGATCATCTCCAATCTGTTGGAAAGAATTTAAACTTTTTTCAGTTCTACATGTTGGACGCACTGGCCATGTTTCTCGCTGTTGGCGTTCTCCTTCTGGTTTTGGTGAAGAAAGTCGCTTCATGGGCCGTGAACAAAATGTTTAAAGTAGGAAAAAACTTTAAACTTAAGGCAGCTTAGACTTACGAATAACACAAGAAATTTAAAGTGCACCTAATCTAATATTAGAATTTGATTGGAAAACTTATTATATTGTGATTTCTGAATTGAAGCGTTTTGTGCCAATTTAAAAGTATACCTACATAACACTTAAATAATACATTTCGAATATAAAGATGTTGATACTTTTCGGTGCAAATCACACCATGTTTTCTTTCGGAGCAAACCTTTTGCGTGAATGCTCTGAATAGCATGAGAATTGTCAGTAGAAGATTCGATATGTTATTAATATGCAATGTCAAATATGTAAATATATTTGACGCTGCCGCTATGTCATCATATTTTCGGATGAAGTAGCCACAGCGTTCGTCAATATTTTGCTTAACATTGAAAGTCGCTACAGTATAAGTCGCAGCAATAAAAAATATCAGTTTTTGCAATTGAAGAGCTCGCCCGTCATCTTTAACGGTTGTCCAAGTGGTCGGCATACAGGGCCGGATATAGGGTGGTGGGCAGTGGTGTAGACGTAAATTTTGAAGTACCGGTGCACCGACTCGGGGTGTGGGGAGCGCTCCAGCTAAATAATAAGTACCGGAACGCCGCTCCGTCTCGTCTAGGCCTACACCACTGAAATTTACACGATAACCTACATCAATGACCAGAATTTTTTCTCAGAAGATGATCGAACCCACATGTTCTCGGTGAGCCTATGTGCTTTCATAATAGAAAAACTGTCAACAATATTCTGAAAATCTAGCCGTTGTATAATTTCACACTCAATGTTCATAAGTTTTAAAGTTGCCAGTCTATCTACTCCCATCGTAGATCTTAAAGCATTTTATTGCGCTTTAGGTGACTTAACGATCTTTCACCGCTGCAGTTAGACACATCAAAACTAGTGAAAGATTTATACGCAGAGCAATACAAACATTTGGAAATCCTGATTGCAAATGTAATTCTTTCATTAGGCTACGGTATTATTTTGCAACATTTAGAGAGGCGATTGTATTCCACTGACGTCAATTCACTCAAAAATACTCGCCATTGAATCCATTCGCCACAAAGTTTCATATTCCAATCTTTCGAATGAAAACTAATGCAGGAAGACCTTCAGCTTAGCGAGGGCATGCCAGGTTGAGCATGCGGCTGATGAATAGTGCTGTGTACCTGACGGCTTCGGTGATGGGCGGAAGAGTCTATCAGCAGCCTCAGCAGAGTAAACTGTCACGGGAACCCTAACCAAATACTGTGCTCTTCGTCCGTTGTCTACATCACGCGCGGCTGAGGTTGCCTATCAACTCAGTAGCTGACATCATACAGACTACTTTGAGTGTTTCGGGTGCAGCAATGGACATCACACCAACAACATCCAACAACGCCAATCCTATGATCAGTGATGGGCAAAATACTTTTCAAAAGAATTTACATAATACAACATAAAGTACTTTTCAAAAGCATTTTCAAAATAATTTTACAAAATACTTTACAAAAGTATTTTGAAAATGCAAAATAAAATAGTATTTTATAAATGCTTTTGAAAATAGTTTTCAAAATACTTCTGCGAAATCAACATTTTCTACTTCTATTGCAACTCGCTAGTGTGTACCGTTAGGCTTTAGCCTACATCGCATAACTGTACTTGGCAGTGATCCATAGTTTCTTATGACTTGAAGCACTGATTAAATTGTAATTGTAATTAGTAACTTTCTATTTCGCCGGTGTCTAATGCACAAGGCATCAACCGATGGGCCAATGGCACACCAAAATCAAGCCGTAGTCATATCAATATCCAGAAGATCAGTCCACAAGACAGAGAGGCAGCCTATGGTGGATACCCAGTTTGAAAGAGGCAATTTTAAGTTGAGAAGGAAATAACGCAATCTAGCGCACATACACAGGAAGTAACAATACAGGAAGGAGTTCCAAAAAGTAGATCCAGCAACGGAAGAAGCTCATTCACCAAGAACAGTTCTTGATTTAGGTATGACCAGATATATGTAATCAGATGAACTCGTTGAATAGTGATTAGTCTGGAAAAAGAAACTGATTTAAAGTATTGAGGAAGGCCAGAGATCACAGTTTCATAAAGTATGAGTTCCGATTTGAAACTAATTCTTTGCTGAACAGGAAGCCAATGCAAATAGTTAAGCACAGAGGCCATATGTTCATATTTGGATGTATTAGGTATGGCTCTAGCCAAAGAGTTCTGAAATCTCTGCAGCTTTTGCATGTTTGACTTATTGATACCAGTAAGAAGCGATATGCAAATCTAGGCGCCTGGAAACCAATGCATTTGCCAGAGATATCCTTGCAGACTTAGGCATATAGCGCCTTATTCTGCGTATGTCACGAATGGACATATACGATTACTTACAAATACTGTTTACATAGTCAGTGAGAGAGACATGGTAGAATTGAAAACAGCGCCTAAGTTACGAGCAGCATCTGCCTGCTCAGGAATAATTATCATGTCGCCCAGTTTCAGAGGCGTAAGCCGATCAATTTGTTTAAGTTGCGGTGGTTCCAAGTAGCAGAATCGGTTAATGAGGAGTTTATTGGTCACCATCCAAGCCTGTATCTCATCAAAGACAGCAGACAACAGCCACACAGATGAGTCACATGACAGACTGTCACATGAAATGTAGATGTAAGTATCATCAGCATAGAAATGATATCCCAGCGAATGACTATTATCCGGCAATGTTCCTAGTGGTGTGTTATAATGCATAGAAAAGACGACCAAGGAGAGAACCCTGATATAGGTCTATATCATGATACAACAAACCCACAAGTAGGCTAAAGTTGATGTGATCAGAAGATTATTAATCAAGCATTATAACATTAAAATAATAATTTGGCAGACGGTTTGTAATCTTGAAGGGGCGCTATATAAATCTCTTAAATGAATGAATGAATGAATGATTTACATTATAGGCCTACGTCAATATACATGTAGACAGAACAGAAATACTTGGCGAAGCACAGTTAAACGTAGACATATATCAGAAAATTTGCTAGCGCGAGAACAGATCGGTACGCCACTCTTAGGCGCCGTTTGACTTGCATGCCGTCGAAACCCGGTATGTTTTTGGGCCATAAATAAATTGCGAAAAGGCCCCATATTTTGCCAAAATGGTCTCATGGGGAGCGGCCGCTCATCCTGCTCCTCCTCTGGCTACGCTACTGAACGGACTATGCTTCTATTCAACAAAACGAAATCGTGATGAAAGGTAAATGTATTAAATATTAGCCTAAACACTACGCCAAGGGTAGCCTACTTAGGCCAAACACATTATTGCACAGACTAAACACTTCGTCAAGGTTACTTATGCCAAACACAAATTGCACAACGACATTGAGTTTGTATGTGACTCGGCAATCTAGCTACAGGATTTCGATAATTCGGAGAATACCTGACGTCGTCTGATCTTAATAAAGTGTATCCAGACAGAATCGATGTTTCTCTTGAGGTGGTCGACGACTGTCTGCGTTCTTTATTTCTTCGTGGCTTCATCGGTGTTGTCTTATAAGATCCTTCTCCTACCAGTGGCGCAGGGCAGCCACCTCTCATGCATCATGGCCATTGCGCGAGAACTCGGAAGGCGTCAACACGAGACCCACATTCTGGTTGACCCCGGATACAAGGCTGACGAAGGCACGGCCAACGACGCCAAGAAGTTCAATATCACATTTGTACAATTGATTCCGAGCAGAGATAACACGCTAGAAAAGACGAATGAACTGATTGGCAAAGTAGTACAGCGTATGGTGCACACCGAGATATGCTAGAAGCTACTTCTCAGTGGGAAGAAGCCCATGCCAAGTTACTTCTCTTGGATAATGAACCTGTCATAGAGAAGCTCAAATCCACTCAATACGACTTAGCTGTGATTGACGGATTCTTTTGTACCAAACATTTCTACCTCTTGGCTCACCGTCTTGGAATACCTTGGATAACCTACACTGACTATCCAGATCCATGGATGATGAGAGCTCCGTGGCTTCCGTCAATTGTTCCAGGAAAGTTTTCTTTTCAGTCGGAGAAAATGAGTTTCCTGGGTCGGATTTCTAATGCTTGGCTATCGAACCTAGCAAGGTTAAACGAACAGAACTTAAAGTTGTCCGATAATATCATAAAGGAGTATCAACAATACGGGGCATTCGATTCCGTAGATGAATTGATGGAGAGATCAAAGTTCTGGATTCTAACAAGTGATGTGATTATTGACTCCTCAAAGCCTATCATGTCTCACATGGTTGAAGTAGGAGGATTGACAACGCAACCAGCAAAGAAACTTCCAGAAGACATTCAAAGCTTCTTAGATGGAGCTGAGGACGGTGTGATCCTGTTGAGTTTCGGATCGATAATGTCCTCGATTCCAAATGCCCTGCTCAGAAAGTTCCTTGAGGCATTCAATCGACTCGAGCGACATAGGATCATCTGGAGACTGACCAACGTAAGCGCCGAGTTCCCGATTCCAGACTTCATAAGACCAGTTCCCTGGTTGCAGCAGAATGACATCCTGGCTCATCTGAAGGTAAAGCTGTTCATCACCCACTGCGGAAACAACGGACAGTTCGAGGCTCTCTACCACGGGGTGAATATTTGTGTATGATTCATAAAGTGATAATATGTTGTCTTTCACTGGTATGGCATATTCGTTTTATTGATAAAAACAATCTGACAAAAAGCCGATATACTACGATGAGGGATAATGGTAATTAAAAGTAATTACAAAATTTTAAAAATAGGAGACTAGTTAATATTTTTATATAAGGATCTGGGTATAAATTGAGAGTTGTCTTTGGGTTGGAGAGTATGGTTGTTGTTTGAAATGTTATTAAATCATAGAATATACTGGTAGTCCTAATTGATATAAGCCCATTCGTTTAACGTTTACCCCATGAGGTCCATCATTCAAACATGACTTAGTCGACCATTCTGGTGTTATCCAAGCAGCATATGTAGGCTATGCAAAATTTCAGTTTGCTTTCCATTCTGTTGCTGTACGGTTCATTTGTCTTCGTACCACTTTATTTGTGATCTTGTCTGGCCGTCTGATGAGCAAGGTGTTTCTGTAGCGCCTCATTTGATCCAAGGGTAGCCTACTGGAACGACGATTTAAACTAAAACTATGCACTACGGTATCTGCAAATATGCGTAGAGAAATTGTATTGCATGTTGTTTAATAGGTGCCCATGATTGGATTTCCGTTCTTTGGCGATCAACATTACAACGCCATTCGGATAGAAAGCAAAGGATTTGGAATTGCGATGAATGTTCACAAATTTACTTCGGATGAATTGTACATCAATATCATGAAAATCCTCAACGACTCGAGCTACAAGCGTCGCATTTCTCTGGCGTCAGAAATCTACCGCAGCGTCCCACAGCGACCGGCGGAAAGAGCAGCCTACTGGATTGAACACGTAATCAAATTCGGTTCCGATCATCTCCAGTCTGTTGGAAAGGATTTAAACTTTTTTCAGTTTTTTATATTGGATGCATTGGCCATGTTTATCGCATTTGGCGTACTCCTTCTGGTTTTGGTGAAGAAATTAGTTTCATGGGCCGTGAAGAAAATGTTTAAAGTGGAAAAAGACTTTAAACTTAAAGCAGCTTAGACTTACGCATAACTTAAGAAATTTAATGTGCGCTTAGCTTAATATAAGAATGTGAATGCAAAACTTATTATATTGTGATGACTGAATTGAAGCGTATTGTGGCAATTTCAAAGCATTCCTTCATAACACTTACGCCTCTTCATAACACTTGCGCCTCTGAGTAGAACCCTTGAAGAGGCGCTATATAAATTGATTGATTGATTGATTGACTTAAATAATACATTTTGAATCTAAAGATGTTGATACTTTTCGGTGCAAATCACACCATGTTTTTTCCGCAGCACACTTTTGCGTGAATGCTCTGAATAGCATGCGAATTTGTCAGTAGAAGATTCGAGATGTTAGCCTATATATGCTTGGTCAAATACGTTCGTCAATATTTTGTTTAAGTCTAAGTCGCAGCAAGATCAATTTTTTGCAATTGATTAGCTCACTCGTCAGCTTTAACGGTTGTCTAAGTGGTCGTCATAATTAGAACATAATATTAATGACTTTTAATCGCAATCCTTGTTAATATTAGAATATGTTATGTTATTGATTAAACTTAAACGAGCAATCTTAAAACTGAGAATGTAATTTCAATATTTAAATCGGGAAGAAATTTAAACCAATAGATGCACAATGGTATCAATCGTGCTATAATTTTCAATTTTTTTTAATGCGCATTGTAGGCCTACACAAGGCTGGTGAATTTCTTCAATAAAAGAACGTTGCGTCAAACAAATTTCGATTTCGCTGTAGGAACTCTATTTTATATTTGAAGACATTGATGGTGATTACTCTGTATGACGAAAATAATCGAACCGGTGACAAGCCATTATTACAAAAAAATGGTGATTGCCTCATGAGGTGTTAGGAACTGCCTAAAAATTAAATGGGAATTATCTCAGCGCTACTTCATGAGGATATAATAGGAATTGCATCAGCGAATACTTAATTCAGCTATAGGAATCATCTGAGCAATTACTTCATAGAGATATAGGAATTATCTCAGTTACATCATTATTTCGGTTTGCGAATGTGCAAGATTGTCAGAGTCTTTGTAGGGCCTACCCACTGGCCAAAACTTTATATCAGATCTAGGTCGTAGTCTGACGCTGTCCACAGGAGACAACAGAGAGACCTGCTTCTTGCTGCAGCGTCTCTCTATTACTGCCCAGCGATACAACTCAGTGGCTTTCCGCGGCACTTTATCGGAGCCAGACCTAAGGGAGATGTGACACTAACGGCATTTATGACGTTAATTTTTGACGACAGCTACTGCATCCTTGTCTATTGATGTATCGATGTTGATTGATGGAGAGAATAAATATTGTTATTATTAAAAAATATAATAATATTAATTATTATTATTTATTATTATTATTATTATTATTATTATTATTATTATTATTATTATTATTATTATTATTATTATTATTATTATTATTATTATTATTATTATTATTATTATTATTATCTCAGTCACAATTCAGCGGTTCAACGCTATCGCGTGCCTGGGTTCGATGAGGCCCTAGAACCTTTATTTTAAGTACCATGATTTTAAGAACTTTGATTTTATAATAATAATAATAATAATAATAATAATAATAATAATAATAATAATAATAATAATAATAACAATAATAAATATAATAACAGAAACAACAATAATAGTAGTAATAATGATAGTAATAGTTACAATAATAAAAATAGTAATAATAATAATAATAATAATAATAATAATAATAATAATAATAATAATAATAATAATAATAATAATAATAATAATAATAACAATAAAAATATTAATAAATTTGTCATAATAAAAAAATAATAATAAAATGTGTACAATGTAAAAAGAACCAATAAACATATAAACTTATATCTATATAAAATTATATATATATATAATAATATTATATATATATATATGTCTTTTTGCAGCTCTTTTACCAGCTCCGTCAGTTGCGTGCTGTCCTGCGGTCCCTCTCCCATGATGCTGCTGTCCACGCCTTCGTCACCAGCAGAATTGATCGTTGTTGCTCGGTTCTTGTTGGTCACCCATCTGCCTTAACAGGGCGTCTTGACCGGGTCCTTCCTTCTGCTGCTCGGCTTATTGGTCATATTCCCAAATATGCCCCAGTTTCTGCCTACATTCGTGATGTATTCTACTGGCTTCCTGCATCGCACCGCATCTCCTATAGGATAGCAGCACTTGTCTGGCGGTGTATAACTGTAGTGCTCCGTCCTACTTATCTGATCTCTGTCGCCCGATTTCCGACTTAGCCTCTCGTCGAGCTCTGCGCTCTTCGACTAAGGGGAGCTATTGGTCCCTCGGGCCCGCTCCTCGGTCAGGCAGCGTCGAGCCTTCTATGTTGTTGGCCCCTCCATTTGGACGGTTCTCGCTTACGTTACACCTACTGCTTCTTAATAATCTGCCTGCTTTCTGCCAACTGCTTAAGCCCTCTCTGTTTGGCCGTGGATAGCGCCTCTGGGTAGGCTTCTTGAAGAGGCACTATATAAATCTCCGGAATGAATGAATGAATATATATAAATATTAAAAGAGTTCTGTGAAAGCAAACTATTGTTCGTGATTCAAAAGGGAGCGGCAACTTGTGCAACGGACTGTGCTTCTATTCAGCATAACGATATCGCGATGAAATATTAGCCTAATTTACAGTGCTGTAGTGGTAAAATTAGAGGTAAGTACACGCTACAGTAGCCTAGAGCTTCGGGTTATTTTTCCGAAAGTTTGAGGGGATGGGTTTGTAGTTTATAGTCTTGAAAAGCTATTGACTAGTCTACGATATGGAGTATTAAACGCAAATATGTCAAAATACGTTCTCGAGGCGAGTAGACGCTCTGCGCAGGTTAGTATGCTACAAAAAATTTGTGTGAGGTGAGTACACGCTGTATACCCGTGTATACCCTCGTCTACAGCCCTGCCTAAGCACTACGCCAAGAGTAGCCTACTTATTAGGCCAAACACATATTGCACAACCTAAACACTTCGTCAAGGTGACTTATGCCAAACACAAATTGCATAACGACATTGAGTTAGTATGTGACTCGGCAATCTAGCTACAGGATTTCTATTATTCAGCGAATAACTGACGTCGTCTTATCTTAATAACTTGGATCCAAACAGCACGATGTTTCTCTTTAGGTCGTTAACGATTGTTTGCGTACTTTATCTCTTCGTGGCTTCCTCAGTGTCTTATAAGATCCTTCTCGTACCATTCACACAGGTCAGCCACGTCTCATGCTTCGTGGCCATTGCGCGAGAACTCGGAAGGCGTCAACACGAGACCCACATTCTGGTTGACGCAGGATACAAGGTCGACGAAGGCACGGCCACCGATGCCAAGAGGTTCAATATCACGTTTGTACAATTGATTCAGAGCAGAGATAACACGTTAGCCAAGACGAATGAACAGATTGGGAAAATGGTACAGCGTATGGTGCACGATGCATTACCGCACCGAAATATGGTAGAAGCTACTTCTCAGTGGGTAGAAGCCCATGCCAAGTTACTTCTCTTGGATAATGAACCTGTCATAGAGAAGCTCAAATCCACTCAATACGACTTAGCTGTGATTGACGGATTCTTTTGTACCAAACATTTCTACCTCTTGGCTCACCGTCTTGGAATACCTTGGATAACCTACACTGACTATCCAGACCCATGGATGATGAGAGTTCCGTGGCTTCCGTCAATTGTTCCAGGAAAGTTTTCTTTTCAGTCTGAGAAAATGAGTTTTGTGGGTAGGATTTCGAATGCTTGGCTATCGAATCTAGCAAGGTTAAACGAGCAGAACGTAAAGGTGCCCGATAAAATCATAAAGGAGTATCAACAATACGGGGCATTCGATTCTCCAGATGAATTGATGGAGAGCTCAAAGTTCTGGATTCTAACAAGTGATGTGGTTATTGACTCCCCAAAGCCTATCATGTCTCACATGGTTGAAGTGGGAGGATTGACAACGCAACCAGCAAAGAAACTTCCAGAAGACATTCAAAGCTTCTTAGATGGAGCTGAGGGTGGAGTGATTGTGGTATCTTTCGGAACGATGATGTCCGTGTTTCCAGATGTCCTGCTCAGGAAGTTCCTCGAGGCCTTCAGTCGAATCGAGCGACATAGGATCATCTGGAGACTGACCAACGTAAGCGACGAGTTCCAGATTCCAGACTTCATAAGACCAGTTCACTGGTTGCCGCAGAATGACATCCTGGCGCATCCGAAGGTAAAGCTGTTCATCACCCACTGCGGAAACAACGGACAGTTCGAGGCTCTCTACCACGGGGTGAATATTTGTTCATCATAGATACAGTAATAGTGATGTTGACTTTTATTTGAAATGTCAGTGCATGAGAGCATATATTGGTAGTCGCAAATGAGATATGTTCAGGCGGTTATCGTTTACCCCATGTCGGCCATCATTCTAAATCCGATTTGCTCGACCATGTTGGTGTTATGGATCCAATGATATTACATTTACTTTCCATTATTTGTTGCACGGTTCCTCATTTGTCATCGTACCGCGAAATTTGCGATCTTGTCTGGCCATCTGATGAGCAGGATATTTCTATATCGTCTCATATCTAGGGTGAGCAATCCCAGAATCAAACAGAACGATTTCGTGGTTTCTGGTACGTTTGATGTTGTCGAAATTGCATTTTGCATGAAGGCAATTAAGTTGAATTACAAAATGATACAACACATCTACACTGCAGATGAAATACCAAATAATTTGACCTAGCACCAAAATCTAACAAATAACCTGGATTTTGCTAAGTTGATTTGATCTAGTGGCAGTGAATAAGACTCCCAGCGTCGCTCTTCTATAGCGTTTAGAAATTTTTGGAAAGTTGTTATTTCACTGTGCAATATTTTCCATTTATATACATAGCATAAACCACCGTAGATCATTGCGGTGAGTAATAAAAATTATAGCGGAATAGCCATATATATTATCTGTAAGTTCCAACACCCCACATTCTCGCCTTTTGGGGACTGGCCTTTGCTGGCGACTTATAGTGCAGGTGATAATTGCACACAATATAGCCTATTAACTGTTCACCATTTTTCAAAAATTCATGTCCACATGAAAGGGGACAACACCTTGATTTCCATTTTTATTGTCCAGATGAAATTGCATTTTTTGGTGCTCGGACAATTGTTCGGCTGTTCTTCTACACTCTGCGTTGGACCCAAAAAACGCTGAACATCTTTGCTCAAAGGCTACTGCAACGACGATTTAAGCTAGCATTATGCGCTATGTGCAAACATGCGACATATAAAACATGCTACACATGCTGTTTTGCATTTCGTTTTATAGGTGCCCATGATCGGATTTCCGTTTATTAGCGATCAACCTTACAATTCTATTCGGATGGAAAACAAAGGATTTGGAATTGCGATGAATGTTCACAAATTTACTTCTGATGAATTGTACAACAATATCATGAAAATCCTCAACGACCCGGGTTACAAGCGTCGCATTTCTCTGGCGTCAGAAATCTACCGTAGCGCCCCACAGCGACCGGCGGAAAGAGCAGCCTACTGGATTGAACACGTCATCAAATTCGGTTCCGATCATCTCCAATCTGCTGGAAAGGATTTAAACTTTTTTCAGTTCTTTATGTTGGACGCATTGGCCATGTTTATCGCAGTTGGCGTACTCCTTCTGGTTTTGGTAAAGAAATTAGTTTCATGGGGTGCGAAGAAAATGTTTGAAGTTGAAAACAACATTAAACCTAAAGCAGCTTAGACTTTCAATGTGCACAAGAAATTCGATGCGTGCCTTGTCTAATCTAAGTGATTTGTATGGAAAAAGTTGTTGCATTGTCATTTCTGAATTGAAAGCGTTGTGTGGCAATTTTAAAGCATTTCTTCATAGCACATAAATAATAGGCCTACATTATGAAACACGACATGTTAGTACTTATACATGCAGGATAAGAATCACATCGTGCTGACTCTCGAGGCAAAACTTTTCGTGTGAATGCTCAGACTGAAGCTCAGTGAAATACAAATGAGATAGTAGTCATTAAAATTCGATATATTATTCATGAGTTAGCCTAAATAGACCCAATGTATATTTATTTGACGCTGCTGTCATATTTTCAGATGAAGTAGCCACAATGTTCGTAATATTAACCTTAACATTGAAAGTCGCTACAGTATAGCTCGCATCATCAGTTTGCAATTGAAGAGCAAAGCGAAGACGTCGCATATACCTCGCACGGGTATTACACGCGCCCTCATTACGGAGCTGGATGTCATGGACGCTGCGATGGGGTAATTTCGTACGTGGGCTATTCGAGCGATGGCAGCTCGTCACTTTTTAGACTTTTTATCGGTTGTCAAAGTGGTTGGCATAGTGAGAACATAATATTATTCACTTAATCTCAATTCCTTGTTAATATTAGAATCTGCGCAGCCGATTGATCAAACTAAAACGATCATTCTTAAAACTGAGAAGGTAATTTCAATATTTAAATCCGGGAGAAATTAAACCAATAGATGCGAAATGGCATCAGTCCTGCTATACTTTTAGACTTCTTGAATGCACATTGTAGGCCCTACACGAGGCTAATTAATTTCTTCACTAAAAAATTGTTACGCCAGACATATTTGGATCTCGCTGTAAGCATTCCATTTATAATTATTTGAAGACATTGATAGTAATGAGTTTGTCTGGCGAAAATATTCGATAAGGCGACATTCCATTAGGCCTATTATTACCTCATAAGGTTTTAGGAAATACGAAAGATGAAATGTATTATTATCTCAGCGCTACCTCATAAAAATATATAGGAATTGGATCAGTGAATACTTAATACAGCTGTAGGAATCAGCTCAGCAATTACTTCATAGGGATATGGAAATTATTTCAGTTACACGAATATTTCGGTTTGGGAATGTTCAAGATTGCCGGAGTCGTCGTACCCTAGTCCACAAGTACAAGCGCGTTTTGAAGTTTCGACTGGCGCTAGACAAATGTTCAGATTATATATATTCATTCATTCATTCATTCATTCATAAAGTGTTATATAGCACCTTTTCAAGGTTACTACTCAGAGGTGCTCTCGACCCCCGGACGGCCAAATAGAACAGTATTAAGGCTAGAATAAAATACATCGGAATGGACCATGGGGAGCAAGTGCATCACCAATGGCAGCCCCTTCAATGCAGAGGGGCCGAACACCGAGAAGGAACGGTTCTGCCGAGTGGAAGTACGGGCGAAGGGGGACAAGTAGCACTCCCCCGTAAATCTGAGCGGAATGAGCTATGACCTCTGGTACCCTGGGCAGTGTGCAAAGCTCGCGCAGTTATGCAGGAGTAGCGAACGCCATGATGGACTGCGGGCTTTTACATATTCATATTCAGTATACAAATACATACGATACGATAGACCTATGTCAGTTAGGGTCGAGGTAAGGGCCTGACACAAGCCGGGCGTTCCCCTTTGCATATATGTTTGAGGAGCGGCCCTCGGGCTTCTGGATGTGTCATACCCGTGTCGAAATCTTTAGCAGGGTTCGGTCCAATCGAAGCGGGCTGTGTCATTGAACTCACGAGGGGCACCAGCGTCCGATCTCCCCCGTCCCTCCAATCCCATCGCTGATCCCCGCGTCCGGCGCCGCTTTCACGCCACCCGGTGCCTCCAACGGTGGACGGTTGGACTCGGGGCATGGATTGTCTCTGGGGCCATGCAGGTGGACCAGGCCATCCTTCAAATGTAGTGGTCTTGCGGCCAGGCAATGGCTACATGTGCCCCTGGCCTTGGGGGCCTCTCAGTTCGAGGCATCGGTACCAAGTGACCTATCTGACCCAAATGGCCGCATGTCTTATTTACAAGCTTGTAAATGAGGAGTTGATCTACTATGGAAGAACTAGTGCAGAATAATCAATTGAACCTGTGGTACGCTGCGGGTTGGAAGAAGAAAAGTCTTGTAAATCTTGTGGCAAATAACTCTTCTTTTGGTTCTCTGCCTTGCTAGGCAGGTTCGTACGTCCAATTTCGCCATTCATCACGTTTTCTGGCTCTTTCCTTCAGTTTGCTGTAATCTTCCTCCATCATCCAGTCCAACAACATCATTCTCGGTCTTCCTCGTGTCTTCTTCCCCTCCATTCTTCCCTCAATTATAATTCTTAGAAGGGAGTCTCCCCTCATCATGTGGCCCAACCATTTTCTTTGTCGGCTTCTTATTATTCCTATCATGGATCTTTTTTCGTCTACCATTTGTAGTATGTCTTCATTTGTCCTCCGATCCATCCAGCTGACTCTCTCCATTCTTCGCCATATCCACATCTCGAAGGCCTCCAATCTTCTGATGTCTTCCTTCCTTAGAGTCCATGTCTCTGATCCGTATAACACCACACTCCATATCATAGACTTGATAATTCTTTTCTTCAGATTCTTATTTAGCTTTCCTCTCATTAATTCCTTTCTTTTATAGAAGGCATCTTTTCCCATGGCTATTCTTCTCTTTATTTCTACATGACACTTTGCATCAGTTGTGATCATACTTCCTAGGTAACAGAATTGTCCGACTTGTTCCAGTTCCTTACCATCTATAGTGATCTTTACTGCTCTTTCCTTTCCTTTGCTTATCCTCATGATCTTTGTCTTTTTAATATTTATTTTCATATCATACTCCTTCGAGATCTTATTCAGCTGATCCATCATTTTTTTTGTAGCCCATTCTGGCTACCTGCCAACATCGCCTGGTCATCTGCAAATCTTAGTGCTTTCGTCAATCTTCCTCCCACCTTTATAACTAATAACAAATAACTAACGAATGTCAAAACTCCGTCTAAATGCTCAAGTGGAGTTAAAACAGAGAAAGAAACGAGCTGTTTCAATGAAACCGCTGTTATGTTAAACATTAAAAGTGATCAATGTGCGTATAGCCAAAGCTTAATAAGGCCAGGTGTGTAGACGTAAACAAACACGTGCACCTGCTCAACGGGCGCGTGTACATCAAGAGGGGTCGAACAGACCGATTAGAAACATGGACCAAAAGCGCCCAAATGGACAACTAATTCCATTAAAATGGAGAACACAGTGCCCGCGAGAAGGGTTCATACAAACCAAACCAACCAAAAGAAGACTGAAAAACCCGGCAAAACTGAAGGCAAACTGTTGTTCGTGATTCAAAAGAGAGCTGCAACCTTTGCAACGGACTTTGCTTCTATTCAATATAACCATATTGCGATAAACGTTAAGCTATAAAAAATATAAAATATAAAAAATATAAAAAATTAGCATAAGCACTTCGCCAAGGGTAGCCCACTAAAGCCAAACATAAACTGCACAGCGTAAACACTTCGTCAAAGTGACTTAGGCCAAACATAAATTGCACAACGACTTCAGATTGACTTAGTATGTGACTCGGCAATCTAGACAGAGGATTTCTACAACTGAGTGAATCGCTAACGTCGTCTTATCCTAATAACTTGCATCCAAACAGCATCGATGTTTCTCTTGAGGTGGTCGGCGACTGTCTACGTACTGCATCTCTTCGTGGTTTCATCAGTGTCTTATAAGATCCTTCTAGTGCCACTCGTACAAGGCAGCCACGTCTCATGCTTCGTGTCCATTGCGCGAGAACTTGGAAGGCGTCAACACGAGACCCACATTCTCGTTGACGAAGGCTACAAGATCGACGAAGACACGGCCACCGACGCCAAGAAGTTCAATATCACGTTTGTACAATTGATTCAGAACAGAGATAATACGGTAGGAGAGACGAAAAATGCGATTGCGCAAATAGTACAACGTATGGTGCACGATGAATTACCATACCAAAATTTCATAGAAGCCACTTCTCAGTGGGCAGAAGCCCATGCCAAGTTACTTCTCTTGGAGAACGAACCTCTCATAGAGAAGCTCAAATCCGCTCGTTACGACTTAGCTGTGATTGACGGAAACTTTTGTACCAAACATTTCTACCTCTTGGCTCACCGTCTTGGAATACCCTGGGTGACATACACAAACTTCCCAGATCCATGGAGGATGAGAGTTCCGTGGCTTCCGTCAATTGTTCCAGGACAGTTTTCTTTTCAGTCCGAGAAAATGAGTTTTCTGGGTCGGATTTCGAATGCTTGGCTATCGAATCTAGCAAGGTTAAACGAACAGAACGTAAAGGTGCCCGATAATATCATAAAGCAGTATCAACAATACGGACCATTCGAATCCCCGGATGAATTGATGGAGAGATCAAAGTTCTGGTTTCTAACAAGTGATGTGACTATTGACTCCCCAAAGCCTATGATGTCCCACATGACTGAAGTGGGAGGATTGACAACGCAACCAGCAAAGAATCTTGCTGAAGACATTCAAAGCTTCTTAGATGGAGCTGAGGACGGAGTGATTGTGGTATCTTTCGGAACGATGATGTCCGTGTTTCCAGATGTGCTGCTCAGGAAGTTCCTCGAGGCCTTCAATCGAATCGAGCGACATAGGATCATCTGGAGACTGACCAACGTAAGCGCCGAGTTCCATATTCCAGACTTCATAAGACCAGTTCACTGGTTGCCGCAGAATGACATCCTGGCGCATCCGAAGGTAAAGCTGTTCATCACCCACTGCGGAAACAACGGACAGTTCGAGGCTCTCTACCACGGGGTGATTATTTGTGTATGATTTATAAAGTGATAATGATGTTGACTTTTATTTGAAATGTCATTACATGAGAGCATTATTCGTAGTCACAAATGAGATATGTCCAAGCGCCTATCGTTTACACTATGTTGTCCATCATTCCAAACACGACTTGCTAGACCATCCTGGTGTTATCCCAACTGCGCATGTAGGCTATGCAAAACTTTAGTTTCCTTTATTTACTTCCGGTTCTTAATTTGTTTTCGTACCACGGAATTTGTTATCTTGTCTGATGAGCAAGATTTTTCTGTAGTGCCTAGTAGGCGGTAACTGGGGATTTGAGAACAGTCTAGCGCATAATAAGTTAATTTCTTACTCAAGTTAGACTCTACCAGCTCCAAAACGCCTTCCAGAAAATTTCTACCAGTTTTTGGCGCATGATAAGTTAATTTTTACTCAATTAGAGCTAGAACAAGAACAGTTGCTTGTTACAGTTACTCATCTTATATCAGTATTCACTTAGTCTATTGTTTGAAGTCTCATACGGAATTCAAATTGTTTGCGCCCAAACGAACGATGCCAGTACCGTGTATTACATAACCAAAGATTTTATGACCCAGATCTCTAATTCCCTCCGCCCAAGATTCCTAAACTGAGTGGGAGGATCTAGCCCTCAGCCTAACCTGGCGCATAATTAATCAAATTAAACGCATCAATGGAACTTCGGAACATCAGTCATCCAAACATAGCTTAACTGATATAGAATTACCGAGCTTGTGGGTTTCACCGCTGAGAGAGAAACAGATCGAGACAGACGGATAGAGAGGGAGAGCAATCGTAGAGAGACAGTGATAGACAGACAGAGAGGGAGAGAGATCGTACGATTTCTTTCCCTCTCTGTCCGAGCGGGAGAGAAATCGTAGAGAGACAGACAGAGACAGACCGACAGAGAGGAGAGATCAGAGAGACAGACAGACAGACAGAGAGAGACAGAGAGAGAGTCATGGTCGGCTTTTTACAGAGTTCTTCAAGAGTAGGGAACGATTTGGGTAGGAAGCCTAATTAAGCGTACCAACTTACGGACCACGGCTCTAAGTACAGCGCCGCAAAACCACTGCACATATTCTTAAATTACTATTCTTAAATTAGTTCGTAAAAAAGCCGAAACAGTAACGTCATCAACGAATATTTACGAATATTTACGAATATTACAAATGTCCTAATATTCACGAATATTTACGAATATTAAAGCCTGAAGTCACGAATTCTCGTTCTATGGTGTGTCTTATAGCCTACTGATTATCTCTATCTCTCTCTCTAACACCTTCAGCCATCAAAAGAGCCATTTTATTTGGCTATAGAAAGGAGATTTGACTACAAGTCTTGGCGTTAGACCTATGGCTAAATATTTTGAAACAGAATTATTTTTTTTATTTACCTTCCAATCCAGTTCACAAAGAGCGTATAATGAATCTTCAGTTCTTCCGGTGACGAAAAAAATATTGTTTTTTCTACTTCTAACTTGTATACGAATGTTCTCTTCAATGTTAGGCTACACTTGTGTAACATCTAATGGGGCAGGTCACGAGCTTGAACGTCTTCGTATAATCGACCTGCAGTTTGGTTTTTTGAGATTTTGAAATATTTTGCAGTTGTTTAAACTCATTTAAATTTTTTTTGTTAGAGATCTGGCATCGTTATTTATGCGTTTAGCAATCCTCCTCTCCTGCGTTGACAGCTGCAGTTAGCGCCACAAAAACTCGGTCGATAGACGCCAGATGGACTTCTTCTGTTTTCAACTCAATCGCCGACCGTGCCATCCTCAATCCGACGCGTAGGGACCCTGGGCAAGACCTTCACTCGCAATTTGCTCATGCGCTTCGGCGTGAAACTCCGATTCAATGTCCGCGCTGTAGTTGGGATCGCCTCTGAGTAGAGATCTTGAAGGGGCGCTATGACAAGTGCTCATGCATGCATACTAGGGTGGTCCAGCAAGCATAGAGAAAAGTTTAAGTTTGTGGAATTATTTCTCCACAAGGCTTATTTTTGTCCACTGGGTATAGATAGTTTGCCTGTTAAATTTCAGCCTAATTGTGCAACATTTAGAGGTCAACCCATTCTCAACATTTTACTTGTGTGCTAATGCGTCTTTTGTCATGTTTACAATGGGAAAAAAGGGTGTTCGCTGGCAGGACCGTTATTGCTGCACTAGAACGGCAAAATGTTGGCCGACATTAATGGATAAAAAGAAACTATGGACCGCATAGCTGCTGTTGTCACTGGAAATGGTCAGGAGAACTTGTGACAATTCCAAAAATGGAGAGGTGCAGGTGAGTCTAAGGTCAAGACCTGTGTTGAAGTAACTGAGAAATGGAATCTGGATTCACAGATCAAAGGCCTCGTATTTGACATAACAAACAGCAACACTGGGCTTCATAAAGGCGCAATGCTTTAGAATTGAAAAGACTCTGGGAACTGAAATGGTCTGGCTTGCATGCTGTCAACACGTCATGAAAGTCGTCTTGTTGAATGTCTACTTGTCTCTGTTTGGTCCAACCGAAGGTCCATTAACTGCACTATTCAAGCGATTTAAGAAAGAATGGCCATCAGTGAACCAAGATGCTTATTTCGCAGCAACTGATGAACTATTTCAGGATCCACTATTGAACAAACTGCAACAGGAAGTGCTCGGTTATTTACCAGGTGCTCTTGAAACCCAGCAGGCAAGGGGCGATTATCAGGAATTTCTACGTTTATTTTCTGGTTTCTTGATGTACTGAAGGCAGTGAATCATTTTGAGCTCCAGGTCCAACGCATCACGCCAGATGGATGTCAAAAGCCATTTCTGCTATGAAATATTCCTTTTCAAGACTCAATTCAAGTTGACTGCTCGTGAATCCAAGAAAATCACAGATTTGGCTCTGTTTTTCAGCCTTGTTTGTGTCAAACAGTGGAACGAAGCACCGCGTCGAATCCGAGCCCCTCTCAATGGCATCAAATTTGTATCAGTTCTGAAGACCTATCCTAACCAGGCTGTTGCTATAGCAAAGCACACGCAGCATTTTCAAGGTTTCTGTCTGAACATCTGGTGGTCATAGCCCTTTTGATGACAGAGTCTCATCAAAAATGAAATGAAAGTTGGTACCAAATCTGCAACGGCCAGCATTATCAGAAACCCCCCGGCGTGTGCAGTTGACAAGTGAATCTGAGCCTCTGAAACTGGAGGATCTGGTGCCAGAAAGGACATCTTTCTTTGATGTCCTAATGGAAAAAGGCAAAGAAAAGACTCAGTTGTTTATCAAGAAACCACCAGAACAGTGGACAGGTGAGCCAGTCTTCAACAGATTTTGCAAACTGGTTGCACGCATGACAGTGGTGAATGACGTAGATGAAAGGGGAAACAGTCTTATCGAAAAGTACAATGACATGCTGACAAAGAAAGAGGAACATAAACAGTTTATTCTTCAACTGGACGCGAAACATCGCAAGATTTTACCAACTCCATCCAAGACAGCGTTCATGTCATAGTGTTAACCATTGCGACACAATATATCTATTTTTGTTGAGATAACATAAAAAGTGCCAAATGGGTTGACCTCTAAATATTATTTGTTTTCATTAAAATTTTGTATGATTGTTATAATTATGATAAAGAACAAAACTAGCCTTGTGGACAACTGAAATCTGTTACTTGATTTTTGTGGACCACCCTAATGCATACATACATACATACTAGTCTAGGCGCAAAAAATGGAAAATCCCGTGTAAGAAGCAAATCATGTTCATTTTTTTCAAAATACATTTTTATACTAATTCGACACTGCTGATTACGAAAATCGCTGTAGCCAAGCTGGATTTTTGACCTGAAGGTCATTTCAAGGTCAGAAAAATTCAATCTAGCAAAAATTAGAGCAAAATGATCACATCTCAGCCAGTAATTGTTGAATTCGACAAATTCTTTCTTTCCTTTCCTCAACTTGGTAAGGGCTACCTGTGGTAAGAAACATAATTACTAAATGCAAGATGATCGAAGGTTATTTTAAGGTCAAAAAGGTCAATTTCAGAGGAACATTTGGGAAAATGGCTGTCCTCAGTCAAATATTTTTCTATTTGGGTGATTCTTTTACTTTGTTTGCTCGGACCGATAAGAGCTACATTTGAAAATACAGAGTACTTAAAGGCTAACATGACCCAAGGTCAATAAAAGGTCGAAAGGTCAAAATCAAGGGGAAAAGGCCATAGCTCAGCCAAAGAGTGTTCTTTCGGGGTGATTCTTTTACTTTCTTTGCTCGGGCCGATAAGAGCTACATTTACATAGTACTGTCTTCAGGGCTAACATGACCCACGGTCAATTCAAGGTCAAAAGGTCAAAATCAAGGGAAAAAGGCTATGACTCAGCCTAACATCGTTCCATTCGGGTGATTCTTTTGCCTGTTTGCACAGACCGATACAGTTAGGCCAAGGTCATTTCAAGGACAAAGGTAAAAAATGACCATTACACAGAATCATCTAAATAAAACAACATATGACTGAGCTATGGCCGTTTTCTATAGATTTAGGCGATATAATAGCTCGGTTATCATAATGATGCACTGTTGATGATGTAAAATATTTAATGCTAGAAGCAATATTAATAACATCATTTTTACAATTGTATAGTACAATGAATTAACTGTTAAATGATAAAGATCACTTCATGTTTGTGCAGGCACCACGAGCTTGGCACCCACACAGAGAACGAGACGTTAAGTCTGATTTCCTACACTTGCAAACACGATAACACGATTGCATAGGCTTAGTTCTCGTTTTGCAGTTGCAAGAAACAATGTCCAAGATTCTTTCGGGACGCATTCTATTGTCATTAGTACTGGTATCAACTTAGATGAACTACATGCGTCCTTCGGCAAACCATACACAGCCGCACCTAGAAGATCAGCCGTGCTACAACACGCCTGTTCCCACACTGTCGCTTGATAGTGGGATTGCTTGATCAACATATCAAGTGCATCACTTGTCGTTGAAAGACATTTAGGTTGGCTGGTTTTCGAGAAGAGCAGTCTTCGAGCATCGTCAACAGAATCAGCATTAACTTCTGAAGTCGCAGCCGCTTTAAGCCCAATTTATAAACGAGGTCCATTCACATGGCCTCGACTCCTCCACCCCCCCCCCTCTACGAAAACTTAAGACCCTCTCCGAAGTGCGAAAGATTTGTTTTATCAAAGCCCTTCAATAAAAGATATCTACACTGCAGTTATAATACCACAGAATTTCACATAGGCCTAACACCAAAATCCAGCAAACAACCTAGATTTTGCTGAGTTGATCTGATCCTGTGGCAGTGAATAAGACACACTGCAGTTTTTCTATGGCGTTATGAAAAGCTATTATTTCACAGTGCATAGGCCTAATATTGCATTATATGGATAAACCACAGAAGATCACAGCAGTCAGTAATGAAGGTGTTCGTTGAATTTTCCGTTGTATCGCATCTAAATGTTCCAATACCCCACATTCTGGCCTTTTGGGGACTCGCCTTTAAAGGCCACTTATAGTGCAGCTGATAGTTGCACATAACAAATAAACTGTTTACCTTTCTTCTGAAACTCGTGTCACCATTATCAAACGTGATTACACCATGATTCCCATTTTTTTGTCCAGAAAAAGTCCCAATGTATTCTGTGTTCAGACTATTGTGGGGCTGCTGTTGAGCACTGTTCCAATTACAAACTATGGAACTCTCCGCACTCATTTACTCTCCCAGAAAAAGACACCCGAAACTTTATAAACTTAATAAAAGATATTTAGTAAAAAATAGAGCTGCAATGTGGTTGGAAACTAAATATCATAAACTCAGCAATGAAATCTAAGAATGTATTGATTAATAGAACGATTTAAAGAACGAAAATGCAATAATACACTGTAAATATTTATGCAAAGGGTTCTTCAACGACGATTCAAACTAAAATTATGCACTATCTGCAACATGCGGACAGAAACTGTATTGCATGTTGTTTTATAGGTGCCCATGATCGGATTCCCGTTCATTGGGGATCAACCTTACAACGCCATTCGGATAGAAAGCAAAGGATTTGGACTTGCGATGAATGTTTATAAATTTACTTCGGATGAATTGTACACCAACATCATGAAAATTCTCAACGACCCGAGCTACAAGCGTCGCATCTCTCTCGCTTCGGAAATCTTCCGCAGCGCCCCACAGCGACCGGCGGAAGGAGCAGCCTACTGGATTGAACACGTCATCAAATTCGGTTCCGAACATCTCCAATCTGTTGGAAAAGATTTAAGCTTTTTTCAGTTCTTTATGCTGGACGCATTGGCCATGTTTCTCGCTGTTGGCGTTCTCCTTCTGGTTGTGGTGAAAAAATTAGCTTCATGGGCCGTGAAGAAAATGTTTAAAGTGGAACAAAACTTTAAACTTAAGGCAGTTTAGGCCTACGAATAACATAAGAAATTTAAAGTGCGCCTAATCTAATATTAGAATTTGAATGGAAAACTTATTATATTGTAATTTCTAAATTGAAGCGTTTTCTGGCAATTTCAAAGCATTCCTTCATAACACTTAAATAACACATTTTGAATCTAAAGATGTTGATACTTTTCGGTGCAAATCACACCATGTTTTCTTTCGGAGCACACTTCTTGCGTGAATGCTCTGAATAGCATGAGAATTTGTCAGTAGAAGATTCGAGATGTTATTAATATCAAGGTCATATACAGTATGTAAATATATTCAACGCTGCCGCTATCATCATATTTTCGGATGAAGTGGCCACAGCGTTCGTCAATATTTTGCTTAAGATTTAACGTCGCTACAGTATAAGTCGCAGGAACATCAATTTTTTGCAATTGATTAGCTCACTCGTCATTTGTAGCGGTTGTCTAAGTGGTCGGCATAAATTAGAACAAATATTAATGACTTAATCGCAATCCTTGTTAATATTAGAATATGTTCTGTTATTGGTCAAACCTAAACGAGCAATCTTAAAACTGAGAATGTATTTTCAATATTTAAAACGGGGAGAAATTTAAACCAATAGATGCAAAATGGTTTCAATCGTGCTATAGTTTTCAGATTTTTTGAATGCGCATTGTAGGCTTACACAAGGCTAATGAATTTTCTTCACTGAAACAATGTTGCGTCAAACAAATTTGGATTTCGCTGTTGGAACTCTATTTTATATTTGAAGACACTGATGGCGATTACTCTGTATGACGACAATAATCGATCTGGTGACAAGCCATTATTACAAAAATGGCTAAAAAGAGCAGTTTTAAGGCTACAGAGGTTGCGGCCATCGAGAAGGCACGGTTCTGCCGTGTAAAAGTACGGGGGAAAGGGGACAACGAGCGCTACCCCGCAACTCTGAACGAAGGGACCTATGACCTCTGGTACCCGAGGCAGTGTAGCAAAGCTCGCGCAGGTAGCCTGGAACAACGATCCGGACTATGATCTGCTGACGCAGGTGGAGCACGTCGATCATGTAACCAGATATGTGGCCAGCTCTATAGGGCGTCCAGGCACATCAGCCGTCCGACCGGAAGGTCAGTGTAGAGTGAGCAGCAGTTGTCAAGTCAAGCCGTGACAAAGAGGTGAACGAAGGTAGTTGTAGGAGTAGTTTATAGTAAACGAGCGGGACAGTAGCAGCCGCGGCAGAGACGATGGATGTGAGAAGCAAAGGTATGCTCTTGATCCAGTGTGACTCCTAGATCACAAAAAGTAACGGGAAAGACAATATGAGGAAATTGGCTGCAATGGCAGTGAGGTTAAGCTTAGCCAGCGGTTGAAGGTGCCCAGCCAGATGTAGGCACCCTATTGTCATTTCTCCTGCCAAGTAAAATTTAAAAAGTTGCCGCCACCGCTCAGGTTTCCAGATCGCCCCATTACCAGGCGTTATGATAAGAAAGGTAGGCCTACTGTTGCTCTTCAAATAGCGGTACATTATCTTACAGTCAGGATCAACAACCTATAATAACCTAAATCGCATCTACAATGACCAAATAGTATCGACATGGACGTATCCTTCTAGAAACTTACTATTGTTGTTTAGTGCCTTACAAAGCGCTTCTGCAACTTATACTGTAGCGACGTTCAATTTTGAAGACACGAAGAACAGTAAATCAATAAGCACAGTGCTCAGATACCAAAAATACCACCACCGACGAGCAGGCACGTAGCGATACCTAAATTCAAGAGGAGGCAACTTCACAGGCCTTTACCGCAATCTTGGTCATTGGGGTCATTAGTCAATCGAAGTTCCAATATATTAAAAACACAAGGAGGCAACTGCATTCTCGGGGAGCCCGATATCGCATTGGATAACACACTGGCATAGAGAGCGAGAGGTACCGAGATTGATTTCCGTAGGCGGGCATGCTTTTTAGGCTGCTATTAGCGCCGTGTATTACAGGCTGTCTGTTCTGTTCATAGTTAAGGTTTATGTCTTCTGGCATTTGTGTTCTTGTGAATTGTTTAATTGTCATAACATGTAAATGTACAGCGCCGTGCGTTTGTCAGGCGCTTCATTAAAGAAAAGATATTATTATTATTATTCTCGTACCTCAATGAAGCTAAGATTATGCTGACGAGCACCCGCTGAACAGGAAGCCAATGCAATTATTTAAGCACAGGGCTAGATGTTCATATTTGGATGTATTAGGTATGGCTCTAGGCAAAGAGTTCTGAAATCTCTGCAGCTTTGGATGTTTGACTTATTGATACCAGTAAGAAGCGATATGCAAATCTAGGCGCCTGGAAACCAAAGCATTTGTCAGAGATATCCTTGCAGACTTAGGCATATAGCGCCTAATTCTGCGTATGTCACGAATGGAGATATATGATTACTTCCAAATACTGTTTACATTGTCAGTGAGAGACATAGTAGAATTGAAAACAGCGCCTAAGTTACGAGCAGCATCTGACTGCTCAAGAATAATTATCATGTCGCCCGGTTTCAGAGGCGTAAGCCGATCAATTTGTTTAAGTTGCTGTGGTGCCAAGTAGCACAATGGGTTAATGAGGAGTTTATTGGTCGCCATCCAAGACTGCATCTCATCAAAGAGAGCAGACAACAGCCACACAGATGAGTCACATGACAGACTGTCACATGAAATGTAGATGCGAGTATAATCAGCATAGAAATGATATCCCAGCGAATGACTATTGTCCGGCAATGTTCCTAGCGGTGTGGTTATAATGTACGGAAAAGACGACCAAGGAGAGAACCCTCATATAGGTCTATATCAGTATATCATGACACAACAAACCCACAAGTAGGCTAAAGTTGATGTGATCAGAAGATTATTAATCAAGCATTATAACATTAAAATAATAATTTTTGACAGACGGTTTGTAAAATTTATTTCTGAAAAGTACTTTAGAAAAGTATTTTGGAAAAGTATTTTGGAAAAATATTTTGGAAAAGTATTTTGGAAAAGTATTTTGGAAAAGAATTTTGGAAAAGTATTTTGAATTTGCCAAAATCCTTTTTAAAACCATTTTGAAGTTACTTTTGCAAAATACTTTTCAAAAGTATTTTGAAAATTCAAAATAAAATAGTATTTTCTATTTTGAAAATAGACAAGTATTTTCAAAGTAGAAGTGTGCCCATCACTGCCTATTACTGCCTATGCATTCCTGAGTGAATCAGGGAATGTACATAATTATACCCTGAAAATTTCAGGGTATATACAATCTTCCGTGAAAATACACATTCCCTGTATCATACACACATATATATATAGAGTGTCTATATATATATATATATATATATATATATATGTAGTCTTTCGCAACACGTCAACCTGTTCACACGAAGCTGTAACTACCAGCTCCGTCAGTTGCGTGTTGTCCAGCGGTCCCTCTCCCATGATGCTGCTGTGGTAATTGTCCACGCCTTCGTCACCAGCAGAATTGATCATTGTTGCTCGGTTCTTGCTGGTCACCCATCTGGCTTAATCGGGCGTCTTGACCGGGTCCTTCGTTCTGCTGCTCGGCTTATTGGTCATATTCCCAAATATGCCCCAGTTTCTGCCCATACCTTCGTGATGTATTGTACTGGCTGTCCTGCCATGGGCGCCCGCAGCATAGGTCAAGGGGGGTCGCGTGACCCCCCTGGAAATTATGATGCAAATTTAAATATAAAAATCCGACAAGTTTAATCATGCAAGTGAAGCTTAAAATAAAATTCTGTTCAAATCACTTAGTGATTGCTTTAGTTTCAGACTGCTTAAGCCTAATAGCAAGTTACTATACTAATTCAGTGGCGGATTTAGCAATAGGCCTGCAAGCCAACCGCCCTCCTCCGTTCCCCACCTGGTTGTGTTCCGGCACCCCTTAAAACCAGACCCGTCCGTCATCGTGTGCTGCCACTGGCCTGCCAGAACGGACCTGGCATGGCCGAGATTTAGCCTAGGCTAGTTCTTATCTTAACCCCCAATGCCCGATGTGTAGACCTGCACGGGAAGGACTAAGTTCTAATTAAGTTCTTAACCCCAATAAACAATGCTCATCACGACTGAGTGCGCTAGGTCTACGTTCAACTGTACTTCCCAAAGTATTTCTGTTCAGTCTCTCTTAACGTATGTAAGTATAGGGAATAAGTAAGGAGTAAGGGTAGAGACACGAACAGCATCGACAGGTCAAGGAAGATTATCATGACCCTGAATTTGACCCTCAGTCTCCGAGTGTCTCACTCTCGGGATGTAGGCTAACACTTCCAATGTGGAACAGTCATTCACACACAAAACGCATGAACAGTCGAAGTCATCCTCGATATGTGATACCTCTTCCAAACGTATACCCAAGCCAGCATCAGGCAGGCAGCTTAAATACATCTGTCATCAAACTATATATATATATATATATATATATAACATTTCGGCCTCTCATGCTCCCAAGAGTTTGTAGTAAAAGTTTATATCAAATTTCTAGTGAAGTCGGGCGCGGAGCCCTGGATAGGCTATATAGGGGCCCTCGAGTCTGGCCAGACGGCATCTGAAGACAAATCACACAGCGTCTTGGATATAATTTTATGCCTATTGCATCAATTGAATTTCTCAACAAGTGGCTCTCGGATTCGCGATCCGCATATTGAATTGAACTGCTACGAAACGAAGACTATTTAGTAGGCATGAAAGCAATCACATTCTTGAAATAAATTAAATTAGCTCTAAATTGTGATAAACTGGATGTAATTAACAACCGCAATTAAAAATTGTATCATAATAGCTAAAAATACTGGGCCTAAACGCAAATCCGCGGAAAAGCGGTTTTTTACAGAAAAACACATGACCCAGGACTCCGCAATCTGTCAGTATTTTATCAAATATATCTCACTCTTCGTGCTACATCAGTAAGTGCAGAAAGAAGTTTTAGATTGACAATTATGTAGGCCTAATTATGTGAGTTTAGTTTTTAATGACATATTATAACGCAACCTAACTCTCTCGGCCGTGACTACATTCGTGATGTATTATACTGGCTTCCTGCCTCGCACCGCATCTCCTGTAGGATAGCAGCACTTGTCTGGCGGTGTCTAACTGTAGTGCTCCGTCCTACTTATCTGATCTCTGTCGCCCGGTTTCCGACTTAGCCTCTCGTCGAGCTCTGCGCTCTTCGACTAAGGGGGAGCTATTGGTCCCTCGGGCCCGCTCCTCGGTCAGGCAGCGTCGAGCCTTCTTGGTTGTTGGCCCCTCCACTTGGAACGGGCTCTCACTTACGTTAGCCTACTGCACCGGAATAATCTGCCTGCTTTCTACCAACTGCTAAAGTCCTTTCTGTTTTGCCGTGGATAGCGCCTCTGAGTAGGATTCTTGAAGAGGCGCTATATAAATCTCCGGAATGAATGAATATATATATATATATATATATATATATATATATATTAAAAGAGTTCTGTGAAAGCAGTGTGATTTTCCTTACAGGTTTTATTTTAGTTATAGTTATAGTTATAGTTAATGATTTTTATTTTAGTTATAGTTATAGTTATAGTTAGTATTATTTTTTAGTTATAGTTATAGTTATAGTTAATGGATTTTTATTTTAGTTAATTTTAGTTACTACTTAGTTACAATAATTAAGTCTATAAGCAAAATTGTGCGTATTAATACGCTGTTTCACAATTTACTCAGAGCTATGAAAACCTTTGAAGCATGGGTACATTCAGCTTCATCAATACACGAGTTTCCAAAGTAACTGACAAATTTCACAATAAAAATTTCGCATTTTTCGTTCTCATTTATGTCGTATCGTCCATATTGCACTTCCTATTTTTATTTTTGTATTAACGAAAATAAAGATGAATTTTCGTTAGTGTTATTTTCGTTATAGTTATAGTTATAGTTAATGATATTTTTTAGTTATAGTTATAGTTATCGTTAACGAAATCATTTTATTTTCGTTAACGAACATTTTCGTTATCGTTATCGTTAACGAAAATCACACTGTGTGAAAGCAAACTATTGTTCGTGATTCAAAAGGGAGCGGCAACCTGTGCAACGGACTGTGCTTCTATTCAGCATAACGATATCGCGATGAAATATTAGCCTAATTTACAGTGCTGTAGTGGTAAAATTAGAGGCAAGTACACGCTACAGTAGCCTAGAGCCTTCGGGTTATTTTTCCGAAAGTTTGAGGGGATGTGTTTGTAGTTTATAGTCTTGAAAAGCTATCGACTAGTCAACGCTATGGAGTATTAAACGCAAATATGTCAAAATACGTTCTCGAGGCAAGTAGACGCTCTGCGCAGGTTAGTATGCCAAAAAAAATTGTCTGAGGTGAGTACACGCTGTATACCCGTGTATGCCCTCGTCTACAGCCCTGCCTAAACACTACGCCAAGAGTAGCCTACTTATTGGACCAAACACATATTGCACAGCCTAAACACTTCGTCAAGGTGACTTATGCCAAACACAAATTGCATAACGACATTGAGTTAGTATGTGACTTGGCAATCTAGCTACAGGATTTCTATTATTCAGCGAATAACTGACGTCGTCTTATCTTAACAACTTGGATCCAAACAGCATCGATGTTTCTCTTGAGGTGGTCGATGATTGTCTGCGTACTTTGTCTGTTCGTGGCTTCCTCGGTGTCTTATAAGATCCTTCTCGTACCATTCACACAGGTCAGCCACCTCTCATGCTTTGTGGCCATTGCGCGAGAATTCGGAAGGCGTCAACACGAGACCCACATTCTGGTTGACGCAGGATACAAGGTCGACGAAGACACGGCCATCGACGCCAAGAAGTTCAATATCACGTTTGTACAATTGAATCCGAGCAGAGATAACACGTTAGCAAAGACAACTGAACAGATTGGGAAAATGGTACAGCGTATGGTGCACGATGCATTACCGCACCGAAATATGGTAGAAGCTACTTCTCAGTGGGTAGAAGCCCATGCCAAGTTACTTCTCTTGGATAATGAACGTGTCATAGAGAAGCTCAAATCCACTCAATACGACTTAGCTGTGATTGACGGATTCTTTTGTACCAAACATTTCTACCTCTTGGCTCACCGTCTTGGAATACCTTGGATTACGTACACAGACTATCCAGACCCATGGATGATGAGAGTTCCGTGGCTACCGTCAATTGTTCCAGGAAAGTTTTCTTTTCAGTCTGAGAAAATGAGTTTTCTGGGTAGGATTTCGAATGCTTGGCTATCGAATCTAGCAAGGTTAAACGAGCAGAACGTAAAGGTGTCCGATAAAATCATAAAGGAGTATCAACAATACGGGGCATTCGATTCCCCAGATGAATTGATGGAGAGATCACAGTTCTGGATTCTAACAAGTGATGTGATTATTGACTCCCCAAAGCCTATCATGTCTCACATTGTTGAAGATGGAGGATTTACAACGCAACCCCCCAAAGAAACTTCCGGAAGACACTCAAACCTTCTTAGATGGAGCTGAGGATGGAGTGATTGTGGTGTCTTTCGGAACGATGATGTCCTCGTTTCCAGATGTCTTGCTTAGAAAGTTCCTCGAGGTCTTCAATCGAATCGAGCGACATAGGATCATCTGGAGACTGACCAACGTAAGCACTGAGTTCCAGATTCCAGACTTCATAAGACCAGTTCACTGGTTGCCGCAGAATGACATCCTGGCGCATCCGAAGGTAAAGCTGTTCATCACCCACTGCGGAAACAACGGACAGTTCGAGGCTCTCTACCACGGGGTGAGTATTTGTTCATCATAGATACAGTAATAGTGATGTTGACTTTTATTTGAAATGTTAGTACATGAGAGCATATATTGGTAGTCGCAAATGAGATATGTTCAGGCGCTTATCGTTTACCCCATGTCGTCCATCATTCTAACTACGACTTGCTCGACTATACTGGTGTTATGGATCCCAGAGGCGCCGACTTTTAGTAAAAGGTACTGGGGCAAGAATTTGAGGTGGGTTGAGTATCCAAAGTTAGGAAAATTAAGGTAAAGGTAGGCCTAAATGTACGCGTTTTAATGTAGCGACCGATTATGACCTCGACCATGCTAATTTTTCAATGAATTGATCGGGTGAGATCCTTTACAACCGCTGCCCACCTGAATGGGCGCACGCCATTTAAGGTCCTCGTGTACGGACCGTGCCACCGTATAAGGTAAAGTACATGTAAAACCAGTAGATGGCACTAGCCCTTTGTTCTGCCGTATAAGCGCGCACGAAAAATTGTTGACCAGCGCTTATCTGGTAAGAAAAGCTTAAGAAATTTCGAGATAATTATTAGGATTAATTAAGGTAAGGTAAGTAAGCGAGGTAATATAAGGTAAAGTTAGTATAAGGTAAGGCAACAACTGCCACGCAGCCACCACGCAACCAACTGTACCACTACCACCATTCAACCAAATACAACAGTACTGTCACCACTCAACCAACTATACTGCTGTCACGAGTCAACCAACTACAGCTGCCACCACTCAACTCGCAGCCAATCTTCTCCCTAATTACCGTCTGATATTCCCTTCTTTGCCAAGCAGTTAATTAATTTATTACATAGACAAGTGCTGGACAGTGTAGTGGTTAGCGTGCTGGACTCAGTAGACTGTCAATTGAATGGTCGGGGTTCAAATCCCTGCCCTGGCAGATAATTTAGTTGGCTCAAGATTTTTTTCCATCTGCACCCCTGGCCAACTCAGCTACGATGAGCACACTGACCGTATATTGTCGGTGGAAGATGGGAGGGCGAGGGAGAGAACTGGACACCCGTCCTCATATGCTGTGGCTAAGAAAAATGAAGTCTTTGACACTTCATATATCCAAGGCTGCCTCAGGGCTGGCGTAAGAGACTGCTCTTCTCTTCTCTTCTTCAATAATCAGATAATCCTACAGTTGTCTACAGTTCTCCCACAGATAATCCAACAGAATGAATGTAAACTACACAGTAAAGTCTAACCTAATGTTCAACAAAACACTAGTGAAAAAATTAAGCATGACCTTGACACAAGAATCTTCTTCGACAAGTAATCCAAAAAAGGGAAAGAATTGAAACAAGCTCGAGTTTAACATACTTTTAACTGAATACAAAATATGTACACTAATATCTTCAATGCAGATTAAGAAAGTCTGAGCCATTATCCAGGGGTACGTGCCTCGGTTTACGTTCAGCCAAGAATGACTGCTGCAGTGTTGGATGAATGCAGAGGTCTGCCAAACAGACCTCTGCATGCCGGTGTGGGGAATTTTTGACCTCGGGCTGGCCTTTTCGTCCAGAGTATTAATCCAGAGATCCTTGGCTTCGGCTTGTCTTGTCAGTATGCCTGACCTGAAGTGATGAGGTCAAACCCCCAGTCGGTGTGCTCCACCACTGATGTGACGAGTGAGTCCAAGATAACATGTGTTTTTGATAACATGCATGATAGATATATATATATATCAGAAATGAACAACCCCCAGTTCATGTCCAAAAGCGTTAAATCCCCTACTTCTGCATGGCAGCCGTGGGAGAAAGAAACTATATAGAAGGAAACTAGACCCATGTCTGTAATATGAGACAATGTGGGCTGTTACTCCTCTGTGTATAGGCTAAATTCATACATAACCTTTGATTTTCTACTGTCCTAGACTCCCAATGACGAATAAAGATTATCATTTCATGAAATGCACTGACTTACACATAAATAGTTGAGTTTTCAGGGCCCTTCTGCCTCCCCAAATGACGTCCCTGATTTTTTGATATTTTGAATGGCCAAAAAGGTACCGAAGCGAAACTATACTCTCGCCCCAGAACCTTGGTGAGTACTGGGGCGAAAGTCCCTGTTGCCCCTGTGGAGTCGGCGCCTATGATGGATCCAATGATATTACATTTACTTTCAAGGATCCTGAGTGGCCGAGTGGGTTGGTAGCCTGCTCGTCACGCCGGCGCCCCGGGTTCGCTTCCCGGTCGGGTCGGTTTATCAGAGATTAATTTCTCGGATCTTTACTGCGGGTGGCTCGGTCGCATTATAAACGTGGAGTACAATACAACACACAACACAACACAATATACTGGGGCGCTGTGGTGTAGGGGTATGTTCGGTGCCTTGCAGCTGGAGGGTTGCGGGTTCAAATCCACCTCAAAGCCGTCGCGTAGGGACCCTGGGCAAGTCCTTCACTCGCAATTGCTCATGCGCTTCGGCGTGAAACTCCGACTACAGCAGTAGTCGGGAGCGCCTCTGAATGGGAAATCTGGTAGAGGCGCTATAACAAGTGTTCAAATACAATACAATACAATACTTTCCATTATTTGTTGCACGGTTCCTCATTTGTCATCGTACCGCGAAATTTGCGATCTTGCCTGGCCATCTGATGAGCAGGATATTTCTATTTCGTCTCATATCTAGGGTGAGCAATCCCAGAATTAAACAGAACGATTTCGTGGTTTCTGGTACGTTTGATGTTGTCGAAATTGCATTGTAGATAAAGGCAATTAAGTTGAATTACAAAAGGATGCAATACATCTATACTGCAGATGAAATACCACATAATTTGACCTAGCACCAAAATCCAACGAACAACCTGGATTTTTGGTGAGTTGATTTGATCTAGTGGCAGCGAATAAGACTCCCAGCGTCGCTCTTCTATAGCGTTTAGAAATTTTGCAAAGCTGTTATTTCACTGTGCAATATTTCCCATTATATACATAGCCTAATCCACGGCAGATCATTGCGGTCAGTAATAAAAAATGATAGCGGAATAGCCATATAATTATATCATCTGTAAGTTCCAATACCCCCACATTCTCGCCTTTTGGGGACAGGCCTTTACAGGCGACTTATAGCCTAGTGCAGCTAATAATTGCACACAATATAGCCTATTAACTGTTCACCATTTTCAAAAATTCATGTCCCCATTTTGAAAGGGGATAACACCTTGATTTCCATTTTTATTGTCCAGATGAAATTCCATTTTTTGGTGCTCGGCAATTGTTCGGCTGTTCTTCTACACTCTGCGTTGGACCCCAAAAACGCTGAACATCTTTACTCGAAGACTACTGCAACGACGATTTAAACTAGCATTATGCGCCTTCTGCAAACATGCGACATATACCCTAAAATATGCTACACGAACTGTTTTGCATTTCGTTTTATAGGTGCCCATGATCGGATTTCCGTTTATTAGCGATCAACATTACAATTCTATTCGGATAGAAAATAAAGGGTTTGGGATTGCGATGAACGTTCATCAGTTTGCATCTGCCGAATTGTACAACAATATCATGAAAATCTTCAACGACCCAAGCTACAAGCGTCGCATTTCTCTGGCGTCAGAAATCTACCGTAGCGCCCCACAGCGACCGGCGGAAAGGGCAGCCTACTGGATTGAACACGTCATCAAATTCGGTCCCTATCATCTCCAGTCTGCTGGAAAGGATTTAAACTTTTTTCAATTCTTTATGTTGGACGCATTGGTCATGTTTATCGCAGTTGGCCTAGTCCTTGGAGCGGCTACTCATCCATGTCGCTTTAAGGGCTTAACAGACGTTCCACTAAAAGCTACGGCGTTGAAGCGCTGTATCGTCACTGAAAGGCGCTGAAACAAGAAGCTGGCCTCACGGGGTTCGCTCGTGACCTGTTATTATTATTGTTATTACATATTATTATGAACGCTGTACGAGGCATCAGTTATCATCTGTTCAGGATTCGCCGCTCGTCGGATCCTGGCAGCCTTGACATGGTGCCCTGGAAAGCCACTGCGTTGAAGTGTTGGATCATCACCGATAGGCCTTGAAAGAGGAAGCTTGTTTCGCGAATGTCGCCAGTAGTTTTCGACAGTCGGCATCCGATCTCCGATAAGAAGGCAAGGCCCTCGCTGTTGAGGGGACCGAATGTTTCTATTATTATTATTATTATTATTATTATTATTAATATTGTTATTATTAATATTATTAATATTATTATTATTATTATTATTATTATTATTATCATTATTATTATATCGAAATCAAGTGTTAAACTGGAAGGGCTATCCCTCTTCCATCTCGGGCATAGGGTCAACAAAAGAGCCGGCGAAGGCCACAGCGTTAAAACGCTGAATTATTATTATTATTATTATTATTATTATTATTATTATTACTATTATTATTATCATCATTATTATTAACACGAAGTTGTCGATAGGCGTACAATTTATTATATTAGAATCATTTGTTGTCTAACACGCTGTTGTGCAGTGAAAGGTTAAGGGCATCAAAATAGTTGCTATAGAGCTTTGTAGAAACACTTTGACATCCAGCGATCATTCAGTCGAAACGCACACCCTGGTCCTGTCCATTGATAAACACTAACAAAGGGATTGCTTGCTGTACGCCAGATGGCGTAGTTGTCCGCACAATTGACGTCATCAGATAACCTCAACGACGCTATCAGCGACGGTCTCTCGACAAGTATTAAACGGAATCGATATTGTTTAACTTCACTCTGTCTGCAAGTGTCGCAAAGAAAACCAAGTTCTCACCAAATATGACGGAACGTTTCGACGTGAACTGTCAAACCTTACGTTACATTATTGACTGTCTCTTAGGTGGTTTTTAGCGACATCTAAGTTCTGATAGTAGGACGTATTGAAGTCTCGATTGCCCAACAATTCATCCTGCGTTCTGTTATAAACGTGCTCTTCCAGGCAGTCGAGAGCCAGAGGCTGGTATTCCAGGTGGAATTTATTGACGATAAAGTGTCGACTGGCGGCCAACAAAGGCAGGTCTCCGACGCCGAAGATACACAGCGAGTGAACGTACTTTCCGTGACATGACATATTGTTTTGTATCCATATCTGCAAGTGGAAGAAGTAATTAAGTTACAGACAGTATATGAAATCATCAGTGTGTTAATAAATAATCATGCCTTTGAGTCGTTGCCAAGCGAAGCAATGTAAAGGCAATTTGTTTTTACAACATTACCCTGTGTAGTTAAGCTGTGGGTTGTGTTTGGTAGTGTATCGTGTAACTTAGTGCTATGTATTGTAGTTCAGTGAAGTCTTACATATTGCATTGTATTGAAAACATTGTCTACGCTGGAAAATTTTGTGGTGCAAGGATTCAATGGTTCGTGTTTCTCCACATAATCTCATCATGAAAATGCGGTTTTGGTAGGCAATTATCAATTGGCACATATTGAGCAAGTAGAAAAAACACTTCCAGAGGGTTTGTGAAGTTCCAACGGGTTCGCTGCTTCTCAAAAATAAGTGATTGATTTTTTAACAATTAGTTTCGAATCAAAAATTCTTTCTGTTTGAAAGACTAGCGGATAAGCGTTCACTCTAAACAAACAAGGGACTTGAGAATAATTATATAATGACCAGCTTAAAAGACTGAAAGAATTTTCATCTAGATGAAAGACTTATTAATAGGGCCGCAGATTTTAAAGATTAATTAATCGATTAATCGTTAAAAATATTAATTGATTAATTTCGGTTTGTTCGATTAATTTTCGATCACTTTTTTACCTATTTCCTGAATAAACAATATGGTGAACAGTAATAATGTGAAACATTTGAGTGGAAAATTCAACGACCATTTTGCATTTAAAGTAAATGCTCATGGAAAAGTTAAATATGGCGAAATTATTGAAGATTTTTTTAGATACTACTGACTACATTTCTCAGTTTGACAATTTGAACTTTGAATGATTGAAGGATTTTGCAGTGTATAGGCCTACAGTCTAAACAGTTTTCACGCTTTATGTAACATGGGCCAAATTAATCGAATTTAATCGATTAATCTCGATTACATTTTGGAGATTAATAGATTAAAATTAATTTTAATCAGTACCAGCCCTACTGATTATTCAATAAAAAAAATTAAGATTAATCAGTACCAGCCCTACTGATTATTCAATAAAAAGAAACTGACGTTAACTGCTGTCCCTATTTGAACGATCAACTATTTAAATAATAACTGACTGACCGAGTCAGTCAATCAGTTAGACTGACTCACTCACTCACTCCCTCAAGTCTTGACGAATGAATGAACGAGCGAACGAATGAATGAATGAACGAATGAATGGTTGACAATGAAACGAGTCAACCATTCATTCAATCAGACAATCATAAACAGACTGGCTAGCTGGATCAAAGACAGTCGGAATGATTGTCAGACTAATTTGACTGACTGATTTATTGACTGAGGAAGTGACCGCCAATGAGTTGCTAATTGAGTGACACTAGACTGAAGGCTAAATCGCTCACCTTATACCGAGTGATATCGGGATGTCTTAATCGATTCGTTTCCGGTTTGCCCAGGTAAGCTCCTGGAACTCCCAGTTGCGGATTGTGATTGAGGGTGGAAAAGAAGGTTTCGTCAGGAATTCCAACCAGTTTCGACCAGTTCAACAGTTTTTGGGCATTCTGGTTGTTGATTGCGTACTCCACGAACTCTCTCCTCACCACGATGTGCACTGGTCCCTTGATTGGGGTCACGTCAATCGGCGGAGGAGGTCTACCAGCAAAGCGCTTAGGATTTCTAAACTTGATAGTTGCCCCAATTAAATTCGTGTCGTTGAGAGCCTTGAGGATCTGGACAAGCTCCCAGTTCGTTCTGAGCGGAAACTCTTGACCGGTGAGGTGTACGAAGTACTTCCACTCCTTGAACTTAAGCAAGGCTTCCATACACAGGATATCCGCTTCAAGAACAGAATATGTACCCCAGGTAACATTGATATTCTTTTGCAGAACAAAGACGTTATCAAAACATCCGGCTATTTTTCCTACAGCTTCGTGAAGAGTTGATTCTGCCTTTTTGTCGACGTGGACGCAGTAGACATTCTGTGGACGATAGACGGCTCTGAGAAGTCTCTCAAAGAGTTCGATATCCGTGTAGACAAGTATGTCAAATGCCAATGTAAAATTCTTCTCTTCTTCACTCGAAAGAGATGTGATATAACCCCGAGTTTCAACAAATTTAGCACAGTCGTTGGTGATGTTGATGTACTCTTCATTTGAAATCGCATTCTTTGTGTGATTTTTCTGGTACTCTTCTGCCCTCCGCTGTTCCACTTCATCGCCTTTGATCAAACGGACACAGTCGACGGGAGGACGGACACGGCTGAATGTCATTAGCGAAATTCGCTGAGGCGTGTACCGTTCCTGATCAATGCGCAATTTAAGCTTGTAAAGGATTAGCGCTACAACCAAGATTCCAAAGAGAAACCTCAGTTTCTTAGATCTTCTGGGTGATAACATTCCTACTTCACATACGCTCACTTAGGGATAATCGCAATCATAAACACCAAACCTCTAAAGCGCTTCTTCAAAGCCAAGCGTACCGGTAAGTCATCAGTTCATTCAGGAGAGCAGCAATCTCCAAACTTCTAACATCTTGATGGTTCGTGAACTGAAGCTATCGAAGTGAAAATTTGGTTTATTCGCGAAATATGTCGTACATGAATGTGCTGATTGGCGGAGAGCTACATAAAATTGTGTTCGTGACTTTTGCTGAGTTTTCTGTCCGAGCTCGCTCAATCGATGTGCAATCTGTACACATAAAATTGGGCCGTTTCATGTTTGTCCAATCGATCTACAGTAGATCGATTGGACAAACATGAAACGGTATGGACTAACAAGTTTTAGGTGGCTCAACGTTCAGTAGATCGATCTACTGAACGTTGAGCCACGCTGAAAATATCAAACCGAACCATTATAGTTTGTATCTAGATCACTGAGGCCTAACGTTTCCTTAACGAGTGTCGCCCTACTAGGCCTTTGTGTCACGCGATGTTGTCAACAACCGGCATAGACAGATACACGATCGGATTCATTTATCGTTTGAGGAGCGAAAGGTGAAGGTCATATATATTTGTAAACGAGCCTTCTGTAGAAACACTTTGAGATCCAAATATCATTCAGTCGAAACCCAGTTTCCTGTCGGTTGAGGTATACCTACGATTCTTTTTACTAACTTTTCCCGACGGCTTGTTGTCAATCCGGATATTCCACTCTTAGTGTGCTGCTGTCGACAAAAGTCCTTTACCATGACTCTGTCTCCAGCATGTACTACTGCAGCATCAATCTACAACAAAGATTATGTCTACTATAAGTCTGCAGAGCAGTCATCATACTGAAGCAACATGTGCCCGTGTACATACATACAGATACATACATACATACGTGTACATACATACATCATACAGAAATACGCACATACAAGCAAGCAAACATGTTGGTGGCTTGGTGCTTGCAGTGCAGTTTTAAATTTCAAATGCAGTGTGGAGTCCAGTTGAAAGGGTGTAACAAATACCAAGACCGGAACAATAACATCTAAACACAAAATTGATCCACAATTTGGATTCAGCTACCTGGCATTACTGTAGCATTATATGGTTGAAACAAATTTATTTTATGAAATTATGGTTTATATGCATGTACATATGAATTCATGCATTGGCAAATATTGCATGTGTTGATGTTTGAACAGACCCTTTCAGCTTTCATACGATCAATGACATCTTCCGCAACTCCCCGTTGTCTCAAAAACTGTTCCAGTAATTTTTCCATCTGAAATGGAAACAACACTTTGCAGTGACACCACGTAATAGATTCAATAATAGGACTATCTTGTGAAACCGTAGTTTACATTGACAAATTATTTTATATTGTCATTTGAAAAAAAATTGAAGCTGGATTGATAAAATAATTTCTTGCCTAAATGGAAGTTGGATTGATTAAACTAATTAGAAGCTGGATTGATGGAAGTAATTGTTTCCGTAAGTAGAAGCTGGATTTATGAAACTATGTCTTTGTTTCAAGAGAAGCTGGATTGATGAAAACTAATTGTTACCATAAATAGCAGATGGATTTCTGAGAATAATTCTTTGCTTAGATAAAAGTGGGATTGATGAAAATTATTTCATGCTGAAATAGAATTTGGATTTAAACAAATTATTCTGTAATAGACCTACATGGAAGCTGGATTGATCAAAATAATTTTTTCATGAAATGGAAGCTGGATTACTGAGTTATCATGGACATTGGTAGACTGCTTACTTACCAACGTCAAGTGCGACACTGAAAACATTAAAATAATTTGGCAAAGTAAACTATCGTTCAGAAGCAAGGAACTGAATTTTGTACTGAAGCTGAACATTGCAACATATCAGTATTCAGTAATATGAAATCCACTATTGGATTGTATATCATTTGGGCGCGAACATCATTTGATATTTTGTGCATTCACATACTCTGGATTCCAGACCGACAGCCACCTTTGATGACAAACGATACCCGCGCGTCGCTTTGTTTAGTGGCCTAAACCATATACCAAATAACAAATACTAACGTAAATAACCAAACTCGTGAATACTGAATACTTGTAGCAGTAGTCTTTACAAGTCTAAGCTAAACATAAGAATTCGTTGTCATTCGTTCGAAACTGATTACCTTGAGCTTAAGTTATCGTAACGAGATTGCAACCCCAAACGCCCAGCTGCTTGAATTCAGTAGGCCTAACGTAACGTTTAGTGCAAGGACCTCAATGCGTTTAGTGATAAGTAAGTAAGTAAGTAAGTATGTATGTATGTTCTTTATTAAACGCTGGCAAACGCACGGCGCTGTACATACAAAGTTATATAAAGTTATCAAATTGTAGCAGAAAAGTTAGTAAATAATAATATTCACAAATAATGCTAATAAACCTTACTTACTTACCACGCGAAATGTAGCGTGTTTATTTTTAGAACAATGGAATTCTGCAAAATTTTCCAGTCTATTTTTAGCATAAAAAAGTCGTAAAAACGAAAAGTCGTAAAAACGAAAAAGTCCGTTTTTATTTTTTGGTGCTAAAAATAGACCAGAAAATTTAATTACCAGATGGCCCGAACGGGGTGCCGTACCTTCTGGCTTTGGTGAAGAAAATAGTTTTATGGGGTGCGAAGAAAATGTTTGAAATTGAAAACAACATTAAACTTAAAGCAGCTTAGACTTTCAATGTGCGCAAGAGATTTGACGCGTGCCCTTTGTCGTGGTCTAATGTAAGTGGTTTATATGAAAAAAGTTGTTTCATTGTTATTTCTGAATTGAATGCGATATATGGCGATTTTAAAGCAGTTTTTCATAGCACATAAATCATAGGCATACATTGTGAAACAAGACATGTTTGTGCTTAGGGGAGAGTGCCACAAGACGCACCTCCTTTTCGTTTCTTGCTTATAGCGTCATAATTAATACCATTATGAAAATAAAAAGTATGCGCTTAGTATGATCTTTTATTGTTAAAAACATGTGCACTGTCAAATAAAACAAATATTGTGCTGTAACAGCTAAATTATTCAATTTATCTGATGTCAAGGATGGTGCCTCTTGGGAACAGGGTGACCTCAAGAAGCACCCCGTGGGTGCGTCTTGGGAACAACATGGTTTAATGCTGTACCAGCATGCCAAGCACCATTTAAGCCATACTGTCCAATATGGGCAAAAACATGTAGACATATAGTACTAAAACGTTAGTTTTGGCATTGATACGATAAAGCAGGGGTGGCCAACCTTTTTTGGCCTACGGGCCACTAGCATTGTTGGTAAGCACGCGGCGGGCCGCAAAATGTTTGTCCTCACAGCCTCGAAAGAAATACAAATGTTTATTTCATATTTTACAAGATGTATAAAAACAGGTACGACTACATTAGGTCACTAGAACTTACAACTCTAAATCTGTTAGTGTTTTAGACATCATTATTATTCAGTATTGTAGTAGTCGGACAAGTAAATAGGTGAAAAATGAGACAAAAAATATTTAGAAAGGGGCCGTGCGGGCCGCCAATCAGCAGCCCGCGGTCCGCATTTGGCCCGCGGGCCGCAGGTTGGCCATCCCTGCGATAAAGCGACAAATTTAAAGCAGCAGTTTGGGCCTAAGCAAAATTGCATGTCAGTCAAATGTCGAGCAACTACAGATTAAAAGGTCATTTCAAATTTCTCGCTCAGAGTAACTCTAGATCTTCCCAGAATTGGGCAACCGAGTTGAAGCACATGCTCCCTTAAAATGTTTCTGCAAAGTTCTTCTCAGAATTCCAAAATGTTTTTTACAAGTGTAAGACTGCCCATCCTTGAGGACCGCTAATGCACGCTTGAGTGTTCCCTCTCCATACGATCCTCTGCTTGTCTTTCGCGTATAATCCTTTCCGATGATTTGACAACCAATAAAACCAATCAAATAAAAGTAATCTCAGACTATAGATATTGGTAATTACCCAGTTGATTCTATTTAATGTGAACATAATCGTGTAAATTGCCGATATTCCATACTTACATACCCAAAACGCACCCGGCGCGTTTTGGTTAAACGGGACGTGGTGCATCTTGGGCTCCGACGGGTCTCCCGTCTAAAGACGATTTATTTTGGTCCCCCTTAGATGTTGCTAAAATATACTCTACCACATTTGCAGTTGATATATAGGTTGAGATACATATGGAAGGATTATTCCCAAACTGCTCATTAATATTGTGAAAAAGCCTTGTTGAATTATCACTCGCAAAAGTTCAAAAATGCCGAAAACTTACTTTTGATTCAGAAACCGCTTTCCTCTCCGAACAAAGGACACCGATTAATAATAACACATGGACACTTGATCTACTTATTATGTAAGTAGGCTGCTGCGTTCCTGTATCAGCCAGTCTGGATATTATATGGGGGTGCGTCTTGGGCATAGGGTGCGTCTTGTGGTACTTTATACATGCAGATTAAGAATCACATCATGCTGACTCTCCAGGCAAACCTGTTTTGTGAATGCTCAGACTGAAGCTCAGTGAAATACAAATGAGGAGTCATTAAAATTCGATATATTATTCATAAGTTAGAATAAATTATAGGCCCAATGTATATTTATTTGACGCTGCCGTCATATTTTCGGATGAAGTAGCCACAATGTTCGTAATATTAACCTTAACATTGAAAGTCGCTACAGTATAACTTGCATCATCAGTTTGTAATTGAAGAGCTAGCTCCAAGCTCGTCATCATTATCGGTTGTCAAAGTGGTTAGCATAGTGAGAACATAATATTATTCACTTAATCTCAATTCCTTGTTAATATTAGAATCTGCCCTGTGATTGATCAAACTAAAACGATCATTCTTAAAACTGAGAAGGTAATTTCAACATTTAAATCCTGGATAAATTAAAACCAATAGATGCGGAATGGCATCAATCCTGCAATCCATTACTACTACTACTACTACTACTACTACTACTACTACTACTACTACTACTACTACTACTACTACTACTACTACTACTACCACTACTACTACCACTACCACTACCACTACCACTACCACTACCACTACCACTACCACTACCACTACCACTACCACTACCACTACCACTACCACTACTACTACCACTACCAATACCACTACCACTACTACTACTACTATTCTCAGATACTCTGATGGGCACTCCCAAATTAATCCACACTCTGAGATGCGCTCCATGAGCGAATCATCCAGGATTGGCAACATATTATGATCAAAGCCTGAAGAAGGGCCTGCAAAACATCCTGAACATAGACTTTACGGACCCGCAATGGCAACAATCTACCTAGGCGGACTAGGCATTCGAAGTGGCGCGCTGGATACCGCTACAGGCACGCATGGCCTCTCTTGCCCTCTGGGTTTTGGTCGAGTGGACCGACACGCGGCCATCAACGATTTGATCAACCGCAGTCTGAGCTGAACAATTATTAAGAGTAGTAACAATAACATTAATTATGTTAGGCATAGGCTCTATATAAATGGACTGGTAGAGCCTAACACGTGCATGGAACGTAGGATGGGCTTCCCGCCTAGTGCACGGGGCCTATATAAGCTCGTGGTAAGATTCGTCAGGAGGCCAGTTCTGGTTCTCGTTTTGGTGTCGTTGACCCTCGTTGGGTTCTTCTTCTTCCGACCACCGTTTGGTCTTTCGTGCTTGTCATAGCACTCTTGTCGATGTTTTCGGGCGGTACGCCCTTTGTCGTCTTCGGGACCGACACTTACGTTTTCTACACGTTTTCGGCTATAGAGGTCTTCGTTAGACCTGCTGACGTGGTTCTGGTGGTGTTCTGGAGAGTCGTGCGGAGTTGCTGCCGCGCTTTAAAGGTATCATTGTGCTTTGTAAATACGCTTTGTATATAGTTTTTCGCATTAAATGTTATACTTGAATCCGGGGCTTTACTTCTTCTAGACTAGCGCGTAACATATGGGGGCCCTTGTCCGGTCTTTTCTCGCTAAATTTTGAAAAGTGGGATATATTTTGGTCGAAATTTGCGTTCAAAATTTAATTGCGTAGTTAGAGTGCACGTGACAGGTGTACAATGGAGTCGCCAGGTGCGACCAAGCAGCTTGAGTCAGACGATGTAATTGATATGTCGGCTGACGAGCTCAGGCAGCATGTTGAAAATTTGGGGCATGAAACGAAAGGGTTGAGCAAAACTCAGCTCCAAAAATTATTAATGAAATCTTTGTCGCCGAAAAAGGATGTTGAGGAGTGGCGCTTAAAAGCGAAGGCGAAAAAAGAGGCTGAGGAGCTGGAACGACAGAAGAGAAAGGAAGAAAGAGAATTTGAAATGGAGAAATTAAAATTACAAACGCTGGCGGAACGCAGGCGGAAGAGAGAAAAATGGAAGCGCAGGCGGAAGAGAGAAAATTACAAGCGCAGGCGGAAGAGAGAAAATTGCAGGCAGAGGAACGAAAAATGCAAATGCAGGTGCAGGCAGAAGAACGTAAATTGGCTGCGCAGGCGGAAGAAAAACGATTGACGTTAGAAGCAGAAGAACGTAAATTAGCGGTGCAGGCGGAAGAAAAACGTAAATTGAGAGCAGAAGAACGTAAATTGGCTGCGCAGGCGGAAGAAAAACGATTGACGTTAGGCAGAAGAACGTAAATTAGCGGTGCAGGCGCAAACAGAGGAAAGAAAACTAGAGGCCCAAGAAAGAATGCGTGTCGAAGATAGAAAGTTAGAACAGCAAAAATTGGACATTCAGATGAAAAAAATTGAAATGGGAAACTTTACTGACACAGATGAAATGGGTGCAAACAGTAAAGATTCTTTCAAATTTGCGGGAGCCATGAAATTTGTACCAAAATTTGAATCTTCAGATGTGGAGCATTATTTGGTCGCTTTCGAAAAGGCAATGGCGCTACATAAAATTCCAAATGATAAATGGACAGCATTGTTGCATCCACAATTAACGGGAAAGGCTCAAAAAGTATTTTCGGAATTGTCCATTGAAGAATGTTCTGATTATGAAATTGTAAAAAAGGCATTGTTGATTGCGTACGAGAGGGTCCCTGAATTTTACCGGAAACGATTTCGTAACATGGGAAAAGAAAAATTGGAAACTTACTCCAACTATGCGTTTCGTATGCAATTACCTTTTCAACGGTGGCTTGAGGGCGAGGGTGCAGTAGAAGATGAAAAACGCATGGCTGAAGTATTTAAACTGGAACAGTTTGTGAAATGTCTACCACCTGAGTTACACAGATGGCTGGTAGACAAGAAACCTTTAACCCTAAGTGCGGCAGCAAAACTGGCAGACGAATACGCAGTCTTGTATAAACAGGTGCCGATGGAAGCCACTGGGGGCCTAAACAAGATTCGTTTAGTTGGAGACGAAATTCGCCACAAAGGGGTAATTCAGGTTTTCAGCGGTTTGCACATACGAGGGAAGGTCATGATGTACAACCTTTTGGGGAGCAAGTTGTATGCAACTATTGTAAATCTGTCGGCCATCTTTTATCACAATGTGACAAGCTTAAGCAAAGAAGGGAGCGTTCGGGTAATGAAAATTGGAGGAGTGGCCCTAAACACGTGGGTCTGGTAAATGAGATATCGGCGCCTGTTAATGTGCATGGTTCTGAAATAAGTGCAGTAGACAAGCGTTATATGCCTTTCTGTGTGAATGGAAGTGTGGTTGATGAAAATGAGGTGAAAAGGTCTGTGGTGTTTCTGAGAGACTCTGGGTCGTTACAGAGCCTTGTTAGTAAAGAATGTGTACGGTTGAATGAGTTTAAAGACACTGGTGAAACTCGGTTGTTGAAAGGAATTAGTGGTGCTGTGATGGAATTGCCTTTGGTTCAAATGCGTGTTGAATGTGAATTTGCTAAGGGAGAGATTCTGTGTTGTCTGATAAATGAATTACCAGCAGGTATATCAATTCTCATTGGTAACGACATTGCTATGGAAGGTGAGCCTATGAATATAGCTGTAGTCACACGAGCGCAGTCACGCTTGAACGCAGACGAGAGGACAGAGAGGGTAAATGAACAGGTGTTGACTCAGACGGATGTGTGCAATGATGCGTGTACGGATGAACTGAGTGAAGGTGATTTAGAACAATTGTTTTCTGACTCGAATGAATTTATGCATAGGCCGAATGAATGTGTTTCTCGTAAGGAGTTAGTTAAGCTGCAGAGGGCAGATGTTGAATTGAAACCGTTGTTTGTTTTGGCCGAGGCAAACGGACATGTTGGAGCAGGAAGGTGTGGCTATGAAATTGTTAACGGGGTGTTGGTACGAAGATGGTCGGACAAAATTACACCACAAGGGATAGGATTGACGCAGATTGTTGCACCGGGTCCCATAAGAAAGAAGTTGTTGAATGTTGCACATGATATTCCGGCTTCTGGTCATTTGGGTACGCAGAAAACTTTGGATAGATTGCTCCGACATTTCTGGTGGCCTGGTGTAAATGCGATGGTACGTGAATATTGTCGTTCGTGTGATGTGTGTCAAAGGTTGGGTAAGGGCGCTAAACAAATTAGAGCTCCTTTGATTAATTTACCTGTCATTGATGAAGTGTTTGGTCGAATCGCAATGGATGTTGTAGGCCCGTTGAGCGTGTGTGAGAAAACTGGAAATAGATTTATGTTGACTGTGATAGATTTGGCATCTCATTACCCGTTTGCATTTCCGTTTCGGAATCATACAGCACAGGATGTGGCTAAGGCATTGATTTCGGTGTTTACAATGTTCGGGTTTCCGAAGGAAATTCTTTCTGATTGTGGGTCCGAATTCATGTCTGATTTGATGCAGGTATTTTTGAATGAATGTGGCATTGTGCAAATGAAATGTAGCCCTTATCACCCACAGACAAATTCTTCTTGTGAACGCTTTCACCGTACTTTAAAGGATATGTTGAAGGCTTTGGTTGAATCTTTTCCTGGATCATGGGATGAGATATTGCCATGGGTGTTGTTTGCATATCGTGAGGTGCCAGTACAGGGTCTTGGTTTTTCTGCATTTGATTTGGTGTTTGGACGTAATGTACGTGGTATGTTACAATTGATGAAAGAGGAGTGGCTAAATGAAGATGTGGTCAATGAAGTGTCTGGATCTAACTTGATTGAATTTGTTTTGGATTTGCGTGAACGTATGCGTGTTGCAATGAAGTTGGCAAATGATAATGCTTTGGTTGCGCAATCTAAATCAAAGGAGTGGTATGATAAACATGCTAAAGCAGTGTCTTTTGAAGTTGGTGACCAGGTGTTGTTGTTGTTGCCGCTTATTGGTAAACCTTTACAGGCTAAATATTGTGGTCCATATGTGGTGCTGGAAAGATTGGGTTTGGTGGACTATCTCGTGAGTACTCCGGACAGGAGGAAAAGTAAACGAGTTGTCCATGTAAATCTAATGAAGAAATACACGGTCAGACAAAATGATGACGTGGCTGTAAATGTGTGTGAGGCGGTGGATCAGGTGTTAATGGTTGGTGTGCCTGAAATGCAAACAGTGACTTTGGAAGAGAAGTTGGCTTCTTGTAATGTTGACAGTGGTCAAATGAATGAATTACGAGGCTTGCTGAAATCATTTGAACATGTGTTTAGTGTGTTACCAGGTAAAACGTCCGTGGTCACTCATCACATCGAGTTGGTCGAGGGCGCTAAACCGGTAAGACAGACGCCGTATCGGTTGCATCCGGAGAAGCTGGCGAGAGTTGATCAGGAGATTGATGAACTTCTCAAGGCGGGTATCATTGAGAAATCTGAAAGCCCGTGGGCTGCACCTATTTTGGTGGTGCCGAAACCTGATGGGTCTGGTCGGTTATGTACAGATTTTCGGAAGTTAAACGCTTTAACTGTGCCTGATCCTTTTCCTATGCCGAGGGTTGAAGTTTTGATTGATCGGGTTGGGAAAGCCAAATTCATGACTAAACTTGATATGACTAAAGCATATTGGCAGGTCCCTTTGCATGAGGATTCGATTCCCCTTACAGGTTTTGTCACCCCACGGGGTCATTATCAGTGGAGATATTTATGTTTTGGATTGCGAAACGCACCCGCAACGTTTTCTCGTTTGATTGATAAAGTGTTGCAAGGATTGAATGAATTTTGTGATGCTTACTTGGACGATGTGATAATTTTCAGTGGATCATGGGGTGATCATATGTCGCATTTAGAACAAGTATTGCGAAGGATTGATGATGCAAGGTTGACATTGAATTTGAGCAAATGTGTGTTTGCAAACGCAGAAATTGATTTTCTTGGGCATCACATAGGATTAAATGCTGTACAGCCACGTGCTCATAAAGTGGAGGTGTTGTTGAAATTTCCTCGTCCTGTAAATAAGAAACAGGTGCAGTCATTTTTGGGAGTGGCTGGGTATTACAGACGGTATTTGCCACATTATTCTGAAATTGCGAGGCCGTTGAATGAGTTATTGAAGAAGGGAAGGAAATTTCAATGGTCAGAAGAGGCTGAAGAAGCCTTCATTGATTTGAAATCGCGGTTAGCATCGCGACCTATTCTCAGACCGCCTGATTTCGATAAACCTTTTTGTATGGCAGTTGATGCATCTCAGTTTTGTGTTGGAGCTTGTTTATTTCAGATGGTTGGTGAAGTGCGACATCCGATATGTTACTTCAGTCGGAAGCTACTGGCGAACGAGGTACGATACTCGACGATTGAGAAGGAGGCGTTGGCGTTGGTGGTGTCTGTCAGGGCGTTCAGCGTGTACTTTGGTTCAACGCCAGTGACGGTGTACACGGATCACAGTCCGTTGCAATTTATCAACAAGATGGCTAACGCAAACCAGAAGTTGTTGCGATGGAGTCTGGAGCTGCAGCAATATACCTTGGACGTATGTCACTTGCCGGGACGAGAGAACCTGTTGCCGGACATTTTGAGTCGTCCGTCGAGTTAGTTGGAGTTCTACGTTTGCAGTTGCAGAACTTTGTTCCAGAACTTTGTTGCTGAACTTTGTTCCAGAACTTTGTTGCTGAACTTTGTTCCAGAACTTTGAAAGTGGTGGTGGTTTGGCCTGTTGCCATGGACGGTATAGTTAGTTAAGTAAAGTTTGAGTATTGATCATAATTGAATTGACATGCAAATGAACTGTATGTAGATTGTGGAACAATATGAATCGAAAGATGTATCATAATGATGTGATCTAATCGAATGATATGAACTGATCAAGCGATTTGTACATGACATATAGGCTTGAGATAGTATGAACATTATGTCGATGTGTTAGTGTACATTGTAAACGTTCTTTTGTTCGTCAACCTACGGGTTGCCTCAACTTTGGGTGGGGGGATATGTTAGGCATAGGCTCTATATAAATGGACTGGTAGAGCCTAACACGTGCATGGAACGTAGGATGGGCTTCCCGCCTAGTGCACGGGGCCTATATAAGCTCGTGGTAAGATTCGTCAGGAGGCCAGTTCTGGTTCTCGTTTTGGTGTCGTTGACCCTCGTTGGGTTCTTCTTCTTCCGACCACCGTTTGGTCTTTCGTGCTTGTCATAGCACTCTTGTCGATGTTTTCGGGTGGTACGCCCTTTGTCGTCTTCGGGACCGACACTTACGTTTTCTACACGTTTTCGGCTATAGAGGTCTTCGTTAGACCTGCTGACGTGGTTCTGGTGTTGTTCTGGAGAGGTGTGCGGAGTTGCTGCCGCGCTTTAAAGGTATCATTGTGCTTTGTAAATACGCTTTGTATATAGTTTTTTGCATTAAATGTTATACTTGAATCCGGGGCTTTACTTCTTCTAGACTAGCGCGTAACAATAATATTAATAATAATAATAATAATAATAATAATAATAATAATAATAATAATAATAATAATAATAATAATAATAATAATAATAATAATAATAATAATAATAATAATAATAATAGTTCATTACAGAACTGCCGCCACCGGCGATCTTTTGGAAACCAAATATCTGTTCCAGCGTTTGTCAATCTGCACGCAACGGTATAACGCCATAGCATTCAGAGGGACTTTCATGCACAACACCGGGGACGAGGACCACGAGCCATACTAGGCGTGATTATTCTTCGGAATTGCTTCTAGAAGCCTGAGGGATCATTTCTACCTCGGGCAATAAAACAAAATAATAATAAAATAATAATAATAATGATAATAGTAGTAGTAATAATAATAATAATAATAATAATTATAGTATTAATAGCAACTTTAAATGGTACAATGGCCATACATGATGTTTATAATGTTTAATGTGTGCAGTGTAAAGAGGACCAATCAACATATACGAGGGTTGATCAATAAGTAATGAGAAAAATATATTAGACAGCAAATCTGGACCAAAATTGTTTTATAGTTTTTCAACATAATCTCCCTGAAGCTCAACACATTTTTCCCAGCGATGTTCAAGTGCTTTTACACCCTCCAGGAAGAAAGTTTTATCTAGCTCCTGAAACCAGTCATTTATGGCATGGATAACACTTTCATCAGTGTCAAATTTCTGTCCGCGAAGCGAATCTTTCAGATAACGAAACAGATGGAAGTCAGACGGTGCCAGGTCTGGAGAATAGGGTGGGTGTTGTAGCAGTTCGAAGCCGCACTCGCGAATTGCAGTCATTGCAACAGACGAGGTGTGAGCTGGAGCATTGTCCTGATGAAACACGATACCTTGACGCAACTTCCCTCGACGTTTTTCCTTAATAGCCACGCGAAGTTTTCGGATTAACTGTGCATAGTAGACACCCGTGATAGTCTTTCCACGCTCCAAGTAGTCAATCATCAAAATACCTTCACTGTCCCAAAATACGGATGCCATAACTTTACCCGCTGATGCAATTTTGCGGAATTTGACCGGTGTCGGGGAATCGACGTGCTTCCACTCCATACTCTGCAGTTTTGTCTCGGGATCAAAGTGGTGAGCCCAAGTCTCATCCATAGTGACATATCTGCGTAGAAACTTTGCCTGGTCTTCTCTAAAAAGGTCGAGATTTTCACGAGAAGTTGTTAGTCGGACTTGCTTGTTTTCATGTGTTAACATTCGTGGAACCCATCGAGCACAGACCTTGTTGTACCCCAAAATGTCTGTAATAATATGATGGGTTGTGCCGTACGACAACTTCAAACAATCTGCTACATTTCTAATATTAACCCGCCGATCTTTCTGTATCAGATCCTGGACGAATTGAACGTTTTCGTTGGTACAGGTCTCAATAGGGCGGCCAGAACGGTGCTCGTCTTCAGTTGATTGCCTACCGCGATTAAATTCAGCTACCCACCGATAGACTGTAGCCTGTGAAGGGGCATTGTCCCTTAAAACCTTCTTCATGTCCGTTGCAATCTCATTTTGAGTCAATCCTTTTAAATGCAAATATTTAATAACCGCACGTTTCTCGTTTTTATCCATTATTTACAACAGCCGCTGGGCAGACGGCTTCCGGCAGTTGCCTAGCAACCACAGTAATGGCCCACGTGACAATTTAAAAATAAAAACTCTGCTAAATAAGTAAGCTAGTAAATAAAAATAAAAAATTCTGCAAAAAAGCTGTCTAATATGTTTTTCTCATTACTTATTGATCAACCCTCGTATACACGGTGATTCATTAAAAAACGTTCCCCTGCATATTTCACTGTAACACCGTCAAATGTCATGCTATGTGAAAGAAATTTTAAAGGAAGACAGAGGAGTTATTTCTAAACATTAGGAAAGTTAAAGTTTATGTTCAAATTGACCTCCTTTGGAAGCTACGCATGCGCGAAGACGAGTACGCAACTGTTTGACTGATTCATCAATGATGCGCTGATCCATTTTGGTCCCATGCCTCCACAATTCGACTTCGCAACTCACTGACATCACATAATTATTCTAGATCTGTAGACCTTCTCTTGCATGACACTCCATATCTTATAGTCCACTGGATTTAAATCAGGGCTGTTGGGTGGCCACAAAGTAGGCGAGATGAAATCAGGTGTTTCAGTTTCCAGTAACGCAACAGTGTCCCGTGCTCTGTGCGCAGGAGCGCTATCCTGCTGGAAGATGAAATACTCATCGGTAATGTCACGAATGTCTGGTAAAAGGCCCTGTTTTAGTAGAACATCTCTGTAATATTGCACCGTAATTTTTATTCTTTCTTAGAAATGTTATAGCATGTTTATCTTCTTCGGTAAACACTATTTTGTCGAGATAGTCGTGACGTCATTAGTTTCGTCATTCGCGTTACGTCATTTTGGCTTTGAATGAGAAACAATTTATGTAGCACTTGGCTAGAACATCAAGCGTCATTGTTCTGAAATTTCAATAAAATTGATGGTCATCTACATGAGTTATGCTAACTTATGTAGGGGAACGTTTTTTAATGAATCACCGTGTATATAAATATGTTAAATTGTTTATATATATATATATATATTAAAAGAGTTCAGTGAAGGCAAACTATTGTTCGTGATTCAAAAGAGAGCTGCAACCTTTGCAACGGACTTTGCTTCTATTCAATATAACCATATTGCGATAAAAGATAAAAATTAGCATAAGCACTTCGCCAAGGGTGCACGCCCACTAAAGCCAAACATAAACTGCACAGCGTAAACACTTCGTGAAGGTGACTTAGGCCAAACATAAATTGCACAACGACATTGAGATTGACGTATGTATGTGACTCGGCAGTCTAGAGGATTTCTTTAATTGAGTGATTCGCTAACGTCGTCTTATCTTAATAACTTGCATCCATTCAGCATCAATGTTTCTCTTGAGGTGGCCAACGATCGTCTACGTACTTCATCTCTTCGTGGTTTCATCAGTGTCTTATAAGATCCTTCTCATGCCGCTCACACAGGGCAGCCACGTCTCATGCATTGTGACCATTGCGCGAGAACTTGGAAGGCGTCAACACGAGACTCACATTCTGGTTGACCCTGGATTCAAGGTCGACGAAGACACGGCCAACGACGCCAAGAAGTTCAATATCACGTTTGTACAATTGATTCAGAACAGAGATAACACGGTAGGAGAAACGAAAAATGTGATTGCGCAAATAGTACAGCGTATGGTGCAACATGCATTACCACACCAACATTTCATAGAAGCCATTTCTCAGTGGGCACAAGCCCATGCCAAGTTACTTCTCTTGGAGAACGAACCTCTCATAGAGAAGCTCAAATCCGCTCATTACGATTTAGTTGTGATTGACGGAAGCGTTTGTACCAAACATTTCTATCTCTTGGCTCATCGTCTTGGAGTACCATGGGTGACATCCACACACTTCCCAGATCCATGGATGATGAGAGTTCCGTGGCTTCCGTCAATTGTTCCAGGACAGTTTTCTTTTCAGTCCGAGAAAATGAGTTTCCTGGGTCGGATTTCCAATGCTTGGTTGTCGATTCTAGCGAGGTTAGACGGACAGAACCTAAAAGTACCCGATAATATCATAAAGCAGTACCAACAATACGGACCATTCGATTCCCCAGATGAATTGATGGAGAGATCAAAGTTCTGGATTCTAACAAGTGATGCAATTATTGACTCTCCAAAGCCTATCATGTCCCACATGGCTGAAGTGGGAGGATTGACAACGCAACCAGCAAAGAATCTTGCTGAAGACATTCAAAGCTTCTTAGATGGAGCTGAGGACGGAGTGATTGTGGTATCTTTCGGAACGATGATGTCCGTGTTTCCAGATGTCCTTCTTAGGAAGTTTCTCGAGGTCTTCAATCGAATCGAGCGACATAGGATCATCTGGAGACTGACCAACGTAAGCGCCGAGTTCCGGATTCCGGACTTCATAAGACCAGTTCACTGGTTGCCACAGAATGACATCCTGGCGCATCCGAAGGTAAAGCTGTTCATCACCCACTGCGGAAACAACGGACAGTTCGAGGCTCTCTACCACGGGGTGAATATTTGTGTATTATTCATACAGTAATAGTGATGTTGACTTTAATTTGAAATGTCATTACATGAGAGCATTATTGGTAGTCACAAATGAGATATGTCCAGGCGCGTATCGTTTACACTATGTCGTCCATAATTCCAAACACGATTTGCTAGACCATCCTTGTATTATTGTGTGTGTATAGTGTGTAATATGCATTTGATCTTAAAAATTTATATACAATATATATATTTATAAACCTGTTAGACTTCAATTGTATTACACCCTAGTATATCCGTACTTAGCCTATTGCAATATGATCTGGTCATCTACATACGTATCTAGGCTTCGTAAATTAGTAGTATCACAAAAGAGGGCAGTGCGTATGATTACGGGTATTCCTAGGGTGAACACACCAGCTCTTTCTATTTGGAGTACAAACTATTGAAAATTGATCAGATTAGGGCCCTCCAAATTGGTGAATTTATTTACCGCTTTGAACATAACTTACTTCCTCCGGTCTTTAGGGGTTACTTTTCCACTGGGTCTGACATACATACTTACTATACTAGAAATTCCACCGCGTATCGCCCAGTTAAGGTTCGCACCAACACCCGTAGGTTTAATATCAAATCTTCCGGCTCCTTAATGTGGAATACAATCCCACTGGAAATCCGTCTCTCTAATAGTCTTCAGGAATTTAAAAACAGAATATGCACTTTCCTCCTCAACAGTGTTAATACTACTCTACCTAATTTGTGCATATGACCGCTTGTAGTTAAGCTTTAGTTAAGTCTTTAATCGAAATGATTAAAATAAATGAATTTTAGTTATCTATTGTGTGAATAACCATACTAATTAAGGACTATTATTACTTTCATCGGTTGTCCTAACATTAGTACGTGAATATCGCTACTTGGGTGACCCTACTCAGCGGGATCCTGATCCCTTCTGGGCCTCCCATTGTAGCCAATTTTTATGTTTAATTAGTGTAATTACTCTGCGTGTCTTTTTCTTTTGTTACAATTGGTTGCAATAAAACTTTTGATTGATTGATTTTGATTGATATATTATTATTATTATTATTATTATTTGAATTTAACGACATCTTCGTCAGCGCCCGTGAATTTGAATTTAACGCTGTGCACATTTTTCGTGTATCCTCTGGCGAATTTCATCGCTGGCTTGAAATTGTCATAATATCAGCTCATACGCGATATATACTCCTGCACAGCTAGATTTCAATGGCATTGAAACAGACTATGACCACATCGAAACTTAAAATTGTATTGTATTGTATTTGAACACTATTTATATAGCGCCTCAACCAGATTTCCCATTCAGAAGCGCTCCCGACTACTGCACGGCGGAGTTTCAAGACAGCGCATGAGCAATTGCGACAAAGAACTTGTAGTGGTCCCTACGCGACGGCTTTGAGGCGGAGTGCAACCCGCAACCCTCCCAAGGCACCAGGTACCCCCTAGGGCCAGCGACCGTATATTGTGTTGTGTTGTGTGTTGTATTGAGCGCCGCTGCTTTATGGTAGTCCGCGAGCGAGGGACTAAGAGTTCGACTTGATAAACCGCTGATCGGAGAGCAGATCGCGGCGCTGGAGCACACCAACCCACTGGCCACTCAGAGTTCCCGCAGGTATAGGGGAGCGATACCCTCCATGCAGCGCCAGACCAGCGCAGAAACCCTATGGGCGATCCGCTGCGAAAATGGAAGCCAGTGTAGTAGATCCCTAAAGTTTTGCATTGGCGAATTTTTGAGATGTGATTATATATATATTAGGGTGATTGACCATTTGATTTGAAAGTCAACGGTCATAGTTGCTAATTGCGTTCCTTTTGTGTACCTAATAAATTCTGTATATAAATTGCATTTAAGATCAAATGCATTCGTGACGTTCTCAATGGAGCACAAAGGTTTCCATACAGTCGAATTCAGGTTACAAATTAAGGCGATGGCCATTATATCGATATATCACACATAATTGCGAGTTGAAAACAGTCGCTATCATAGATTGATTAGTAACTCACAGTAGTAAATTAGAAAACAGAAAGCGTTCCGTTTCACAACATATAGCCAGATTGACAAAAACGTCTACAATAATGGTAGACTTTGGATTATATATAGAATTATTCACTAGCAATCCTCCACTGCCTGATCTGCTTGTTCAACTGCAGGTCGTTAACTGGCGTTTCAGATGCCACCGGACCAGCTATCCATGCTCTCACGTTTATATGATTTGCAAATAAACAGAATGCAGTGACATTTCTTCTCTCAGAGGCTGTCAATTGAGATTGATCTCTAAAAAGATTGGTCTCCGAGCAATAGATGACCTGTGTCATCCATGTGGCCAAATGCACCTGGTTGTTTGAAACGATGCATCCCATCACCGACCGTCTCTCCTAGAATTCCACAATTTCATCACTTCCTTGTAATTGTCTCTTGGAATATATCTAATCTTGATGTCAAGTGATTGCTTGCGATGAACAGTTGAAAATTACGGGCCTTCGTCCTCATTTTAACAGTCTAAGAGATGGCAGCTACCAAGATAGTCTGTCTGACAAGTTTATGTGATCCAATGCAGATTCTGCTTTGAAAAATGCAAGGTTTCTTGTCTGCTGTATCTTCTTGTAAACCTTGAGGAGGGGTATTCAACTGTTTTTGCCCTACAAAGGGACCTTGACTTCATAGCCAAAATTCACGTTTCCATCGTTGTCGTCAACATCATTATCCTCTTTGTCAGTTGCTTTTGCTTTTCTTTTCGAATTAAACTCCTCCATTAGATGCTTCGCTTTTACACTATATTCGACTGAAATGCTGTAGGAATTCTAGCCTTATCCCAAATTCAGCCTAACTTGATAGTCGTGGCATTCAAACTCTCTGACACAGTCTTCTTAAAAACCTTTGTGATTATAAAAAAAGGAAAAATGTCTATACGTGTAGCCTCCTGCAGGCTTTTTGCACATAAATATGTGAAATTATTCCAACTTTTTCCCAATAACGTCAGATTTCAGTCTTCAACCTTGTCACAGAAGTGCAAAAGTTTTCATCCATTTACATGTAAGAATTAATTGTTTAAATAAAGCCATATATATTATATATAATTCTAGGCCTGTAAGAATGAAGCCCAAGCTAATTAGGAACTGCATTCCAGTTCTCATTAAATTGCAATTAATTGCTTTCTTCAAATAGGAAGATCTGATACACGAAAAATGACAATTTATGAAATGAAAATGTAAACAACTTCGGTACTTGTCGGTTAATTCACCGCATTTCATTTTCTCGTGTACCTTGTCGGTTAATTCACCGCATTTAATTCTTGCGTCTACCTTGCCTGTTCATGCACCCGAATAAATTTCTACGCGACCGGAAGACATTTTTACGCGTTTCTTTCCTTTTAAGCACCGTCCTAGTGCTGACGTCATATCCGTACAAGTCCATCCATTTTGCAGAAACACTTAAGACGCCATGAACTAAACTGTCGCGAAGACATTCCTTTTCGCCGACGCACGTGGTTAGAGGGGTCAACACTAACCCTAACCCTGACCCTAACCGACCCTCACGACGCGTAACAACGACACAACCTCAAAGTAACTCTCATGGACTATAAAACTTTACGTCGTGATGGTCGGTTAGGGTCAGGGCTAGGGCTAGTGTCGTTATAACGCAATAGAAACACTTCCTGGCATGACACCAAACAGTGAATAACTCCCTTAACTTTGTTGATCCGAACACAGTTGCATGGTATAAATGCTTCTTAAATTCGCTTTCATGAGAATAGTAGGCTAGTAATTAAAAGATGTCTTTCTAGACCAGTTTAATGCGGTGAATTAATTTCACGTGGGAAAGTCATGTTTTCGACACCAGTTTAATGCGGTGAATTAATTTCACGTGGGAAAGTCATGTAATACATTAGCATAGGAAAAATTAAATGCGGTGAATTAACCGACAAGTACTCAACTTCAATTTCAGAATAAAGTGCATAAAATGCCTTTAATTATGTTTCTCACACTGTCTAAAACAATGTCTATACAGCTAAAAGCCATGCATTTGTACATTTTCACATAAATATGTGAAATTATGCCTACTTTTTAACAATGACGTCACAGCTCAGAATAAATATTAAAATTCAAAAGGCTTCATAATAATATACAACGATGTAAGAATTAATTGTTTATGTATGGCCTATGACTAGCCTATGTATATAATTCTTACCTCGAGGATTGTTGCTCAAGCTAATTAGGATTTGTGCATTCCAGTGTCTCGTAAATGGCAATTGCATTGCTTTCTTCAATTAGGAAGATCTGATACACGAATGGGATACAACTCCTTGTTCCACCCAAACACGCTTACCGATACGGCTAGATTCTGTCGTTCAAACTTATCAATGTTTGTAACCTTTACCAGAAAGTTTATTCAAGTAAAATCCAGCTTCTGTGGTTGACACGATATTTGCTTGGACGATGTGGATTTTGCTCTGCTGGATACATTGCCGAAAATACTGCCAATTCGAAACAGCGATTGTCCTCGTTCTTTACATATATGACTGTTCTAGGAGATATGTATTTAGGTGTTGGGAAGTTACTCTTACCTCGAAACGGTTGATCGTTCGCAATACAAATATCTAGCGCCATAACTTGCTTAAATCTCCAGCCTGATCCTTGGTTAGTATACGATTCAAGGTGGAAAGCCGCCTGCACAGCTCCTTTAGTGATGGGAGCTGCATCACTCCGAAAGTAAGCTGTAGTCGTGATGGTGCCTGGGGCCTCATTATCGTTATGCACATGCCAATGGTTAGGTTCAACTTTTCCAGCTCAAACTTTAGCACTTGTGAGTATTTCACACCGTGCTGCCTTATCAGCTGTTCATTGAGCTATGTCTCGATGCCTGGCTGCATTGCACTCAAGAAAGTCAACGCGTCTCCCTCCAACCCATGACCATGGGGGACATCAGCACGATAGTCTCTATATACACTCTCTAAGCTGAGTTGTAAACTCTTTGTGTAGTAGGAAGAGCGGTGGCCTACCTCTATCGTTCTTGAATAATAGTGGTCAAACTCTGCGAGAAGGGTCTTACGTACGTCGTTTTACACCTCTTTGCTTCCGCACTGGAGGAATTGGCCTCGGAAGTAGCGGTTTCAACAAGTGTTGATTGGTTGCTTCCGGAATTAGCTCATCAAGAATGTTCTGAATGATAGTCTGGTCCTGAAAACGAAACTAACAACTGGTCAAGGTAGTCAGCCATGTTTTCTCTTAATACTATGTCAATGTTTCTCTAATTGAGCACGCTATTCCTAATCCGATAGTTTCTCTAACTGAGTGTCATTTTCTCCTCGTCTTCGATTAATATTGATGACAAACGCCTCCACTCAGCGCGGAAATCTTTGACTTTGGCGCACACCAATCTTGCTTTTTCGATATGAAAGCCGCAGTCCATGCAAACTTCGACCGGCGTCTTTACAAGTCTTCCGCATTTAGTACAAGGCCTCGTTTTATCACCTCTTTTTAGCAGTCTTTTGTGTATTGCACAATAATCTGCAGCACTAGTGCGAGAACAACTGGCCGGCCACTTTACCCAGAACGAGAAACTTGCAATGGTTTTTTCCGTCAATGGTTCTGTATGTTCACAACGCGCGCATTTCTCTAATTAGCCTAAATATGTGACCCTTATAATTAGTCTGTGTACTTACTTTAGTGATAAGATTGGCACTGTATGTGTCAGTTGTTTGGGCCGTCAAATCTCAGTGTGCCATTTAGAATATATTCTGAAAGCCAACTGTCAGAATATGGTAGAAGTCGTTGTTGAAGCTGGTAGAGCCTATATTGTGGAAAAAAGTAACTTATATTGCCAAACTGGTAGAAATTGTTTGGAAGGCGTTTTAGAGCTGGTAGAGTCTAATTTGAGTCAGAAATTAACTTATATTGCGCTGTACTGTTCTCAAACCCCCAGTTACCACCTACTCGCCTCATTCCACGGGTAAGCAAATATAAGAGTTAAGCAGCACAATTTCGTTGTTTCTGGTACGTTTGATTGTTGACGATCCTGCATTGGGCATGGAAGCAATTGCGTTGAGTTTCATAACGATATAAGCATGGGAGTATTTAGGGATGGCTTTCCGCATTCAACCCCACAAATAAATTCATTACTGCTTAAAAATAAATAAAAATATGGAAAAGTACGATCATTTAGAATGCCTGGTAATTGGGGTCCCTCCTCTAAGCGGGATTCTTATCCCTTCTGGGCCCCGTTGTTGCCTCCGTTCTAATGATTTGTTAAAATTTTCTTTCCTGAGTCTGTGTTTGTCTATTTATTGTTTGCATATATTGGTTTGCTGTGTCGATGTTTGTATATTGGTTCACAAAGGTTTGCTGTGTCTATGTTTGTATATTGGTTCACAAAGGTTTCAATAAATAAAAATGAATGAAAAATGAAAAATGCAAAAAAGGTCCAATGTAGGCTATTGTCCAATGTATTTTGTATTCAGACTATTGTGGGGTTGCTGTTGTGCACCTGCTGAACACTGTTCCCGTTACAAACTATGGAACTCTCCGCACTCATTTAGGCCTACTCTCCCAGAAAAAGACTCCCGAAACTTTACAAACTTAATAAAAGATATTTAGAAGAAGATAGAGATGCACTGTGGTGGGAAACTAAATTTTTTAAAAACTCAGCAATGAAACCTAACAAAGTATTGATTTAAAGAACGATTTAAAGAACGAAAATGCAATGACACACAAAGAATATTTATGCAAATACGAAAACGACGATTTCAACTAAAATTATGCACTATCTGCAAATATGCTTACAGAAACTGTATTGCATGTTGTTCTATAGGTGCCCATGATTGGATTTCCGTTCATTGGGGATCAACCTTACAACGCCATTCGGATAGAAAACAAAGGATTTGGAATTGCGATGAATGTTTATAAATTTACTTCTGATGAGTTGTACACCAATATCATGAAAATCCTCAACGACCCGAGCTACAAGCGTCGCATTTCTCTGGCGTCAGAAATCTACCGCAGCGCCCCACAGCCACCGGCGGAAAGAGCAGCCTACTGGATTGAACACGTCATCAAATTCGGTTCCGATCATCTCCAATCTGTTGGAAAGGATTTAAACTTTTTTCAGTTCTATATGTTGGACGCACTGGCCTTGTTTCTCGCTGTTGGCGTACTCCTTCTGGTTTTTGTGAAGAAAGTCGCTTCATGGGCCGTGAAGAAAATGTTTAAAGTAGAAAAAACTTTAAACTTAAGGCAGCTTAGACTTACGAATAACACAAGAAATTTAAAGTGCACCTAATCTAATATTAGAATTTGAATGGAAAACTTATTATATTGTGATTTCTGAATTGAAGCGTTTTGTGCCAATTTAAAAGTATTCCTACATAAAGCTTAAATAATACATTTCGAAAATAAAGATGTTGATACTTTTCGGTTCAAATCACATGTTTTCTTTCGGAGAAAACCTTTTGCGTGAATGCTCTGAATAGCGTGAGAATTGTCAGTAGAAGATTCCATATGTTATTAATATGCAAGGTCAAATATGTAAATATATTTGACGCTGCCGCTATGTCATCATATTTTCGGATGAAGTAGCCACTCGTCAATATTTTGCTTAACATTGAAAGTCGCTACAGTATCAGTCGCAGCAATAAAAAATATCAGTTTTTGCAATTGAAGGGCTCAATCGTCATCAAGGTTGTCCAAGTGGTCGGCATACAGGGCCGGATTTAGGGTGGTGGGCAGTGGTGTTACTGGTGTAGACGTAAATTATGAAGTACCGGTGCGCCGACTCGGGTGTGGGGAGCGTTCCAGCTAAATAATAAGTACCGGAACGCCGTTCCGTCTCGTCTCGGCCTACACCACTGAAATTTCCATTATAACCTACATCAATTACCAGCATTTTTTCGCAGAAGATGATCGAACCAACATGTTCTCGGTGAGCCTATGTCCTTTCATAATTGAAAAACTGTCAACAATATTCTGAAAATCTAGCCGTTGTATAATTTCACACTCAATGTTCATAAGTTTTAAAGTTGCCAGTCTATCTACTCCCATCGTAGATCTTAAAGCATTTTATTGCGCTTTAGGTGACTTAACGATCTTTCACCGCTGCAGTTAGACACATCAAAACTAGTGAAAGATTTATACGCAGAGCAATACAAACATTTGGAAATCCTGATTGCAAATGTAATTCTTTCATTAGGCTATTATTTTTGCAACATTTGCAGAGGCGATTTTATTCCACTGACGGCAATTGACTCAAAAATACTCGCCATTGAATCCATTCGCCACAAAGTTCCATATTCAAATCTTTCGAATGAAAACTCATGCAGGAAGACCTTCAGCTTGGCGAGGGCATGCAAGGTTGAGCATGCGGCTGTACCTGACGGCTTCAGTGATGGGCGGAAGAGTCTATCAGCAGCCTCAGCAGAGTAAACTGTCACGGGAACCTGTGCTCTTCGTCCGTTGTCTACATCACGTCCGGCTGAAGTTGCCTATCAACTCAGTAGCTGACATCATTAGGCTATTTGACATTATACAGACTACTTCGAGTGTTTTGGGTGCAACAATGGACATCACACCAACAACAGCCAACAACGCCAATCCTATCATCAGTGATGGGCAAATACTTTTCAAAAGTATTTTCATAATACAACATAAAGTACTTTTCAAAAGTATTTTCAAAATACTTTTACAAAATACTTTGCAAAAGTATTTGGAAAATACAAAATAAAATAGTATTTTTAAAATGCTTTTGAAAATAGTTTTCAAAATACTTCTGCGAAATCAACATTTTCTACTTCTATTGCAACTCGCTAGTGTGTACCGTTAGGCTTTAGCCTACATCGCATAACTGTACTTGGCAGTGATCTATAGTTTCTTATGACTTGAAGCACTGATTAAATTGTAATTGTAATTAGTAACTTTCAATTTCGCCGGTGTCTAATGCACAAGGCATCAACCGATGGGCCAATGGCACACCAAAATCAAGCCGTAATCATATCAATATCCAGACGATCAGTCCACAAGACAGAGAGGCAGCCTATGACGGATACCCAGTTTGAAAGAGGCAATTTTAAGTTGAGAAGGAAATAACGAAATCTAGCGCAAATACACAGGAAGGGAGTTCCAAAACGTATCTTAGCCATTGCGCGAGAACTCGGAAGGCGTCAACACGAGACCCACATTCTGGTTGACCCGGGATACAAGGTCGACAAAGACACGGCCACCGACGCCAAGAAGTTTAATATCACTTTTGTACAACTGATTCAGAGCAGAGATAACACGTTAGTAAGATATGCAAGCACAAATAGTACATCGTATGGTCAGCAATGTATTACCATACCGAGATCAGCTAAAAATGACTTATCTGTGGGTAGAAGCCCATGCCCAGTTACTTCTCTTGGAGAACGAACCACTCATGAAGAGGCTCAAATCTGCTCATTACGATATAGCTGTGATTGCCGGATTCTTTTGTACCAAACATTTCTACCTTTTGGCTCATCGTCTTGGAATACCATGGGTGACATACACGGACTTCCCAGATCCATGGATCATGAAAGCTCCTTGTTTGCCGTCCTTTGTTCCGGGTAAGTTTTCCTTTCAGTCTGAGAAAATGAGTTTCTTTGGTCGGCTTTCTAATGCTTGGCTGTCGAACCTGGCGAAGTTAAACGAACAGAACCTAAAAGTACCCGATTATATCATAGAGCAGTACCAACAATACGGACCATTCGAATCACCGGATGAATTGATGGAAAGATCAAAGTTCTGGCTTCTGACAAGTGATCCGATTATTGACACCCTAAGCCTATCATGTCCAACATGATAGAAGTAGGAGGATTGACAACGCAACCCGCAAAGAAACTTCCAGAAGAAATTCAAAGCCACTTAGATGGAGCTGAGGACGGAGTGATCGTGGTGTCTTTCGGATCGATGATGTCCGTGTTTCCAGATGCCCTGCTCAGTAAGTTCCTTGAGGCCTTCAATCGAATCGAGCGACATAGGATCATCTGGAGACTGACCAACGTAAGCGCCGAGTTCCAGATTCCAGACTTCATATGACGAGTTCCCTGGTTGCCGCAGAATGACATCCTGGCGCATCCGAAGGTAAAGCTATTCATCACCCACTGCGGAAACAACGGACAGTTCGAGGCCCTCTACCACGGGGTGAATATTTGTACATGAATCATGCAGTAGTAGTGATGTTGACTTTTATAGGAAATGTTATTACATGATACAATATACTGACCGTCCCAAATGATATGAGTCCATACGCTTATCATCATGTCGTCAATCATTCCAAGCACGACTTGTTCGACCATCCTGGTGTTATCCAACCTGCATATGGATCCAAAGAAATTAGATATCCGTTCCATTATTTACTGTACGGTCTTTGTAACTCCGTAGTTGTAACTCGGTATTTGTGATCTAGTCTTGTCATCTGATGAGCAAGATTCTTCCAAAACTCCCATATCCAGGGTGAGCATTGCGCGAATGAAACAGAACGATTTCGTCGGTTCTGGAACTTTTGATGTTGTCGTAAACGCATTGAACATGGAAGCAATTGATTCGAATTACATAGCGATATAGGTCTACAATATCTACACTGCAGATATGATACCATCACGTCAGTACTAAAAATGATAGTCGAATTTGCCGTTGCATCTCATCTGAATGTTCCAATACCCAACATTATCGCCTTTTGGGCACTTGCCTTTAAAGGCGACTCACAGTGCAGCTGATAATTGTACATAATAATTATATAAACGTTTTACTTTTTTTCGGAAATGCATGTCGCCATTCTGAAACGGAATAAATTAGCAATATGCACTATCGGACAAAAACTATATTGCATATTGTTTATAGGTGCCCATGATCGGATTCCCGTTCATTACTGATCAACATTACAACGCCATTCGGATGGAAAACAAAGGATTTGGAATTGCGATGAAAAAGTTATTATTATTATTATTATTATTATTATTATTATTATTATTATTATTATTATTATTATTATTATTATTATTATTATTATTATTATTATTATTATTATTATTATTATTATTATTATTATTATTATTACAACTACGGAGTTACACGATCACTCCGTCCTCAGCTCCATCTAAAAAACTTTTTGCAATTCTTTATGTTGGATGCATTGGCCATGTTTCTCGTTGTTGGCATAATCCTTGTGGTTTTGGTTAAGATATTAGTTTCTTACATGATGAAGAGATTGAATGAACTTAGAAAGCGATTCAAACTTAAGACCGCCTAGAATTTTGAAAACAAATGACTGGTATCTAAAAGGAGAAGCCTACGTAAAAGGTTTCTTATCTGAATGCTGATTTGGAAGCATAGTGGGGTAACTTAAATGCACTGCTTCGTAGCAATTAAGGATTTTATTAAGAAATATGTATTGGTACCTCTGGTGCAAAAAAAGAATTTCAGCATGTTCATCGCTAGTGGCAAAGTTCTTGTATAAATGACATGACTAACTCATGGTAGCAGAAATGATAATAAGCTTATATATAAGAAAATATGTGATGCTTTGTTTAAATTGCGGTAACAATTGTAGTAGCGTGTGTTTGTTTGCTGTTCCTGATAGATCGACATTTCTTGAAAAGATGTCGCCTTGTCTCATCTATCAACAGTTTATCTAACTATGACTAACCACAGTAGTAGTAGTAGTAGTAGTAGTAGTAGTAGTAGTAGTAGTAGTAGTAGTAGTAGTAGTAGTAGTAGTAGTAGTAGTAGTAGTAGTAGTAGTAGTAGTAGTAGTAATGGTAATAGTTATAATAATAATACGTAATAATAATAACAATAATAATAATAATAATAATAATAATAATACTATTACTACTACTACTACTACTACTACTACTACCACTACTACTACTACTACTACTACTACTACCACTACTACTACTACTACTCACTACTACTACTACTACTACTACTACTACTACTACTACTACTACTACTACTACTACTACTACTACTACTACTACTACTACTACTACTACTACTACTACTACTACTACTACTACTACTGCTACTACTACTACTACTACTACTACTACTACTACTACTACTACTACTACTACTACTGCTACTGCTACTGCTACTACTACTACTACTAACCACTAATACTTATACTACTACTTTAGAGATCCTGAGTGGCCGAGTGGGCTGGTAGCCCGCTCTCCACGCCGGCGGCCCGGGTTCGATTCCCGGTCGGTCGGGTTTATCAGAGATTAATTTCTCGGATCTTTACTGCGGGTGGCTCGGTCGCAATATAAACGTGGAGTACAATACAATACAATACAACACAACACAATACAACTGGGGCGCGGTGGTGTAGGGGTATGTTCGGTGCCTTGCAGCTGGAGGGCTGCGGGTTCGAATCCACCTCAAAGCCGCCGCCTAGAGACCCTGGGCAAGTCCTTCACTCACAATTGCTCATGCGCTTCGGCGTGAAACTCCGATTCAGCGTCCGCGCAGTAGTCGGGAGCGCCTCTGAATAGGCAATCTGGTAGAGGCGCTATAACAAGTGTTCAAATACAATACAATACAATACAATACAATACAATACAATACAATACAACAACAACAACTACTACTACTACTACTACTACTACTACTACTACTACTACTACTACTACTACTACTACTACTAATAATAATAATAATAATAATAATAGTATAATATGTCTCCGGACAATTTTTGTATCACCTGAGGATCATATCTACCTCGGGTAAAAAATAATAATAATAATCATAGTAATAATAATAATAATAATAATAATAATAATAATAATAATAATAATAATAATAATAATAATAATAATAATAATAACAGCAGCAGCAGCAGCAGCAGTAGGTCTAGTAGTAGTAATGGGTAGGGTTATAGAAAAATCACGGTCAAAAAGGGGAAATCACGGCATATTAATTAAAAATATTCCCATCTTCGTGTCGAATTCACGGCACCAAATCACAGTCACATTGTGTTCAATAACATTTCACTATAGCAGAGTAGAAAAGGATATATATAGAAGCAATGGCAACTGAATGCATGATAATGTATACCCCGCAGCCGATCGAGTCGATCGTAAACTCGGCCAAGTCGAGTCGATCGAAAAATCGTCGACTCGATCGACTCGCCTATCGAGTCGATCGTAAACTCGGCCAAGTCGAGTCGATCGTTGTTTCCTCGACTCGACTCTGAAATATTTTACTTACTATTTTTTCACAAAATGACAGACCTTATGATATAGTGACGTAATTCTGTGTAAACACACAACTACCGTATGAACCTAACATGAAGTTTAATGCATATAAGGAACCTCTTGTCGCTTTCTTATTTGTGGAAGTTATAGAGACACTTTGTTCACACTTATTTCACAGTTTTACGGTGAAAATTGGAGCGATTAAGATGCAGTTTGAAGTTTCTTGAGCTAACTCAAATTCTTTACGAAGATTTATGTAGCGCCTGAGCAGTGGAGGTAATATAGACATTACATTTGGTCCACTCTACAGTGAGTATTAAAGGGAGCCGCAGCTCTAGTACCTCTACTGTCGTCTTATTTGTTGAGCTGGTACTAATTTCTGCCCGGTACTGTAGGAAATTCCATTGTAGTCTAGCTGCTGGCTGATCAAGTCGACGGATTAGGCGAGGCTTAATCCTTATATGTCAACCACAGGCACACGCGATATCATTATGATACCTGAAATGTTACTTACCAGTTCAATTAGAGTTTGACAGTTTGAGGAAGAGTGTGCAATTCATGAGTAATTTAGGTACTCGAATTTAAGAATGCAACAGTTGTGAGAAATTTTGGCCAAGAGACTACAGTCCAAGTCGACGAAGTCGATCGAGTCGATCGTCATCCGAGCCAAGTCGTTCGAGTCGTCGAAAGGTCGGCGAGTCGACGAAGTCGATCGAGTCGATCGTCGGCCGAGCCAAGTCGATCGTATACACTCGACTCGATCGACTGCGGGGTATATGATAATGTATGCCTATGTAGCGGTGGAAGCGGACCGCAGACGTGTCAGTGAATTTAGTTCTCAACAGTTCAGTCTAATTGTGACCATATAACCTTCGCACCAGAGGCCAGAGGCAAGCTAATAGGATGCAGAAATGATATGCCCAGAGGCTGCTATGGAAAATAGACTTCGAACGAGTAAACGAAGGCACGTAAAGACACACTGACAGAGAACCGTAGAATACACAGACAAACACATACTTAGGAAGATACAAGGGTATGATTGTAGGTAGCGATGAACGAACCTTAATTAAAAAACGCTGCCTGAGGCCCAGGTAAGGGTAGACTTCGAGATATACTAGAAATGAATAGAGGCCATGGGCAGCGAATGCGATATCAAGAGGCGATCACAGTAATAACGTGGAGTGAGATTAAACTTAGATTGAAATTAGGTCGAAATTACAGTAGAAGTAATCCCAGGTCAACTTATAAAATATCAATTGAAATAAATAACACATGTAACGTTGTCTACATTTCTGAAGGCATGTGCTTATATGGATGGGCACGAAATCTAGGTCGGAGGCATCATTCATATATCTAAAGACAACTACCTACATTTTTTTAAATATCTGTATATTTTCTTACATTCGGTATCAATAACCTATGTTGTATCTGCAATAACCTAATTGTATCGACATTCACGTATCTGTCTAGAAATTAACTGTAGCTCCTTTTCAGTACCTTGCAAAAACGCTGCCTGCGCCAGTCTAATGATATTAAAGTGACGAAGAACAAAAAGTTATTCAATAAGGAACCAGTGCTCCGATGCGAAGAAAAGTCACCAGTGGCGAGCACTGGCAGAGTATTCGTAGACCATACAGTGCTATGGTGCTACGGGCCCAATGCTAAGAGGAGCCAACAGAAAAACGAGTTTTAAATAACGAGACCTAGTTTATGCTGGCGCCGATTTTTTTGACAAAATGGATACCGAGGATGCTTGTTTCGGTAAAACTCCCTTTCAGAGTATTAAATTATTATTTGACCACGTTATGGTCATGGACAATGACAGAGTGCGCATGTATATTCCGTTCGCTATCTGTCATCAATCCAGCTTCCATTTAAGCAAAGAATTCGTTTCATCAATCCAACTTCCATTTAAGCCAATTATTTTAACCAATCCAGCTTCTGTTTAAGCACATTATTTTAATCAATTCGGCATCTGTTTGTTTAAGTAATACATTATGCCCATTTGGTCAGTGTAAAGTGACTGCTATCACGGAGTTAAAGGATTGCAACTTGTCAATGGTTGTATCAACAGTGTCGGCTGAGGGAAAAATAGGTCACGCTATTGATAACTGCTTTTTCTATTGGCCCCTCATAGCATTGGACCCGTATGGTCTACAAATACGCGCACCGGCAGACTCAACCACCGACGGATTTTTAATCGCGGATAGTAGACAACGTGTTCGGAGTTACTGTACTATGTAGCTTCGAAGACGAAGACAGACGACATGCACGAAATGGAGTCAAAGTCGATATTTCACCGAGCGTTGGAAATAGAAGAAATAGACAGGTCTTTTCAGCTGCCAAAGAAGGTATTCTGACAGATTACATAAAACTTTTTTTATGTAATCAGCACAATAAAACCCTAGCTTTCTCACTTTTCCGGGTGAAAGACCAAAGGAAATGGATGAATTATTTAGGGATTCATCCATTTCCTTTGGTCAAAATGATTCATCCATTTCCTTTAGTCTGTTACCCGGAAAAGTGAGAAAACTAGGGTTTCATTGTGCTGTGACATACAATAATAGCTTTCAACAAAACTGGCGTAAGTGTGAAATGACAGGTTTCGATTGGTTCTCTAGCTTTCCAAAAAGAAATCCTACAATTTCTGTCCGCACTTCAGAAGCCACAAGCATTTCCAGATCGATTGTTTTCATTAAAGAAATTCAAATGCAGTCAATGCCAAAGGAAAAGCAACTGCCATCAGTGTCAAAGGAAAGTCCTGTGCAGCAGTGCATATTTTAACGTATTTGGACTATTGGGACAAAGTCTGCAACGAGTAGGGGTCTGAGGGAGCGCCGTAAGCTCCAGTGGGTCTATCGACAACGCATTGTAGAGTAGGCCCCCTATATGCTGCCAAGTGAAGCCCGTTTTAGCCGCCACTTTATTTTACCAAATTGGCCTTTTTTATCATTTTACATATTCATATTTAAGTCATGCATAGACGTCTGAAAATATTGACATAATTAGTTCAACCAGAACACACAAATCATTCATATATAAGTCAATGACAGGCTGAGTGACTGTCACGCAGTGGAGGAGCTGCAGCTAGGCTAGGACAAACAATGATAGCCTTAGCTTCAGCAAACGTGACCAACTTCATTTTCCACTGTTAACGGCCGACATTTTGATACACCAAACCCAAAATTAAACAACGATTCATGTGGTCGTTTATTCAGCGCTCCACTAGTCATGATCTTGGGATTGAAAAGAAATGGTAAAAACAATGTCACATGCATGCATGACAGGGCAGTGTAGGCTAACGAATCTAAATTTGATTTTGATTTCAGTTAGAGCCTACAATGTAAGTACAGAATAATTATGCTATAAGAAAGCCAAGTAATTAGCCGACATTGCCCTGTCGTGCTATGCATACTTCATTATCTTACAAAACAATATTATATCTAACATCTGTGACTGAAATCGATGGATGTCTTCATTAAATTCAATTTAAAACCTACTAGGCTACAGCAGACCTAGGCCTAACTCGATTAAGAACAATACAACAATAATCAACAATGTGGCAACCTGACTATGTTTCGTTTATTTTTACGGTACAACGGGGAATCTTGTAACAGCCGTAATTTGCACAATCTGTTTCTTTTAAAGAAACTATGGGCGTATACCTATATGTAATTATCCAACACTGCGCAATGACATACCTAACGTGGTGGATTATTTTTAAGGTGTAATTACAAAACATTTCCTGTCACAATTTAGCAAAGAAGCAAAATTTAAATATTTTAAACTTTCACCCCCAGTATCGTTACAACATGTCCCTACTCATGTTACAGCGTACCTTGTTACTGGGTAATTTGTGACACCAGGCAATGCACATTATTTTTATGGTCTCGGCTATATTTGATATAGAAACCATTAATAATTTTCCATTATATATCTAACACGTTAGGCCATTGTTTGATGCCAAAAGATTACAGTTGTCCTTGTTATAAATTCCCAAAACAAGTGAAATTCGAAATATGTTTCTTTCATTCCCCCTCCCCCCGTTCTTCCCTAATAATAAGAACAACAACAACAACACCCATTAGTAGGTGGAGTGTTCTCGCCTCGAGTGATCGTCGGTTCTTGCTGTGAGTATATTTTCTGATTTTCAACTGTTCTACGCAACGTTCGCACGTAATTAACAGTTCTTTCGCAAGGTCCTCGTTGCGTCCCACCTGTACACTAGTAAGTTTGGTCTGTTTGACATTCTTTGCGGCTATTTTGGCCATTTCTGCACGGTCAACCCAGATTCAGGTTAGAGACATGCCGAGACGGTCCAGCCAATCACAGACCTCCTAAGATGAAGCGTACGAGGTAAACAAAGCCAAAGTTGTGTGCAGTCATTGCCTGGGGGTCAGACAATTATACCCGCGCAAAAGGCACGGTACACTTACACGGTCCACTGAATAGCCCGTGCCCGGGGTCAAGGCAGCCGCCTCTGGCCTCTACGCGGGTGCAGGCGCAGGCACAGGCCGAGAAGGGCGGATCTGCTCTGAGAGACGATGGCCGAGGGGCTCAGGGGACGGTGGTCCCATCAGAACCTCGCTCCGGGGCCCATGTGCGAGCGGTAGCGGAGGTGACGGGTGGTGAGGATGGCGGCTTGTCCCGCCACCCAAGGCAGCACGAAAGTAGAGCGCTGAAATATGTCCAGAGAGGAGCCCGCCACGCATGCACTCGGGTCCTTGCGGATATCCCACAGTCTATAATCAACAACTCAGAAGTAGTAGAGGTTTGGCAACAGCTGATGTGGTTCGCTTCCAACATTCTGGCACAACCATCTCGAACGGGCCGTAGACGTAACCTGGCCAACATTGTCAAAAGGCGTATCGATAGCCAAGATTTCTTGCTGATAAAGGAGGAGGGTGAGCGGGATTTTTGGAATGGTGTGAGAAGCACAAGTGCTAGGAACTTGCGCCTGGCGGTGGTGTGTGCAAAGCTCGAAGAAGGTAACATTCGGGCCGTCACACGTATCCTCTGCAGTCAGGACTGCCCGGTCAGTCCGACACAGGACTCCTTCGCGGCGATGCAGGAAAGACATCCGACGGACCAGTGGGCGGCCAACTTGGCTGGCTTGCCCGATGAAGCGCTTACCTTTCCGTAACAGGTCACGGAAAGAAAGATCGAGGATGCAGTGCGCTCTTTCCCGGCGGGGTCGTGACGTTATGCGACCCCCAGCACCTGCTCGATCTGCTTAACATTCGTGAGTCTTCAGAGTCCTTCCTCCAGGCGCTGAACGGCTTCAACAACTGGGTGCTGAGGGGTGATTGCCTACAGGAGATACGCAAGCTCCTGTTTGGGGAACCCTCATCGCCCTCTCAAAAAAACCTCGAGGGCTGAGACCGATAGTGATCGGTTACGTTTGGCGTAGGCTGGCGGCAAAATGTGCCAACAAATACGCCACGGGCAGACTGGGTGCTTTCTTCGCCCCGCCTGAGGTTGGCCAGTTTGCCGTAAACGACATTATCTGAAGAGCCTTCGAGAAAGCAGGCATCCCAAGCTCAAAGGAGCCTCCGAACCTGATCCGTTGTGATGGCAAGAGACCAAATGAGGCCACACTGGTCCCCTGGGTGAGGGGCAAGTACGTCGCTTGGGACGTAACTACCATTAATACTTGCGCTGTCTCCTACATCCATCTGACGTCGACTATGCCTAGAGGGGCGGCCGAACACTCCGCAGACCGGAAGAGTGCCAAATATTCATCCCTCCCCGCAACTCACGAGTTCGTTCCCGTGGCCGTCGAGTCGTTGGCCTCGTCAACCGTGCGGGCCGCGAGTTGTTGATGGAGTTGGCGCGCCGAATGAAAGCCGTCTCAGGCGACCTTCTGGTGACCGTGCGCCTGTTCCAACGTTTATCCATATGCACTCAGCGATTCAATGCCGTAGCCTTCAGGGTCACTTTCGCACAATGCACTGGGGACGAGGACCACTAACTCCAGATTGATGGAACCCTCTAGGATAGTGTCTAAGAGCCTAAGGTATTATTCTTACCTCGGGCAATAAAAATAATAATAATAATGATGATGATGATAATAATAATAATAACAATAATAATAATAATAAATAATAATAATAATAATAATAATAATAATAATAATAATAATAATAATAATAATAATAATAATAACAGTACTGATGATGATGATGACGATGATGATGATGATGATGATAGCGACGACGAGGACGATGATGATGATCAACACATATTAAAAGGGTTTGCAAACCTTTACAAAAACCTTTGCAGCGGTTTTTTTCCTTTTGTGCAGTTTAACAATACCGTGATCAAGGACGAGCCTCAAAGGACTTCGCAAGGAAGGCTACATTTGCCAAATATAGAATGCGTAAGTCGACGTTCTAGCTGCAGGCAGGATTTCTATGAGCGAATACCTGACGTCGTCTTATCTTAAACAGTTGCATCCATTCAGCACCAATGTTTCTCTTGAGGTGGTTAACGATTGTTTCCGTTCTTTATTGCTTTGTGGCTTCATCAGTGTCTTACAAGATCCTTCTCGTGCCACTCGCGCAGGGCAGCCACGTCTCATGCTTCGTAGCCATTGCGCGAGAACTCGGAAGGCGTCAACACGAGACCCACATTCTGGTTGACGAAGGATACCAGGTCGACGACGGCACGGCCACCGACGCCAAGAAGTTCAACATCACGTTTGTACGACTGATTCAGAACAGAGATAGCACGGTAGGACAGACTAAAAATGTGATTGCGCAAATAGTACAGCATATGGTGCACGATGCATTACCAAACCGAGATTATCTAAGAATGAGTTCTCAGTGGGCAGAAGCCCATGCCAAGTTACTTCTCTTGGAGAACGAACCTCTCATGGACAAGCTCAAATTCGCTCACCATGACTTAGCTGTGATTGACGGAAACTTTTGTACCAAACATTTCTACCTCTTGGCTCATCGTCTTGGAATACCCTGGGTGACATACACAAACTTCCCAGATCCATGGATGATGAGAGTTCCCTGGCTTCCGTCTATTGTTCCAGGACAGTTTTCTTTTCAGTCTGAGAAAATGAGTTTTCTGGGTCGGATTTCGAATGCTTGGCTATCGAATCTAGCAAGGTTAAACGAACAGATCGTAAAGGTGCCCGATAACATCATAAAGCAGTATCAACAATACGGACCATTCGATTCCCCATATGAATTGATGGAGAGATCAAAGTTCTGGATTCTAACAAGTGATGTGATTATTGACTCTTCAAAGCCTATCATGTCTCACACGATTGAAGTGGGAGGATTGACAACGCAACCCGCAAAGAAACTTCCAGAAGACATTCAAAGCTTCTTAGATGGAGCTGAGGACGGAGTGATTGTGGTATCTTTCGGAACGATGATGTCCGTGTTTCCAGATGTCCTTCTTAGGAAGTTTCTCGAGGTCTTTAATCGAATCGAGCGACATAGGATCATCTGGAGACTGACCAACGTAAGCGACGAGTTCCAGATTCCGGACTTCATACGATCAGTTCACTGGTTGCCGCAGAATGACATCCTGGCGCATCCGAAGGTAAAGCTGTTCATCACCCACTGCGGAAACAACGGACAGTTCGAGGCTCTCTACCACGGGGTGAATATTTATGACTACCTATGATTCATACAGTTGTAATGGTGCTGGGTTTTTATTTGGAATGTCTTTACAGGATAGACTATATTAGTAGTCAGAAATGCTGTAAGTCCATGCTCTTATTGTTTGCCCCATGCCGTTCATCATTCCAAACACGACTTGCTTAACCGTCATCCTGCCTGCTCATTATGCAAACAATTAAATTTCCATTCCATTATTTGCTGTACGGTGCCTCAATTGTCTTCTTACCTCGGCATTTTTGATTTTGTCTGGCCATCTGATGAGCAGGATTTCTCTAGAGCGTCTTATATCTAGGGCGAATAATCCCAGAATCAAACACCACGATTTCGTCGAGTTCTGGTACTTTTGGTGTTGTCGTAATTACATTGGACATGGAGGCAGTTGCTCTGAATTGCAAAACAATGTATGATATTTTACTCTGCAGATATAATACCACGGAATTTGACCAAACACCGAAATCCAACAAACAACCTGGTTTCTGCAGAGTTGATATGATTAGTGGCAGCCAATATGACCCCAGTGTAGCTTTTCTCTTCCGTTAAAAAATGTTTTAAAGCTATTTTTCAAAGGGCAATATATTGCATTACATGCATAAACCACGGTAGATGACGGCAGTCAGTAATAAAAGTGATAGTTGAATTTGCCGTTGTATCTCGTCTGAAAGTTCCAATACCCCTGCATTCTCGCCTTTTGGGAACTGGCCTTTAAAGCGACTTATAGTGGAGCTAAAATTCTGCATAATAAACGAACTGTTTATCTATGTTCAGAAATGCGTGTCATCATTTTGAAACTGGACAACAGCGTAATTTACATTTCCGATGTTATGTTATGTTCAGACTATTATAATTGTTGGGCTGTTGTTGAACACTCTACACTGGAATAATTTATTCAAAGGTTCTGCTACTATTTAAACTAGCGTTATACACTATCTGCAAACATGCGACATAAACTGTTCTGCATGTTGTATTAATTATAGGTGCCCATGATCGGATTTCCGTTCGTTGCTGATCAACCTTACAATGCCATTCGGATAGAAAACAAAGGATTTGGAATTGCGATGAATGTTTATAAATTTACTTCGGATGATTTGTACAACAATATCATGAAAATCCTCAACGACCCTGGTTACAAGCGTCGCATTTCTCTGGCGTCAGAAATCTACCGTAGCGCCCCACAGCGACCGGCGGAGAGAGCAGCCTACTGGATTGAACACGTCATCAAATTCGGTTCCGATCATCTCCAACCTGCTGGAAAGGATTTAAACCTTTTTCAGTTCTTTATGTTGGACGCATTGGCCATGTTTCTTTCAGTTGGCCTACTCCTTCTGGTTTTAGTGAAGATATTAGTTTCTTTCATGATGAAGAAATTGAATGAACTTAGAAAGCGATTCAAACTTAAGACAGCCTAGAATTTTGAAAACAAATTACTGGTATCTAAAAGGAGAAGCCTACGTAAAATGGTTCTTATCTGAATGCTGATTTGGAAGCATAAGGTGGTAACTTAAATGCACTGCTTCGTAGCAATTAAGGGTTTTATTAAGAAATATGTATTGGTACCTCTAGTGCAAAAAGAGAATTTCAGCATGTTCAACGCTAGTGGCAAAGTTCTTGTATAAATGACATGACTAACTCATGGTAGCAGAAATGATAATAAGCTTATATATAAGAAAATATGTGATGCTTTGTTTAAATTGCGGTAACAATTGTAGTAGCGTGTGTTTGTTTGCTGTTCCTGATAGATCGACATTTCTTGAAAAGATGTCGCCTTGTCTCATCTATCATCAGTTTATCTAACTATGGGACGTCGAAGCTGCATAACATATATATATATATATATATATAATTATATATACATAACAGAAATATATATCTAATTGCAACTCGAAAAAACATAACAACAAATTTGATCTATTGGGATGGAAACCAGGGTTGCCGAAAAGGGAAACCCGCTCGCCTTATAATCGCGGATAGTACGGTCCCCGTGCCTTTGTCTCTGAGTCTAAATTCATTATTGGCCTGTGTGTTGAGATCTTGAGCCTAATTGTAAATCAGTCTGAGAAGAAAAACGTGATTATAATCTTAACTAAGGCTTAACTAAATGCGGTTTTGTGCCATTCACGGTAAGCTTTGAGCGGACAATGGAGGTAGCAATGGCGGAGGTAAGTTTTGAAGTCGACTGCGACGGAGGGATTGCACGGATATGCATGAAGAGCGCGAGGGGTTGGAGATGTGGTTAGAGAAGGAAAGGTGTGGATCAAAACTGATACAACGATTGCCAACAGGGGACACCTGAGGTTACGGTAACAGATGACGAGTTAGTGGATAAGTGTATAGAGGTGTCAGGGATTTTCTTCATTTGGTCAGGAAGGCCTAGGATGATGAATTCTGTCTTAGTTGGTTTGAGGCAGAGAAGCGTGCATGACATTCCTTGAGAGCTAGGTTAACCACGTTGAGTAATTATTGTATCGTATTTGAACACTTGTTATAGCGCCCCTACCAGATTCCCATTCAGAGGCGCTCCCGACTACTGCGCAGACGCTGAATCGGACGGTTTCACGCCGAAGCGCATGAGCAGATTGTCAGAGAAGGAAAGGTGTGGATCAAAACTAGTGAAGGACTTGCCCAGGGTCCCTACGCGGCGACTTTGAGGTGGATTCGAACCCGCAACCCTCCAGCTGCAAGGCATTGAACATACCCCTAAACCACCGCGCCCCAGTAATTATGTGATGGAGGTGGAAAAAAGAGCGTGCGGAGAAGGATATGTAGAGTTGGGTGTCATCAGATTCTGTGTATAGATTGTTGTCAACCCAGGAGGATTTTATTTTGATGGCTTAATGGTGTGGCATACAGGATGAAGAGAAGTGGGCCCAGGACGGAGCCTTGAGGGACACCACAAGAGAGTGGAAGGGGTTGATAACAGTGGCTGTAGGCTTTGGCAGAGAAGGACCTGGATGACTAGTAGGACTGGAACCAGAGTAGAGCAGTGCCAGAGACGCCAAACCAAGATGACAGTCAATGGAGAAGGAGGCTGTGATCAATGATCTGATTTATCTTGAATGCTGCGGAGATGTTGAGAAGACAGAGGCAGGAGACTTGCTGATGGCTGACGGCCGAGACCAATTTATTGCACAGAGAAGCAATTAGAGTTGCTGTGGAGTGGTGTTTAGCGAAGCCAGATGATGGGGGGAGGGGTGTTTGAGAAGTGAGTTAGAGGATAGGTAGTCGTTGACCCGGGACACGACGATTCGTTCAGGTTAATTTAGATATAAAGGAAAGATTAGAGATGGGACGGTGGTTAGGTAGGGTTTCCTTGTCAAGATTTGCTTTTTTTTAGAAGAGGAGTGACGAGAGAGTGCTTAAAGACCATGAGCAAGTTACCAGTAGAGAGTGATAGGTTGATAATTTTGGCGATTACTGGAGCCAGGACAGAGGCACAGTCTTTTAGGAGAGAGGTTGTTGGGATAGGGTAAAGTTCTCATTGCTTGTTAAGAAGAGAATTGAGGGGTGAGACTTCTGTTTTAGAGGCGGGCGAGAGAATAGTATTGGGAGCGATGACTGAGAGGCAGGAGGAGTAGGTTGGGAGAGGGGAGTGAATCAGTGCTGGAGGAGTGCTATTATTACTATTATTATTCCATAAGACTTTTAGTTACACGGCCTTTTCACCTGTGTTATCAAGAACTAAGGGTACTAAAGAATAAATGCTGACGAAATGTATAGCCCGAAGAAGAAGAAGTTACTACGTAAAATATGAAAGACGAGTTTAACTGAAATTACGTTAGAAATTACAAAAAAACAGTAAGCAGTAGGCAGCAGCCATTTCCATTCCTATAAGCGCAAGAACAGGTGAGCTCGACAGATGTATCAACGGTCCTGAGATTAATTCTGGACTCGGAGAGAGAAAGAGAGAGACAGAGACAGACAAACAGAGACACATACAGAGACAGACAGAGAGAGCAGAGACACAGAGAGACACAGAGAGAGACAGAGAGACAGACAGAGAGAGACAGAGAGAGACAGACAAACAGGCAGACAGACAGACAGACAGAGACAGAGAGAGTGAGGCAGAGACAGAGACAAAGAGAGAGGGAGAGAAGGGAGAGGGAGATGAGTCTACAACATAAAAGAGAAACAGACATAGATAAAAATACAGAATGACATTTTGTAGGATTAATGAAAATCTGAAATTAATATTATACTAAGAAGCTTCTGATCACCATGGAAACGGAGATAGAAAGAAACCATATACGTTGACTATGGTTAAATCAAATGGCGAGTTCTACGCAGTGAGGCACAGTAATGCGTATTGGACATCGCGCATGCTCTGGTTTCGTAGAAAGTCAATTTTCTCCGTCAGAAAAATAGAAAAATTCCCTTCTTTAAAAATCCAAATAATCATGGTCTTTCTTGAAGATGCCGAAGTTTTTTATTTCTTGCGAATAGTTTTTAAATAGCGTATTATAATGTGAGGAAAGCTAAATAAGAATCTAAAGAAAAGAATTATCAAGTCTATGATATGGAGTGTGGTGTTATACGGATCAGAGACATCTAAGGAAGGAAGACATCAGAAGATTGGAGGCCTTTGAGATGTAGATATGGCGAAGAATGGAAAGTCAGCTGGATGGATCGGAGGACAAATCGGTTTTACTTTCAAATGGTGGACGAAAAAAGATCCATGATAGGGATAATACGAAGCCGACAAAGAAAATGGTTGGGCCACATCAATTCCATTCTAAGAATTATAATTGAGGGAAGAATGGAGGGGAAGGCCACGAGGAAACCGAGAATGATGTTGTTGGACTGGATGTTGGAGGAAGATTACAGCAAACTGAAGGAAAGAGCCAGAAAACGTGATGAATGGCGAAATTGGTACGAACCTGCCTAGCAAGGCAGATAACCAAAAGAAGAAGATATTACAATATAGCGAATCGGGCAGTGTTTATGAGAAAAAACCTTTGTCACCCGGTTTTACTTTCGTTGCCCATCATTCTAAAATCATTCTAAAAGTTTGAATTTCTTGTCACAGTCCTAGAATGAATGTTGACGAGAGTATTTTCCGTCTATAAATAAACATAGCGGAAAAACTAAGCTATCGAGCAAGTGAGACATCGTTTTAAATTTTACCCAGCAGGAAGTACAATTGTTTTTTAAATGAACACTGAAAAAATTATTGTGATGACCTTCATGAAGACTTCTATGATCGTTTCAAAAACGTTTGGTGGCCTTCAAAAATATTTGTAATGACTGCCTTTCTTTAGTTTCTGTGTTTTGAAACAGTTGCACGTTAAAAGTCTCCTCTGGAACTGTCTCTAAATGGTTTGATTCAACGCCAATAGGACCGTCTGTGGCTCTATTATATACATGTAGTACGCTCCGCTAGCGGAACTGATATCATTGAAAGAAGTATTCACATGCATCACGCTGTCTAGAATACAGGCTTTGTTCGTAATCGAAGTCTCGAGATTTCTACAAAAGTCAGGTTTGTGGAATCAGCTTATTCACAGGCGCTCAGTCAAAACAAAATCGATAGGCATGGTAGGGTTAAAATCAGTTTCAGAACACGTTCCACAGGTGTCAGGCAAACAAACTGCTAAGGTGGTTGGTGTTCAGAATTGAAACGGCGAGAGAGGGAAAGAGGGGGGGGGACATGGTGGAATTTGTGAAAAGATGCTGTGTTCTCAGTTATTATTATGAGGGGAAGATCTGTGGAGAGAATATATAACATAACATAACATAACATAACATAACAAGGGTTTCAATAGGTGAAGTTTCCTTTTTGAATTTAAAGTAAGCTTAGAGATGGAATGGTCTGCTCTCCTTGCAATGAAAAGGGAAGTTCTCCATTTTAGGAGTCGGAAAGTTCTCCATTGTAGGAGTCTGGAAGTTCTCCATTGTAGGAGTCGGGAAGTTCTCCATTGTAGGAGTCGGTTGCTTAGAGAGCGACTCCTACAACCGAGAATTCTTCGGATGACACATTAAAAAATCTGAGTTGGCGGAAACTTCTATTTATCATTATCAAGGAGAATAGACCATTCCTCTGTGAAGTCATTCTCCTGTTTCGAGGAAAAGAAACCGAACAAATTTAGGAAAGGTTCTACATTTTTTTCTCTGAAATAGGATTACATCAATACAGGTGCAATACTACTCATATAATAGATGATCATAGCAGTGGTTTAATAAACAACACTATTGTTTTAGTAACAACGGAACAGTAATATTCACCAACTGTGAGTGAAGCAAACGTCGGCTGAAGCACAACAAATTGTCAACTGAGATTCGAACCTTAAACGCAGAAGCAAATGGCAAGTGCATTAGCAATAAGCAACTGTGCAAGTAAAATACTTTATAGATAATGGAATATGAACGGTTCGTATGGGAATGCATTTTAGAAGAAGTAAAAAATCCTTAATTTATATTTCGATGCTGTTAAAAGGCCTACATGTTAGCAATTACTATATAAACAACACTAACAAATATCAAACTGTTCTTGATAATAGATCTTTCGTTAAGTTCGAATACGTCATCAATCTCGCACACTCCTCTCCGCTTCTCTGAATGAATGAGATAATGTCTCTAAAGGCCAAGAAAGGAAAAATATCTTAGCATGACAACTGATTAAATCTGATGCACACCCCAGTTAAAACAATTCAAATCCACACCCAGCGGAGGATTTTTCACCTGGAATGTATGTGTATATATAATGTGCGAGTGTATGTACATAACCAATGTGCATTGAAAAGAGGTGGTGAATTTAGCTAGCTTCTCTACATACAACCCTTTTCCCTTGGTTCATTGTTTCAATCCATCGTATCATCCAAACGTCCTTTCAAAGTACTTCATTTCGACATCAAACCGAACGTAACAAACAATGAATATACTAAAACAATGATCAAAGATGTAAATCTTCGCCTATGCATCACCGCACAATGGATATTGTCACCGCAAATCTCAAAGACATAAACCGTCCGACAACAAAGCTCACTCACCATACGACCTACAAACAGTCATTCTTTATTTATTCACTGATTATTTTTCATTTATATAGAGCACGCATTAAAGCACGCAAGGCCAGTAAATCTGAATCTGAATGCGGATGTATAGGTCCGCTGAGGGACAACACGGAGTCGTATAAAAGCCAAAGTAGTCCCTCATATTCATATTCATTAAGTGCACTGCATGCGTGCATTAGATCAATAAATCTGAATATGAAGTCCGAGGCAAGTGTGCGCGAACAGCAACCTGTTCAGGGTTATTAAGCGGAGTCTTCTAGACAAGCCCGAAGCCACAATCGCTGGATTACATTCGCACCTCGCAACAGAATAAAAAAAACTGTGCCGTGTAGTCTACGCATTGCGGTTTTTAATATCAATAAAGAATTTCAGACATAGATCACACTACATTGTGCTTTATACAATGTCTTGAAGCGTTTTGTCTAAGCCACATGTTTTGTAAGGTGCGATGAGCAAAGATAGACTTGTCTGATCATTACGACCAGACACTAATAATTATTGATAAAGGTTGTCAACAATTTTCAGGCAATAGGTTACAGAGCATGTATGTGTGCATGTATGCATGCATGTATGCATGTATGTATTTGTGTATGTATGTATATATGTATGTATGTACTGTATGTATGAATGTAAGCATGTATACATGTGTATGTATGTATGTAGCATGTATACATGTGTATGTACCCTGACAATAATGTCTTTGGCCATTCTAGACACACTATAGTATCTGTTGTTACCAGCCAATACCGTCACTCAGGTGCATACATACATACATACATACATACATACATACATACATATATAAATACACGAAGAAATACATGCATGCATACAAGCATATTCACAGATATATGCATAAATGCATACATATACACAACAGTATTCTATTGAAATGGAAAAGTGTAACGCAGATAGAATGCCAAGACTTCGGTTGTTGGGTATTTGTTTGTGACGTCGCCTTTAGCGAGATAGTTACTATGGCATCTGTAAATACTAACCAGGATAACAGCTTTTATCTACTTAAATAACTACTCTTATCTCACCAGTAATCAAAAAGTTATGTGACAGAATGGGTTACAATGAGTGTGGCCTGAAACGAGACAGTTTATGCCTTTGATTGTTATGTAGCGTTAATCAGCCTTCAAGCATAACGCGAAGATTTACAGCTTTTCGTAGAGTATACTGCTGAAAAAACAATCACGTATCCACTGAAAACGAACTCTAATTGTACATCGGTAAAGCAGAACACAACATCCTCTCACAAAAGAAATCGGCGACAAACAGCGGTGAGGCCAGGTGCTGTTAGAACTTGGGGTATTTTCAGCTCATCAAAACTATACTCGTATATTGAAACCTAAGATTACTATGCCACCCATATTTGCACGAGTTTCCATATTATTCGACCAGCCAAACGCTGACAGCAGATTCTCGATGGGGGGCTTGATAAAGTTTTAATAATATCCTGTGCGCCCACTAAATATAATTATGAGTTCATCATTTTCTGGAAAGTAGGCCTATGTTGTTTTATTAGGGCCTACAGGTCTTGTCTTTGTCATGCGCTCATTCACAGTTGCCAGTCCATCCATCTGCAAAATTAAATTGCAGTTGTGTTTCAGGCCTATAGTATTGTAAGTCGGCGTTTGTGAATAACTGATGAAACTTGAAACCGTGCCAGCAAAATACCATCCTATTCACGGGTTTATTGAACAAATTGACGGACTAAATATCTCTATTCTCAATGTCGATGATCGAAAATTAATTATCTCTTTAAAGTCGGCTTAACAGGGAGGCAAGTTGGTCACGTCCAGTGGCGTAAATCAATGGGGGACTGTCCCCCAAAGTTTTGACTTAAGATTTTCTGTCCCCAAAATTTCGGCCCTCCTAGAATCTGTCCTTCCAAAGTTATGTATAGATTTCGCCTCTGGCCACGTCCCCGAATAAACCCTTAACCCCAAGTAATAGCTTACTTCTGTGCATGTTACGTGAAAATGGAATTTGAAATGGGCTTAAGTTTTTATTGGCCTTTGGAAAGCTCTGGCCTCTGGGAAGCTCCTGGAGTGTCGTTGGCCCCCATGTCCAAAAACGTAGCATCGCCAATGTGTACCTGAATCTGATACAGCGTGACCTCAGTATGACCTCGCCGCCGTCTGCCGATAAACTGAACCGATAAAGTAAACAATGAGTCTGTGTTCAAAAACTTCGTAAAGCACAGCCTGAAATCGCTCGTCCGTCGGTTGTTGCCATGACAACCCACTCCTGCACACGACGCAGCGATCGTCACGTGACTGGCCGTCCGGCGAATCAGAGAACGAGGGTCGACTTAAACGCGGCGGGGGCGATGACGTTGCGCTGATCTTTCGCTCTTGAACCGTCGTCCCCCGGCGTTGCCTTGTCCGCCTGAGGAGGAGGCGGGACCTTCTTCTTCGAACGGTAGACGATCTCTTCCCCGTCGCTGTCCGTCTCAACGGTGTTAGCCACCTCCTCTCCGTTGACGTTCTGCAACACCAGAACAAGAAACTAATAATAATAATAATCATAATAATAATAATAATAATAATAATAATAATAATAATAATAATAATAATAATAATAATAATAATAATAATAATAATAATAATAATAATAACGCTATAACGCAATCGCGTTCCGAGGCACTTTCGCCAACCAGGACACCGACGAGTAGGGTCATCTCCAGACAAATTACATCATATAGTAATCTCTAAGTCCCTGAGGGATCCTGTATACCTCGGGGCATAAAAAAAAAAAATAATAATAATAATAATAATAATAATAATAATCTTTTCTTTATTGAAGCGCCTGACAAACGCGCGCGCTGTAAATTTACATGTTATGCAATTTAAATCTTAACTACTAACAGATCATTGACCCTGGGGAAGCTCTGGTCTCTGGGAAGCTCCTAGCCTGTCGTTGGCCCCCATGTCAAAAAACGTAACATCGCCAATCTGTACCTGAATCTGAGACAGCCTGCAATACAACGGCGCTAATAGCAGCCTACAAAGCATATCCGCCCTACGGGACTCGAACTCGGTACCTCTCGCTCTCCATGCCAGCGTGTTATCCAATGCGCTATCAAGGAATAACCCCATCGTAATCATAACCGTGAAGTCCACATTTCTAGAGCGCGCCACGAAAGCTAAGCGCAGGGCAGTAGCTTATTCACGAGCGCTGCGCTCGAGTCAGAAGAGTTGTACAACGGTTAGTCAAAATGCAGACTTGGACTGAACGACCAAAACGACAGAAGAGGGTTTTCCATCAAACGTTGTAAACTAATTATAATTAACTGAAGAAAACTGGTTGATTGGCTCACTGCTTAATTGATTGGCGGACATTGAGTAACTGGATGACTGCATGTTTCGAATAGACGGATGGATGGATGTATAGATGGCCTAGATAGATGGATGTATGGATGTATGCAGGGTTAGATGAGTGCATGGAAATATGGACGAATGGATAGATGGATGGACGAAAGAAGACGGCCGGAATAATAGATGATTGAATTGATGGGTGAATAGATAGATGGAGATTGATGGTGGATTGATGAGAGGATTGATGGATGGATGTTTTGATGGACTGGACAGATGGATGCGTGAAATTGATGAATGCATTGACTGTTGTAACTCTCTACTAATTGGGCTTCCTAAGGTTCGCCTGTCCTCTGTGCAATCTGTCTTAAAAGCTGCAGCCAGCCTTATCGCACGTCTTCCTCGATACTCACGCAACTTCATACACATGATTAATGATCTTCACTGGCTCCCTGTCTCGGCTCGAATCAAATTCATGGTCCTGCTCCTATAGTTACTAAGTCCCAGCAGGGCTTAGCGCGTAAGTACCTCTGTGACTTGATGTGTAGGCCGCACTCTGCACATTCTTCTCACCCTCTTCGTTCTGCTGACCGGCTTGATCTCTTCGTACCTCGGTCGCGAACATAATTAACCCAGCATCGGGCTTTCGCTGTTGTGGGTCCCTCACTGTGGAATGGCCTTCCCCTTGCAATTCGTAGCAGGATTCTGGAGGGGATTTCACGTGCATCTCTTCGCTGCTTAAAGACCATTCTCTTTTCACGGGCGTGTCACGCTGAGAGCGCTTCTGAATAGCTCTGCTGTGAGAAGCGCTTTACAAATGTTCAGATTAGATTAGATTAGATTAGATTATATTAGATTAGATTAGATTAGATCATGGATGGATGGAATGGATGGATACTGACGTCCGGATCCATGGGATTAACGGTGATGGTGAGAGTGGAGTTGTCCCATTCCGGATTCGTCTTCGGATCATCCGGATCGTCGTCACTTCCGATGTTCTGTCCGCTTCGGACGCGCATCACTCCGAGAATGATCAACATGATGACGAAACCAATGCAGACAACCATGACAACAGCAACGCCAATCCCTAGACAACATTTACAACGGCCATAAAGCAACCGCTAAGCAACGTTATAGTACTCTTTAGGCAGCAATATATCCATAGCTAATTAACCTCTGTTACTTAGGAAGCATGATAACAACAGATGCAAGGACCTGGCGTCAAAGTGACGTGAAACCAGTGTGATTTTCGTTAACGATAACGATAACGAAAATGTTCGTTAACGAAAATAAAATGACTTCGTTAACGATAACTATAACTATAACTAAAAAATATCATTAACTATAACTATAACTATAACGAAAATAACACTAACGAAAATTCATCTTTATTTTCGTTAATACAAAAAATAAAAATAGGAAGTGCAATATGGACGATTCGACATAAATGAGAACGAAAAATGCGAAATTTTTATTGTGAAATTTGTCAGTTACTTTGGAAACTCGTGTATTCATGAAGCTGACTGTACCCATGCTTCAAAGGTTTTCATAGTTATGAGTAAATTGTGAAACAGCGTATTAATACGCACAATTTTGCTTATAGACTTAATTATTGTAACTAAGTAGTAACTAAAATTAACTAAAATAAAAATCCATTAACTATAACTATAACTATAACTAAAAAATAATACTAACTATAACTATAACTATAACTAAAATAAAAATCATTAACTATAACTATAACTATAACTAAAATAAAATCTGTAAGGAAAATCACACTGCGTGAAACGAAGAATAGCACTGGGAAAAGATGCTCTCATGAAAAGAGGAGAATTGTTGAGAGGAGGGCTAAATAAAAGCCTAAAGAAAAGACTGGTCAAAACACTGGTATGGGGTGTGGCACTATATGGGTCAGAGACCTGGACCATCAGGAAAGATGAGATTAAGAAATTAGAAGCTTTTGAGATGTGGATCTGGAGAAGGATGGAGAAGGTGAGCTGGACTGAGCATATAACGAACGACGAGGTACTACAAATGGTTGATGAAAAACGATCGCTAATAACAACAATAAGAGAAAGACAGAAGAACTGGATGGGGCACGTATTAAGAGGAGACTCCCTCCTGAAAGAAATCATAGAAGGGAGAATGGTAGGGAAAAGAGGGAGGGAAAGACCGAGGCAGATGATGCTGGGATGGATGGCCGACGGATACAGCGAATTAAAGGAAAAAGCACAGCACAGAGAAGAGTGGCGTCATTGGAAGTTGGAACCTGCCGAAGGGCAGAGAACTTAAAGAAGAAGAATTAACCTCTAGATATTAGCAGCATTCAATTTTAATATATAGACCACTCGCTAATAGAAGCAAATGCCCGCTCTGAAACATCTAAAACAGTCATATATTATTCAAGGAAACATTAGCCATAGTTGCTTTGTATTGTATTGGTGGGTGGTTAGGTTGGTGATGAGTGAGTGAATGAATGATTGAGTGAGCCAATGAGTGAGTGAGTAAATGAGCGAGCGAAACAAAAGGTGAGGGAAGGACAGCGTGTGTTATTAAATAGCATCATGACTAACACTGTGAATGGTCGCTTTGGCGTCAGAGGGGCACTTGCCCCATTCCCCCCAACCCAACCCCCTCAAAAAATTTGGGTGTTCCTGTTTTTCGAGCAAGTAGGCGCTGAGAAAAATGCTGAAGAAACTATTAAAGTTCAACTCTCAGTAGCACACCACGCGGTCTCCCAGCTTCAAATTGGTCAACATTGAACATGCAGCTACAAATGGAGTTCTGCAACTGCAGATGAACGAAATTATTGAGACTTTTGTTAGACGCAAGAACAGTAACTCTTTGCTGTTCTAGAGAGACGTGAGTGTCTAGAAAAATGCACGACGCCGATTATTCGGGATTTAAATATTATTGGTTTCGGTCAGAAATAAAAAATTTCCCCACAACTGAAATTTCCCCTACGACCGTGATGGTCGTATAACTGAATGACCGAAATGCTAATTTATTGAGTGACTGAGAAACTAGAACCCGCAATTGAATAACTTTCTGATTGAATAGCACAGTGTTTGAATATACAGTGACTGAATATAACATAGTGATTCAATAAAAGGGTCATCGATTGACAGAGTGATTGAATAACAGAATGTCTTAATAATCGAAATCCTTAATCGCAAAGCTATTTCGCAGTGACTGAATTGCAAGGTGATTGAATAGAGGTGATTGAATAGCAGAGCGTTTGAAGAGCATGGTGATTGAAAAGCAGGGTCCTTGAGTGGCAGGGTGATTGACTAGCAGGGTGATTGAATAGCAGGGTGATTGAATAGCAGGGTGATTGAATAGCAGGGTGATTGAATAGCAGGGTGATTGAATAGCAGGGTGATTGAATAGCAGGGTGATTGAATAGCAGGGTGATTGAATAGCAGGGTGATTGAATAGCAGGGTGATTGAATAGCTGGGCGATAAAATAGCAGGGAGATGGAACAGAAGGGTGAATGAATGGCAGGGTGATTGAATAGCAGGGTGATTGAATAGCAGGGTGATTGAATAGCAGGGTGATTGAATAGCAGGGTGATTGAATAGCAGGGTGATTGAATAGCAGGGTGATTGAATAGCAGGGCGATAAAATAGCAGGGAGATGGAACAGAAGGGTGAATGAATGGCAGGGTGATTGAATAGCAGGGAGATGGAACAGAAGGGTGAATGAATGGCAGGGTGAATGAATGGCAGGGTGATTGAATAGCAGGGTGATTGAATAGCAGGGTGATTGAATAGCAGGGTGATTGAATAGCAGGGTGATTGAATAGCAGGGTGACCGAATAGCAGGGCGATTGAATAGCTGGGCGATAAAATAGCAGGGAGATGGAACAGAAGGGTGAATGAATGGCAGGGTGATTGAATAGCAGGGTGACTGACCAGCAGGGTGATTGAATAGCAGGGTGATTGAATAGCAGGGTGATTGAATAGCAGGGTGACTGACCAGCAGGGTGTTTGAGGTTTCCATAAGAGTGGTTCTCACCCGTTTCCTGTGAGTCGTACTTGAGGCTGTTGGGAAATGACTTGACGATCATTCGCAGATTGTCGGACATGACCGGGTGTGATGCACGGTTGACCGTCATCGCTGCTGGTGCTGGATGTCCTGCGTTGGATGCTGGTCCTGCTGCTGCTGCTGCAGATGCAGAGCCAGACGATGACGACGATGGAGACTTCACATGAGCCACATGCACCACCTCCACCTGCGACATCAATTATAAGCTAAGCTCAGGTATAAAAAAGGTAAGCCTATTGTTCAAGAGAACTTTAAGTTGGCAAAGTTCTAGATGACTAATTACTGGATTGGAGAGTAAATAGATGAGTGAAAGGATTGGCGGATGGATGGTGGTTGGATGGATGGATGCAAGGATGGATGGATATGGGATGGATGAATGGATAGATGGATAGTTGGGTGGATATATGGATGGATTAGGTGGATGGGTAGATGAATGGACGGATAGATGGTTTGAAGTATGAATGGATGTTTGGATGGATGGGTGGATGAAGGATGAATGGACGGATGAGTGGGTGGTTGCCTGGATGGATGGATGGATGGATGGATGGGTGGATGGGTGGGTGTATGAAGGATGACGAATGAATGAATGGATGAGTGGATGGATGGATGGGTGGACAGATGGATGAATCTGCCGCTGTACCTGAACTTCAAACTGGTTGCTGAAGAAGCGCTGGTTCAGTTCAACCGTGCAACTGATGAGGAACGATCGGGCATTCACATGTTCTGGCCGACTGTTTGAGTATCTGACTTGACGCAGCAGCTTCTCGTAAGTTTGCAGCTTATCAACACCTGTTTCGCAGCAAACATATTTATATGCATGCGAGTAGCTAGTTGATTACAATATGCTATACCAGTGCCTAAAGTAGGCCTACTAAGGACGGTCAACTCTCAACTGCTCACTCTTACTCAAAACTGTCAAAATGTACTTGAACTGCAAATGCCAGGCATTAGAATATAATCGTGAGTAATTGACTTGATCAACATGTACAAATTTCCTACTACACATAGCACACTGCAGACAAGGTAACTGCACGCTCAACAATGTCAGCTGCACGCTATGTTGCAGAAAACACACTTCTGCGATGTATAATACGACTACATTTGATATTGCACTTCTCCCAAAGTTCATAAGAGCATACGATGTAACATCGAGGAATTGTAAGTGAAGGAATAGCTCGAGGTCCATACACGATAATCATTGAAGCGAAGGATCGAATCCACGTTCTCCACGTTACAAGCCGATCACTTTAGCCAATCGGCTAAAGAACAACCTTGAAAAAGAACAAAAACCTACAGAAAACAAATAGTTAAAGAAACAAAAGTGAAAAAGAACAAAAAACCTAAATAAATAAATAGCTAAAGAAACAAATTGAAAAAGAACGAAAAGCTAACACAACAAATGTCTAAAGAAACTGAACAAAAAGCAAAAAACAAGTAGTTAAAGAACAAAATTGAAGCGGAAAACAAACAGACAAAGAAGCGAGGCAAAGAACAAACCGGAAAGGACAATTCCATTTTCGTTTTGCGTCAGATCGAGATCTGAGAGATCGGCCAATCCGTTCAGAAGAGAGATCTGTTCGATTCCCGCATCCAGTTTTGGCTCAACCCTCACAGCGCAAGAGTCCAGCAACAGGCTGTCCGCTCTGTCGAAGCCCCTCTATCAACAGCAAAAATTCATTCAATCCTCCGTGACCTCTTTACGGATGGGTTGATAGAGGAAGTATGCTATTAATAAAAAATTACTTCCCTCCTCTGACCTTGCCTTTTATAAAGCCACATAAAATAGCCATGTTCAGATCATGGCCTGAACAACTGGGGTTATCATCATCATCATCATCATCATCATCATGATCATCATCATCATCATCATCATCATCATCACCATCATAACCATCACCATCATCATCATCATCCATCACCATCACCATCACCATCACCATCACCATCACCATCACCATCACCATCATCACAATCGTTGATATCATCATCATCATCATCATCATCACCACTAAAATCATCTTCGTCGGTGTCATGATTATCATCATCCTGATCAACATCGTCGTCATCATCTGTTGCTACCTGTTGTTGTCCGACGTCGTTGTTCTGGTAGGACTTGACACGTGCGGTGATCGTCAGATTGGGACAGATGACTTCTCCAGTCGTCGATAGCCTTGCTTCGTCAGCCATGACAGAGTTCGATCCGTTCAGTACGACTTCAATCGGTTCAGACTCACGAACGAGAAGAGTCAGGTTCAGAGTCTCCACTGCCAGCTGCTGTTCATTTGAACACCTAAGAAAACACAATTGTTTACGACCCTCTATTATAATAGGAACTCTTCAGAAGCATAAAGGGAGTTGCAAGACACGTGTTCAGATTTTTATAGAAACTTCTTAACGTGTAATAGCAAATGTTTTTCTATAAGGAATACCAATGAATGATCTGCAAATGATCAGTGCACATACACGTCTGTATACGTACATACGTACGTACGTACATGCATACATACATAAGTACTTACGCACGTGCATAAATATATACATGCATGCATATACCTACATACATGCATGCATGAACACATACATACGTACATGCATGCATGCAAATATGCATACATACATACATACATACATACATACATACATACATACATACATACATACATACATACATACATACATACATGCATGCATATATACATATACATGCATACATACATACATACATACATACATACATACAATGTCATACATACACACATGTATACATTCCATATGTACATACATACATACATATTATATGCACACATACATCCATGCATGGTGATAGATATACCAACGTTCAATGTACGATTATACATAGATACTATAATGACTGATCATCTAACGATTGATGTATTAACATAGTACATCCTCCACACACAAATAAGTGACAATGGATCACAATGGATGAATGACTGATGTTCACAGACTGACGAGACGCACTTGACTTCTGTTCGGATGGTGATCGGTCGTTCCCCGGGCGTTGGAACCACTCGTCCATTGACATAGGAGATCTGATGCAGAAGCTGCTCAACCGAATCCAATTCCAATCCATTGATCGTCATCACATTCATTCGGGCACTCATCGACACCGACTAAAACCAATATTACAAATTACAATACAAGCCATCGACGTCATGTAGGCTTACGTATAACTAGGTATCCACACTGTGACTTTAAGTAACGGTAGTAGAGATTAAAGTATGTAACTCAGTCACTGTTCGTACTTCGACAGTGCCAGTTCCAAGCCTGGATGAAGGAGGAGGGCGACGCTAATGATCTTCGTTGTCACACAGTATCGTTAAACTGAAACTATACTACTACTATTAAAGTATGTGACGTAATTCAAAATAATACTGCAATGCAGAGTAGTAATGTTTGCAATATTCGTTTATTCAATTCAAACTGACAAACCGCAGTATACATGAAATAGTAGCAACACATGATAACAAGTTAAACATGAGTCGATTTTATAACTGTTTGGCAGCCTGTTAGGCGCCGATCCGTCCTACTGCTGCTCATTTTACCATCGCCCCTAGGGAGTGGAAGGCTGAGTCGACCTTATGGTGCAAACGAGTATCGAACCCACGCCCTAATGTTCTTCGTGCATGTGTATTACCATTCAACCATCACTCCTGTTACGTAATGAAGGCATTTACATAGCCCGTTTTCCTTAAACTAACGAACACCATCGGCAATACAGGCGAACATGTCGTTCTTTAAAAGTCCAACATCAGATTGGTTATCGAGAAGTGCTTTTCCAAATGTTCTCTAAATGTGTTCTGTATATACCAATATACTATTGCAATTGAACACAGCGATTCCAAATGTACACTCTATGTCATGTAATGCAAATCTTCGAAATTTCTTAGCGTCACACGATAGCCGCGTAAGAGGGACCAGCTTATTACCGGTGCTATATAAAATCAAGTCCACAATGGTCAGGCCGCTTTGTTCGTTCCGGTGCCAGGTCAGAGTACGGGAGGTCAAACCAACATGAAGTAGGCCTACTTGTAGTTCAAGAGAATAGCTGCGCTTTAGCTTAAGTTAACTGTAAAGAATTTGTAACTGCAGGCAGGAACGTAACCAGACTTAAGTTCAAGAGGAGGCAACTTCACAGACCATTGGCAAAATCCTGTTCATTGGGGTAATTGGTCAATAGAAGTTCTAGTATATAAAAAATGCAAGAGGAGACAACTGCCTCCTCGTACCTCAATGTAGCTACGCCTATGACTGCAGGCAATATGAATGATGTCGTAACAGATAATTCTATCACTGACTGGTTAGAATTGTAGAATTGTACTTGTATTATATAATTTGCAATTGTAAACTTTACTTGCTCGCCTAAACCCGAGCGCAATTGTAATAAGTAGAAAGTAGCGGTAGGCCTAAACATAATGCAATTCTAGAATATGAATTTACTATTTTACTATTGTAAAAGGACATTAAACTTTGGGTAACCTTGCTTCAAAGCTGTTCAAACTACTGAACCAAACGATTGTTGATGTTCAATTGTGAAATTGCTGAGTAAGTCAACCCAAATTTATTGGAGGGACTACAGGAGCTTCATAAATTTCGATCACCAAATCAGGTGACCTCCAATTTTCGTGCAATGGGATTTCACATTCTGTCCAACCCTAGAACGCCTGGTGCCCAGTTTTACATCTTTGAATTGCCGTAGTGGAATTTCCTTTTCAGGCGCTACAAAAATCGATGGCTAATCGCATTTCGTTCCTTGTCCCTGTAACCTTGGCTTGCCACCTGGGCAGGTGGCAAGTTATCTGCTGAATCATAGATGACCAATTCGAAATAAAACACCCGCGTAAAACGTAGACAATGGCCTTCGTAATAAATAATTCAAGTCATCATCATGCCACTCCTGTGCTAGTATCATCTTAACAGAAGTCGTGATATAGAAATTGAGTTCGTCTCTCTCGAGGGGAATCCAAACAGTTAATCAGCTGACACAGTGGCAGAATGATAATGCCTCTACCCTATCAGCATACCAAAATGGAGCCCATTTCGGACCCATATTCCTATATGCATGGGACCTGTATAGAATAGGTTTTGTGTAAGTTAGTAGGAGGTTTAACATAGCGCCCCTTCAGGACCATCTACTCAGGAGCGCTTCCGACCCAACCCCAGCTATCACGGCCGGGTTGAGCCGGTCTAAACACCCGAACCGCCACCTATTATGATGATGAGATGATGATGATGATGATGATGATGATGATGACAGTCATGGTGACGAAGACGATGATGATGATGACGATGATCATGACAATGATGGCGATGATATTGATGGTGATGACGATGATCTTTAGCTATTCCCATTGATGACGAAGATGATGATAACCCCCATTTATTCAGACCATCAACTTTTGCCGCTCATGGACAAGCTGGCAGGGTACATTTAAACACTGCTTCCGCGGTTCGAATCTCGTTGTTCCATGTGAAATTGACGGAGTCACTGTGGAGCCATGTAATGTCAGGAGTAAGGAAAGGTTTTCCAGTAAGTTAGATCGGGCACTTTTGGCGAAACCTCCTTCAACATTGGAACCAAATCTCTGACTATAATGTCAATAGAGGAATGCAATAAATGCTTATAATAAGCGATTACATTGCTTGTAATGTAATATAAATCTCCGAAATGTCTTACCTTACCTCCTGATGGTTAAACCAGTATTGTCTCTACAGAATTCAGAGGGTTAAGCCAATTGCGTCCTGAAGTTAAAAGGATTACAGAAATCGCTTTCTGGAGTTCGAAATGTCTAGTCAGCTGCCTGTTTGACGGGGTTTAAAGATGCTTCTTGAGGTTCAAAGGGTTACATCAGCTGTCTCCCGCATTTCGAAAAGCAGCTGCCTGTCTGCTGGGGTTCAAATATAACTATAGGGGTTCAGAAGGTTAAATCAGCTGTTTTATGGAGTTCAGCTGCCTGCTTGCTTTGGTCCGAAAATATTAATTGGGGTTCATAGGGTTAAATCAGCTGTTTTATGGAGTTCAGCTGCCTGCTTGCTTTGGTCCGAAAATATTAATTGGGGTTCATAGGGTTAAATCAGCTGTTTCCTGACGTTCGAAAGCTCTAAGAGTCAAAGAGTTAACGCAGCTAACTCTTGGAGTTTTAGGGTTAAGTCGGTTAGCTGTAGGAGTAAGGTGTTGAATTCCTGACTTACTGTTTCCGAGACGATGTTGTCCAGTCCGTTGATGTCCAGTTTCTCTTGGCAGTTGTTGAGACAGCGAAGGACCTCGTCGCTGTCCGTTTCATTCCTCAGAATGGTCAGGCCAGATAGGGTGCCATGAAAGTGCTGACTCATTCGATTCTTTCCCCCTGGAACACGAAAACATGAAAGTCGTAACAGGAGAAGAACACATTTACCAGTCGGCTATGGTATCAACACCCTAGGTCTGGCCAAAGCCGAGCCCGAGTGCACACCGAGTGACTTCACTACACTCCCCTGGCTTCGTTTTCTTGATACGAACTTGGTAGGTGCACAAGCACCTAATAATAATGATAATAATAATGACAATTTATATGACGCGCAGCCATATAGGGCGTTTCAGAAGAGCCTCTGAGTGACTTGAAGGAGCTCTATATATATTTCAGTTGATTGATTGCGTGTAGTGAAGACACTTTGAACCAGGTTGGATGGGTGGCCGTCCGTGAAATATCACATGGCTCCCACCCGGATTCCATCCTTCGTTGGTCGATAAATGAACAGCACAGCAAGTTGGGAAGTTAAGAATTGTTGGATTGCTGTTGTCGTACATGCGCTTCAGCCGAATGATCAGTCAGCCTCGAGTTACGATTCTGAGCGTAAACAACACGTTGCCTGTACCTTTATATTTCTGAAGAGTGTCTCTATAAACACTACCAGTGGGTAAGCAAAATGTATTATTACATTTGTCTTAACTCCATCAAGGAAATTCTATACAAGCGTGAAGGCCTAGACAAAATGTGTTATCTTTACCTCTTTAACCGAACATGTAATGTAATGCAACGTAATGTAATGTAATGTAATGTCATGTAATCAATCAAAAATGTAATGTAATTAGCAACTTTCATTGCGCCGATGTCTAATGCAGAGGCATCAACCGATGGCGCTATCAAAACAATCCGTAATCAGGTCAACATCCAGAAGATCAGTCCGTAAGAACAGAGAGGCAGCCAGCTGGATATGCAATTTGAAAGAGTAAGTTTTCAGCTGAGAACGAAACGACAAGCGACTGAGCACACCCAGACACAGGAAGAGAGTTCCTCATCCGAAAAAGCTCGTTCACCGAGAACAGTTCTTGATTTAGGTATGACCAGACAAAGACAATCAGATGACCTCATTGAATAATGATAAGACGACGAGGAATAAGAACGCATTTTAACTATAATTGTGGTTGGCTAGAGTTCAAAGTTTTATAAACTATGAGCCCCATGAACATGCACTATGGTCGCTCGGATTATGCTCGGAGCGTAAGGTAATCGTAATTGCAAATTTATATAGCACCACTTCAAGAGAGACTCATCAGAGTCTCTGCCGACCAAACATAATGAAACCTCGATCGAACACAATGGACTTCAAGCGCTTGCAGAAGAGAGGCAAAGAGAGGCTGAGGAGTTCATATAGCGCAGGTTGTTAGGCAGCCTATTCCAGGAGGATGGGCCGATCACAGCAAAACTCCTTTGCTGGACCGTGGACGTTCGGGTCTGTGGAACAACCAAGTCGCCTTGCGTGGCAGAGCCGAGACATCTGCGACCATAAGATACTGGAAGATACTGAGACACATAGCTCCTTGAGATAAGATGGAACAGAGCCAGCTAGACAATTACGCAGGAGCGTCAAGATCTTAAATTCAATTCGCTTTTGCATTGGTAACCAGTGCAGATACTGCCACATGAACCTGGATATATGCCAAATCTAGGAATACCACCGCAGCATTCAAACTGATTAATGGAATTGAAGCCGATTCATGCAGGAATGAGTTAGACCTGCACAAATGGCATTACCATAGTCAACCCTAGAACTATTCAATACGACCCCGGGCATACAACCGAACTACTCCTACTGCTGAAATCTGTTGTAATCAGGATGATATATCCAGGAATATGAAGCCATAGCACTGTGTAAGCCAAAATGCAATTAGCAATTGGCCAAATAAAGGATATCTGCTTACTTACTTACTTACATATGAATACATACACCAGGGTTGTTGCTGATTGAGTTCTAAGCGAACGGCGTATATATATAAGCGGATCTGACGCAGGTGATGTTTGTCTGCACGTTCAAAGTCTTTAATTATGCAGATCACGAAACGTGTGTCTATCTCGCTGTCTATTTTCAGCTCGCAGAATAAACAACAGGATGGCACAGTAAGCGAGAAACCTACCTTAATACCAATAACGATGCTATTATGCTGTTCGTTGACGCGTGACAGAATGGAAATGTTATTTACGTCACGCAATTAATGCAATGATAAAACACGGGCTCAGAAAAACAGGAAGAAAGATCGAAGATATTATATTATCCTGCGCTTTTAAAAGCAGAAGACGATCAGATAGGATAGAGAGGGAGACACTAACACGGTCATGCATCCCTCGATCTGAGTTTAGAAAGCAAAGCACATAGATGGTCTACATTGTGGACCCTAAAGAGAGCCATTGCAGTTGCTTACCTCCCTCCATCTCACTTATCTGAGTTTAGAAAAATGGATTTTTTCGTGCGGAACAAAGAACAAGGGCGGGTACGGAGGTCACTTTATAACTCCCCTTTAATCTCCGTTGGGAGTGACAAATATAGGTGTAAAGTTCCCGTTCTCAGGCTGACACAGCAACTCCGGGATTAGAACAATCGTGGACAGGGCCGCATTAAGGCTAATGTGGGCCCTCACCTCAGAGTCACCTGAAGCAAAGCATTTTTTTTTATCTAATTATTTTTTAGCCACCGATCCATCAGTTATTGTTGCATCATGGCATTTATAAAATAGTGCATCCTCAAGCGGGGGTCAAATCACGGGGGCGTTTTGCCCAGCACCCTTATCACATCCTTAATGCGGACCTATTTTATTGCGGATACCAAACTTTTGCATTTTATCATATAAGGACTTTATGGTGCCATTGGCGTAACTTCGCATAATTTCGGGTGCCCCGCAGATTGACCCATAGGGGGGGCCCTCTTTCGTTGTTCCTTTCTTTCTTTCCCACTTTGAAATGCTTTCTGACCTGAAAATGATTCAAGCGCCTTAAAATTCCTAGGAGCCAGCTCTCGCTGCCTAACGATGCCCAGCGCGCATAAGAATAGGGCTGGTCTCCCTGCCATTGACTCTTTGCGATGCAAAGTTTTTAAGTTGCATTTGAACTATTTTGGACTTTACTCTGATTACCCCAAGATTATGATCAAACCCAGAAGCGGCAATGATGGATTACGCTACAGCTACACGGAAGAACGTTCAATAGGTGGTGCAGTAAACTCAGTAAAGTGAAATGCGAAGTCGCGTACAAAAACATTAAATTCAAATGCTAAACGGGGCAGCACCCTGCAAGATTTTCAAAATGGGCCCCTCTCCATACAGCCGATGACAATCTGATATTTCAATTTTATGTTTCAAATTATCGACTCACTTTTGAGGCATACCTTTAATGATTTTAATTTATGAAATTTTATTTTATTATTAATTTGTAATCTTATGCCACAACTAAATATATGTGCGGATCTGACGCAGGTGGTAAAAGCACGTTGAAAGTCCTATGCAGATCAGACGTGTGTCTATCTCGCTGTCATTAGCAGAATAAACAACAGGATGGCACAGTAAGCGAGAAACGCAATAGAGACGATGCTATTAGCTGTTCGTTGACGCCAACAGAATGGAAAATATTTACCCGATTAATGTATGATAAACAGAAAAACAGGAAGAAAGTCAAGATATAACATCCTGCGCTTTTAAAAGCAGAAGACGACCAGATAGGATAGAGAGGGAGACTAACACGGTCATGCATCCCTCGATCTGAGTTTAGAAAGCAGAGCACAGAACTGGTCTACATTGTGGATCAAAGAGAGCCATTGCAGCTGTGCCTTCCTCCCTCTGAGTTTAGTGGACCAGCTTGCGGAACAAAGAAAAAGGGCGGTTACAGAGGGTACTCTAAGTCCCCTCTAATCTCCGATGGGAGTGACCCTGTCAGGTGTGATTCCCGTTCCCCGACTGACACAGAAACACCGGGATTAGAACAATTGTGGACAGGGCCGCATTAAGGATATTGGGCCCTGCTGTGATTAATTTCAACGTCATCTGACAGCATATTATAGTTTGCCTTCGAGTCACTGCTGCAGCTAGCTTAAATCAAAGCCTGAGATAAAAACGAAACAGAGGACCGCGGTGCCAATGGCGTAACTTCACATATCGGGTCTCCCTCATATATGGGCGCTCTTTCGTTCTTCCTTCCTTGCCGTCTTTCCCACTTTGGTTTTCTGGCAACCGGATCTTGGTCCTTCCTAGGACAGCTCTTCTGACTTGACGCAGCGCGCGAGAATAAAATGCCCTGCATTTATAGCTTTAAGTTGCTTTGAGAAATTTTCGAGTTTCCCCTTATTACCCCTAAGATTATGATGATAGGAGTGGCCAGGGATGTGTCCAAAAGTTGTGTGAACCAACCTCAGCCAAGTAATACCTAAGGTTGATAAAAATTATACATTATATCCTATATCAGAGTGTATATTGATCACTGTGAGCTTTCATTGAGCGCCTCTGCGTAGTTATCTTGAAGGGGCGCTATATAAATTCCATAGATAGACTGTATTATTTTTATAGTCACAGAGCCAAAACTTGTGAGCATCGGGCCTCTGATGGCTGAAGTTGCACTTTGACCCCGCCGTGAATTGGAACCACAACGCAAAGGTGAAAGGCAGGCGGATTAGCAACCCTGGCTTAAGGACCAGCGAAGGAGAACGCAGCTTCTTGTCCCTGTGGAGCGCCACCGAGCGGCCGCCAGCAAAACTGACGGATCGGACAAGAGAGAGGCCATCCGCCGCGAACGACATATCCGAGAGCCATTAATCAGACGCCGGTCAAGATAAACCACCGTCGCAAAGATGAATATTGCAAACGCCGCGCTATCTAGCGACCGGAGGGCAACTTGACGAATGGCGACTGCCATCGTTATGGCGTAATTTCTCCTGCACCTCCTCTACCCACGCCGGTGATCGATAGTCATCGATGACGTGGCGAGCGTGGCCATGGAAAATGACACATTTTCTGTTAACGATCACTGGCAACGGGCAATTTCTGTTGGAATTCGTCGTTTTAAGGTCCCCGAAATGACTTGTTTGACCACCTTCGAAACGATCTTGTTACATTTATTGAGTGGAAGACTTCAAGGGGTGAAATGAAGGTACGCCCCTCAATTATGATTGTAATAAACAACTTCCATCGCACCGGTATCTATTGTGCACAGGTATCCATCCATTGTGCAACAAAACCAAGACGTATTTAAGTCAATGTACTGATTGCAGTTTGGCTTTGGTGCACCCTCAATCAAACAAAGTCTAAACTTGACTGCCTGACGTTTTCTTAATTCGGTTTCTTATTACGACACAGACACCATTGTTCATTGATTTCATTAATTCATTAATTCATTAATTCAGTTGTTCATTGACACAGAGCTATTATAATAACGACCATTTGCTTAACAGTATATTACAGGCACTACTAGTTAACTACTGTAGTTTTAATTACAACTAGGCTAGTAGTTAGACTAGGCCTACTTCTTAGGTCCGTTCTGAATATTACGGATTTGCCCTTCTCACACCTTAGATAAGGAAGGCAAGATAAGTTCCCCGGAAAGAGTTTAATGGTTGCGGAACTGGATGACAAAATTGTATGCCATCAAAATTCTGAATTTCCAGAAGCCCAAATTTTGATTTATCAGCGTCTTTCGCGATATTATTTCCGTTATTCCAGAGACGCATGCCATCTTTCCCAGCGCCTCTCAGTTATGATCCAACGATTTATCGCAGTCGCCTATCGAAGAACTTTCTCACTGCCAGAACTTGACGAGTCTTAGCCAACCCAGACAGTATCCCCAAACATTTCTCCGGTGCCATTAATTTTGGCGTAAAAATAAAATAACAATAATAATAAAATAATAATAAAGGTAGCAAAAATAACGAAATAATTATTACACGACCTTATTAAACACATAACAGCGTGAAAGGAATAACTTTCTTGTTCTGTGTTCTTACCCTGCCAGCATGCGCCGATGACCAACTTAGTGGAGTGTACGTCAGCTGTTTGTCTCAGCGGCCAATCGTCCAGAATCTCCGGATTGTTTTCCGAATCAGTGAAAGGAACGCCATCAACGTACAGACGAACCTGGTTCAACAACAATAACATCGCCCGCAAGATGAATACGATCCTCACGTAAACAATTCTATATTGGACCTATTGACTGCGAATAAGCTGGTTCCCGCGACTCAGCTTTTTTGGTCAAAGTAGAAATCGTTTGCATATAATGTATAATGCATGTTCCATGTAGGTCTATATACAGGCCCCAAAATATATTCGTATTTCTTACATGCTTATAATGTATACAGCCTATACAAATCTACGACAAATAGGCAAGTTAAACGAAGACATAACCAGACGTGGAGTAAGCATGAGATAATTATTCGCCACAGTGGATAAGACAAATGACCGAAAACAATGGGGATAAAGTTAAATAGCAGCCAACGTTGCCAAAGAGCTGGTACTGATGATGTTGACGATAAATACTATAAAAGGGTTGCATCATGATTATCTAGGCCTGTGCATTACATATAATAGTCATTGGTAGTAACTTTTCACGTGACGATTTTTTCGGATCAATACTGTTCTGAAAAGGTAGAGTTGAACGTTAAGTTGTATTTCAAATTTAGATTTTTCGATATTACATGTGTGCAATAAAACCAACGTTCTCGCTAAATACAGATTAGTATGTAGGCATAAAACATAGTTCAGTAGATTTGGAGGAAACAAAATACCTGGTGACCTCTGACGTTATAAATTTTACATATACTTTACATTAACCTTATAATATACATCTTCAATTTGTACCTTCTTTTACATTTGTCCTCCCTTACATTTGCTTTCAGTTACCTTAGAATATCGTTATGCTTACATTTCCTTGTGTAGTATACCTTATACTTACCGTAGGGTCTACCTTATGCATACCTTAGGCTCTATCTTACACTACACTTACCTTACATGATACCTGTCTTTTACGTTACCTTAGTCATCTAACGCCTCTGAAAAGTTTCTCTGGTTAAGGAGCTATAGAAATTTGCGACGATTAACATTACAATCTTAATCTACCTGAGGGAAGTCGACGTTGATGGCATAGTGGTGCCATCTGTCATCACAGACTTCTGCCATCGTCCATCGCCATTCGGCCGGTCTGAGCCCACCATCCTCTGAATCCTCATCCCTGTCGACTGATGCGGAAGATGACGATGACGGTTCCTGACGCAGCAACAACGTCAGGTGACAATTGCGAACAAAGAGCGCGTAGTGATGACGGCTCATTCCTTCAACACACGAAGCAAAACGGGCAGGGTAAAGTAAGGTATACAAAAGAGAAGTCCTCAAGCCAAACTGGATAGCGACCTCATTTTTTAGCCTCAGTATACGAAGTGGGCTACTAAGCGTTCCAGAGTCATTTGCAGTGGTTTTAACTCAGCCTCGCGTTTTCTGAACCACTTAAAACCCTTGTTGTGTCATGCCCATAATAGTGGCTACAGCTCTCCCTCACCGCCTTCGTCACCCTATCCAAGTAAACTTGAATTATGCCCCTAATGTTCCTTTTCGGTTTCTTAAATAATTTATGCGTGGTCATCGGTATAAATTATTTAAGAAATCGAAAGGAACGTTAGAGGAGAAATTGTTAAGTGCAAGAGTTGTAGACTTGTGGAATGGTTTGGATAATAGTATTGACTGACACTATCACAGCTTTTAAGAGGAGTCTGTTGGAAAACTGGGCTATTAGGCGGTCCGGTTAATTTTCAGCGGTTTTAACTCAGCCTACACGTTTTCTGAACCACTTAAAGCTCTTGTTATGTTAGCCCGTAATCCGTAAATGGATATTTAGAAGCGACATCGCCTGATGCCCCCTGTGTTGCGATAGCAGCGTTACAGACGTCAGTAGATTAGAATAGAAGTAAGGTAACGTTCTAACTCGGCCACTGCTCGTGCTCTGGCAGTGCCAGTCCCAAGCCTGGATTAAGGAGGAGGGCGACGCTAATCATCTTTGTTATGACACAGTGTCGTTAAACAGTAAAAACCAACCAAGGTAACGTTCTTAGTTAAACTTAACAAATGGACGCTACGTTACGAAGTTATCACTCAGCCCACATTGCAAAGTCATCGTAAAACGTCAGATTTCCTTCAGTTGTAAATGTATAGCCTACTTATCTAAACAGTTAGACTATGTAGCACTTTTAAGAACCATGCCAATGCGCTATATAAGTTGGCGATAGGAACGTCTGGAAGAGCGGTAACGGTTGAAGGAAGCCTAAGCCTAAACCGTCATGGGAATGTGGGAGCTGATGGAAGAAAAATCCGTCGGCTTAAGCTGTCGTCAAATGCCGTCAGCTGAGCTTAGCTTATCGAGCTATTGGCAGCTGCGACGTCTATCCAATGCCATTCAAAGACGCAAACGCATCGCCTCTTCCGACATCTTAAGAGCGCCGTGAGTAGTAAAGGGAGTACTGGTCCGGTATCACGCCGTTAAAAACGAGTACTCCCTTTACTACTGCCGTGCTATATGTAGAGGGGAAGGCAGGAAACTTGCCCACGCTGGTTCAAAACATGTCTCCCGATTAAGACACAGTTTCCCTGTACTTTACTGTAAAGGGGAAGGCAGGAAACTTCCTTCTTCCAGTGGTTCAAACAGTCTCCCAATAAAGACAGTTTCCCCATTTATTTATTTATTTTTATTTATTTGAAACAGTGAACAGAAAGAACTCAGTAAAAGAAACATAACATACAATAAAACAATGTACAGAAATGATAATAAGACAAGTTAATGTAAAATTGTATAAACAGTGCAATGATAAGATACATAAGTTCATAACCGATGGAATAACACTAATGAGGAGAAGAAGCACAAAGTGCTTATCGAGTCATCCCCATAGGTAGGAAAACTAGATGGGTAGGGTAGGCACTAGAACCTAAACAGAAAGTCTACATCAGGAAAAGGAACACTGGAAGTCAACAATATTAGTTACGAGAAAGTAGGATAATTTAGGAGTACTGAGAGACCAATAAGGATTTAAAAGTATATTTAAAGGATGGAAGAGAAAGGGCAGATCGGACAGAAGGATCAATAGAATTCCATAGTTTAGGACCCATGATTCGAACCGAGGAAGAGCGCGCCCCAATTCTAGATATAGCAGATCGATAATCGTGCTTCTTACGTGTATTGTAACGGTGGAGGTCAGAATTAGTCGTGAAAAAATTTTTAAATATGGAAGGAAGAAGACCCGACTGATGCCTATACATAAGAGTGGCCAGTTGATGACGATAAATATCAAATATGGAGAGTAAATGGAGAGACTTGAATAGTGGGGAACTATGGGCAAGGTAATGTACGCCTGCAATGATTCTAATCACTCTCTTTTGGAGTAAAAAGATAGGTTTAAGACGATTTGGATAGCCTCCAGCCCAAGCAGTAGTACAGTATGTTAAGTAGGGCAGCATAAGTGAATTATATAATTTCCTTAGGATTCCAGTAGGCAGCTTCCACTGGAGTGTGTTAATAATGCCCACCACTTTAGATACTTTGTTTTTAATCATCTAAATATGGTCATGCCAAGTCAAGTGTTCGTCAAGAATAACACCTAAAAATTTAACATTAGGAACACGTTTCAGTTCAACAGAATTTATTAGTAGGGGTTGTATAATTAGGTCAGTGTTGGTAGTCCTAGGACCACTGAACAAGACATAATTAGATTTCTTTATATTAAGTAATAAAAAGTTAGCACAGAACCAGTTAGAAAGATGATTAAGCTCGAGAGTCATGTCCTGGAAAAGATGCAGCACGCTGGATGAGGAAAGAAAAGCAGACGTGTCATCAGCAAAGAGTATGAAAGTAAGGGTCTTAGAGGAGTGGGAAACGTCATTAATATAGATTAGGAAAAGCAGAGGGCCAAGTATGGACCCCTGGGGAACCCCACAGAGAATGGGAAGTAGGTCAGAAATGGCGCCAGCATATGAAACAAATTGGAATCTGTTAGTAAGAAAGGAACCAAACCATTCCAATGGTAAGCCACGGATGCCATAATGAGACAGTTTGTCCAAAAGGATGTCATGCCGGATCGAGTCGAAGGCTTTAGAAAGATCGAGGAAAACACCCAGTGTTTGTTTATGAGAATCCATAGATTCAGAAATTCGGTCAATGGTTTCAAGAATAGCCAAAGCAGTGGAATGATTCCTTCTAAAACCAAACTGGTTATCATACAAAATCTGGTTCACGTCTAAGAAATCATATAATCTTTTATGAACAATCTTTTCAAGTATCTTAGAGAAACTAGTCAAAGTCGATATGGGACGATAGTTAGTCATATCATGAGAGCTACCAGATTTGAATATAGGAATAACTTTGGCAATCTTCATTAAGTCAGGAACAATGCCCAGGCCAATAGATTGGTTGATCAAATGAGCCAACGGCAAAGCTAAATAGGAGGCATAACGTTTAAGCAGCTGAACAGAGAAATCAGAAGAAGTGGTAGGGCTAGTTAACTTAAGATCAGTGATAATATTAAAGATCTCATATTCGTTGGTAGGAGCAAGAAAGAGAGAGTTAGGATTGGGGTCCTTTAAATAGTCCTTGTAGTTACTAGAAGTAAGAGGAATATTGGTCGCCATATTTGGTCCAAGGCCCACAAAAAACTTGTTAAATTCCCTAGCAATAAGAGAAGGGTCAGAGGTCAGTTGATTATCAATAGAGAGAGGAACATTCGTTTGGAGGGAAGTGGAATGGCCCATGGCTTGTTTAATAAGTTTCCAAGTTTTGCGGAGATTATTGTTATGAAGTTCAAACATACTGGCATAATAAAGTCTTTCACTATTACGTAATAGCAATGTGAGCTTATTTTTATATTTTTTGTAGTTAATTAAAGATTCCTCCGTTTTGTGTCGAAGGTAGATTTTATATAGTTTATTTTTAGTTTTGCAAGATTTCAAAATAGCAGAGGTCATCCAAGGCCTAAGCTTAGTTTTATAGATCCTGACTTTACGGGTGGTAGGCCTAAGTGGAAAACAAGTATTATACATATCATACTTTACGGTAGAGTGGAAGGAAGGAAATTTGCCCTCACTGTCTAAAAATATCTTCCAATGAAGACACAGTTTCCCCATACTTAACTGTTTAGGGGACGGCAGGAAACTTGCTCCACTGCATGGTTCAAACTGTCTCCCAATGAAGACAATTTCCCCATACTTTACGCCCGTAGTCCATGGATCTATTTAACTGGTTATTTATCAATGGCTTCTTCAACCTGATTGAGTCGACATTAGAAGCCATTGCCTGCTCTATCTCAATGACTTCTTTAACCTGACTTTCTGCAAGATATGCGCTTTGTGTTCTCAACTCTGATAAGATGGGTAGAGAAAATATGGGATTCCGAAGATTGAACAGTTTCTTTTCAAATCCCCTTTTTAATGGATGGAATGATGGATGGGAGACTGTAAGTCAGGTAGGTAATTATACAAAGGAGATAAAGGAGAAGCAGTCTGACAAATGCACAGGAAGATAGAAAGACAGGCGAGCATACAGACAAAGCGTCAGACATGCAGACGTAGAACCACATACACGTATCTATGGTTACCAGGCAACGCACATCAGATAAGAGGCACAGGGAGACAGACAGACAAAGAGACAGACGAACAAGAAGTCTGACAAACAGTAATTAAGCTATTAACTATGAAAGACATTTACGTGAGTGGTGCTCGTCCTGACAGACACAGTCAGCAATGCCCAGACAGACAAATACAGACAAAGAGACAGACAAGACAGACAGACATGCAGAGATGCACACGGACAGAAAGGCAGACAAGTATAGATACTGTGGAACAGGAGGTTCTCGGTATACGGAGGTAGGTTTATCGACGTATGATGGGATGGCTCTGGTGACTACGTTTCAATTATACGTTTGATGGTCGTCTGGCTGTTTGATGGACCGCGAGTCGCTTAATCCGGGACGCGTGCCGACCGAGGGAGTCTCCTCTGACCCTCCCTGCCTCCTCCGTCCGGACCACCGTCTTTGATGGAAGAGCTTTTAATGAATCCAGGTGGATGATTGATAACTGAATCGCCGTTTCTACAGGAAAGCATGGAGTGCAGAAGATACCTTCTAAGGATGACGCTCAGTTTCTCTGCGGGTCGGCAATTTGTGAGCCACAAACTATGCAATATAATCTAATGTAATGCTATTTGATGAGACGTAATGTGGTGTAGTAGGGGTGTAATGTAATGACATTTATCATCGCCGCATAAAAGCTATGCCCACAGTGGTATAATCAGTGGAACTTAGTATGTTATCCAACGCTGCATGGCAGGTTCGAGTTTGATACGCGGAATCTTTTTTAACGACTCTAAGCCAGCTGCTAGAGCACACTGATCTTGCACCTAAGACTTGGTTAACTGACCTTATGCACGTGATAAGTGCAATAAATAAATTAATTACTTAATTAATAGTTGAGTAATAGAACATGTAGAGAGAATGTCACAATGCACGACATGCAAGAATCGAAGGAAAAGGAAATAAAGGTAGACCAAGACTACGCTGGATAGATGATATAAATGAGGACTAACATCACTTGGACTAATACTAAGGGGAGCAATTGACTTGATAAATGACCGAGGAAAATGCAGATCATTTACTCGTACCCATCGCCGCCAAATGGCTGGCATCAGGAAATGATGATGACTAATTAAGGTTGTGTGAAGTACATGTAGGCCTAAATGAAAGTGCTTAGGCCTACTGAAGGTCAAGATGTTTAACTTTCTAATTTTTTAAATTTAAACAGTTAAGTAGAACCAACTGTAAAACACTGAATTTATCTCTCAAATATTTAAAAACATTCATTATAAGTAAATATTTACCTCAATAATATTTTTTCAAATAATTATCACAATTTTTGATGACTGAATTTGAATTATATTGCATAGTTAGTGCCCATTGTTACCAAGAATTGCCTCACTGTCGTCTTATTTTGTTGCCTTTTAATTTGTTGTTATGAATTCATTATAATGTATCTCATGTACAATTCATTTGGGAGCAATAAACTGATTGATGATTGATTGATTGATTGATTAATTGATTGAAGTCAGTTCTGGAAGTGAAACCTTTATCCAGGTAAAGAACGGGCAGATGAAACAGATGGTGCAACCATGCAAACATGCCCGTCCCTGAACCAGGCTTCTTTCACCGTCTCTGGTTCTTTTTATCAGCAAAAGCACGGACCGCGTCTCTCAGAATTTCATCGAGGATTTCCTGGATTTCTGCGGAGATTTGGCAGGAAATTTGGCTCCGTATACGAACGGAAACCAGGCGGTCTGAAAGGTTTAATCCTAGGACCAACTGGCCGTAGGAAGACCGCAGCCGTCCGGGGCTAAACATAGAAGCCGTAGAAAATGAATTGGATTCTAGGGATGAGCTGAGACGCCACTGTGTGGAAAGGGAAATGAGGAACTGACGACCGTGGAGTGCATACGTCCGCAATGGACGGCACATAGACAACGGTGCTAACCGGTTTCATACGATAATCGAAACAGTTTTTTTTGGCATCCAGATGATAGACTGGACATATTCGGTAATACATATTAGGCTGTTTATGTCTGTCTGTCCCTATTTCACTCTCCGTCTACGTATCTTTGTTTGTTTCGATCTGCATGTATAATTATCTGTCTGTCTGTCTGTCTATCTATGTATATATATATATCTATCTGAATATCTATCATATAATTATACCAGTCGAAGGGAGAGACATTGTGAAGAAGGCATCGGACACCTATACGGGCACTAAGCCATGGTTATTGATGATGATGATGATGATGATGATGATGATGATGATGATGATGATGATGATGATGGTGATGATGATGACGACGATGATGATGATGAATGATGATGATGATGATGATGATGATTAGTATATCTATCAGTCTGACTATTTCTCTTTCATTCTTTCATTCCTTCTTCCTTTCTTTCCTTCATTCTTTGGTTATTTCTCTCTCTTTCTTTTCTTCATTCTTCCTTTATCTTTCTTTAATACTGTTTCTTTCTGTCGTTCTGCCTTCGTGCTCTCTCTTCCTCTGTTTCCTACTGTTTCTCTCTAATAATTAGATTTTCTTAGATACACGGCTCAATACATTTCCAGGACTAAACGAACTTGGCGAAAGGCTATTACTACGTTTAAAACAATCGTTTGCTTCCTATCCCTGTCATGGAAAACTGCTACATACATTTAAATAGAAAAGCAGTAGACCATTATAGACGCTGGTCTCGCTAACACATTGGTCAATTCCTCACACATTGCTTTTCTACGGTCAATAACTAAACACTTGTATAACACTTGTATGTACACTTCAGTTCCTTTTGTGGTGTGTGCGTGTATTATGTATCTAAGTGTGTATTTAGTGTCCATAAGAAGTGAAGTATTCATACGAAATACTACAGATGTACACATACATACATTTACATACATACTCACACATACATACACACACACACACAAACACACACACATACACAATATCATACGCACACGCACATACAAGCATGCATTACAGGCACACACATATATACGTAAGTATACACACATACGTATACATATACCAAGATATGCATACATTCACAAACACACATATATATATAACGTACATATATATGCATGTATGCATGCATGCATACATGCATACATGCATACATAAAGATACATATGAATATATACACGTAGATCGACAGACACAGAGATAGAAAGACAAGAAGACATCAGGTGACTTTCCTTTTTATAAGCAAACGATTCAGTTTGCTTGCATTATGTTTTTCTCCCTGTCTGTCTCTCTATGTGTCTGCCCATGTCTACCTATCCTTCTACCCATCCCAGTCGTTTTCCTCTAACTGTATTTCCCATCCCGAGAGGCAGCAAATCGAGTTATTCCCGATGGAAAGCAACGGCGTTCATCGTCCCTGCCTCTTGCCAGTCTGAGTTGCGGGCAGACGGCCATTACTCTCGACACAAATCTTTTGCGCAAATTTGCACAAAATCTTTCGCGATATATTCGAAAAATACACTTAAACGATCTCCTCTCGGTCGGTTTCAGCTGCTACTCTCGTCTGCCTCTCTAGCAGACGATGTCTGTAACCGTTAAGCGAATGCTTCACGGTCTTTCTTCACTTGGCTTCTGTTTGGGACGAGGTAACCGATTAGTTGGAGTTGCCTTGTGATGCGGAGGGTACAGGTTCGAGCCTTCCTGTGACGGGTACTGTGTTGGGACCTTGAGCAAGCCCTTCACTCGAAATTGCTCAAATGGACAATAATAATAGTATAGTAGTAGTAGTAGTAGCAACAGTAGCAGCAGCAGCAGCAGCAGCAGCAGCAGCAGTAGTAGTAGTAGTAGTAGTAGTAGCAGTTAGTAGTAGCAGTAGCAGTAGCAGTAGCAGTAGCAGTAGCAGCAGTAATAACTCCGCTAACTCCAGTTTGATGACATCCAGGATAGTTTCTAGGAGCCTGAGGGATTATTATGATCTCGGGTGAAAAAAATTATAATAGTAATGCAACGCACACAGTTGATTTGGAGTTAAGTAAAGTATGGCACTGGAAAAGACGATTGTCAGTGGAATACCACACCACCTGAACTCTCTCTTTTAATGGTAGCTAATTAAATACCAGTGCAAGTTGAGAGGTTTCATCTTGAAGCGACCGTCTAGTGTTGCCTTCTGCTCATGCAAACGGTCCTCTATACAAATAACTTAACTGTACAGGATTAGAAATTGTGGTTTAAAAAAACAATTTTCCTTTCATTTGATTGGTGTGGACGTCCTATACAAGCTAACAATGATGGAATCGACGAAAGGGCAAGGTCAGGTAAGAAAGAAAAGGTAAAGTAATATAAGGTAGGGTAAGGATGGTGAGATAGTGTAAGGTAAGCTGAGGTAGTGTAAGGTATAAGGTCTTTAAAACGCCGTTCATCTGAATACGTCTTCAAACACAGCCCTTTGACGCACAGCATAGTCCTTTTATCCATAGGCGTAACTTTGTATTGTGGCGGTGATAACTATCACTGGCTAATTTAAATTATTGTGACTACTATGATATGTGTACACCGAAATGCGGTTAGCAATAATATTGGTTTATTAAAGGATAGTCCATCTTACATACATACATACATACATACATACATACATACATACATACATACATACATACATACATACATACATACTTACATACATACTTACTCAGTTACTTACTTACTTACTTACTTACTACTTACTTGCTTACTTACTTACTTACTTACTACCACTATTAACAGTGGTGCTGGCAGCCACCACCACTGTTTGCCTCGTCCCATAATGTTTTTGTGACATGACAGTGTTATTTTGATTTGAAGCAAACTCAAGCACCGAAAACAATTAACGGAGGTGTATTCTTGCGCACCTTATAACCATCGCAAAGCTGATAGAAGCCTTCACATCAGCCTGTTTATTTATTGTCTTGCGTTGCACAAAATGGAGATGTCATCCACAGTGTTGTTCTTGACAGTAGGCTATCATATTTAGTTTGTATAAAGTGTCAGGAGGGTGAGGAGAGGGAGAAGGAAAGGGAGAGGGATTGGGAGGGGAGGGGAATTGGTCACAACCACTTTGCGGAGAAATGCTACGCCCTTGCGCCTATGGTTAGTCGTTTAATCCAAATAAAAAATTTTGTAGTGCCAGTAAAACAGAAACGATGTGCTATAGATCCAGCAGCACAATCCGACGACCAGGCAAATTCATTATTCATTCGTCCGTTTGTTTGTTCGTTCATTCGCTCAGTCATTCAGTCGGTTATTCAGTCAATCATTCGGTTATTCAGTCAGTCATTCAGTCATTCAGTCAGTCATTCGGTCATTCAGTCAATCATTCGGTCAGTCATTCGGTCATTCAGTCAGTCATTCGGTCATTCAGTCAATCATTCGGTCAGTCATTCGGTCATTCAATTAGTCATTCGGTCATTCAGTCAATCATTCAGTCGGTCATTCGGTCATTCAGTCAGCCATTCGGTCATTCAGTCAGTCATTCGGTCATTCAGTCAGTCATTCGGTCATTCAGTCAGTCATTCGGTCATTCAGTCAGTCATTCGGTCATTCAGTCAGTCATTCGGTCATTCAGTCAGTCATTCGGTCATTCAGTCAGTCATTCGGTCATTCAGTCAGTCATTCGGTCATTCAGTCAGTCATTCGGTCGAAGTCAGTTAACGGTTGTGTATTCTTGCACACGGTCAACCAGTCAGCAAAGCTGATTCGGTCATTCACATCAGTCATTATTTATTGTCAGTTGCAGTCATTTGGAGATTCATCAGTCAGTCGGTTATTCTTGTCAGTCATTCGGTCATTCAGTCAGTATAAAGTCATTCAGTCAGTCATTCGGTCATTCAGAAGGTCA